>JAMPIV010007460.1:0-186381 GCA_024509875.1 Oreohelix idahoensis | reverse complement strand
GGGAGTTTGGAGGGGGGAGTTTTTGTGGTGGGAGGATGATTTTGTTGTGTTGTTAGGTGTGGTCTTATCGGCCCCCCAGGGGTTTTGAAGGTGGGTTCTACTGATTCTTTGTTTGCTGAGCTTGGGAACAAACTCAGAAACAGTTTGGAGAGGTTTCGGGCTGGAATTCCGGTTACCGCGTTTTTTAGCAACCTGTAATTCAATGCACAGCCGAAACTTCACTTATTGGGCTTCTGCAACAGCCACTACACTCGAGCTGTAAAGGAGATGTAGACTCACTGATAATTCCTCCCTGACGCAGTTTGTCTATTTCTCCGCGAAGTGCATCAGCTTTAGCGTACGGGATGGGGTAAACTCTGGTTTGAACAGGGGTCGCGTTTGTTAATTTCATATCAAATTCAATGAGCTTTGTTCGACCAGGTACATCCGTTAAGACTGCACTGTACTGTTTTAGTAGAGCCCTGGTTTCTGTTTGTTGTTCTGGTGAGAGATTGTCGCCGAACTTGACATCTTTAAAGGATTCTGTGGGTTGCAATGGATACTCCATGCAACCATCATCATCTTCCTCGTCTTCCGTTGCTATGGCGACAGCCAGGAGATGCTCGGAGGATGGCACCGGTCTTTCCAAATATTTCTTTAGCAGATTTATGTGGAAGACCTTCTCCTTTCCTTTGATGGAGATCTTGTAGTTGGTACGTGAGATCTTTTTAAGGACGGTAAACGGTCCTTGCCATCCGATGCGAAGTTTATTGCTTCCGGTTGGAAGTAGCAATAGGACTTTCTCCCCTGGTTGTAGTTCTCTCTCTTTTGCAGCTTTTTGTATCTTTTAGTAATTTTAGCGCGGGCTTTCTTAAGGTTGGTAGTAGCTAGATCCCATCCTAGCTTTAGCCTTTCCTTAAGCTCAGATACATACTTGCTTGCAGAGACGACTGTCTCGTCAGCCTTCTGGTCTGTCAGGGACCGAAGTAAGGCTTCTAGTGGCCCCTTAATAGGTCTGCCAAATAAAAGTGTAGCTGGCGCAAAACCCGTAGACGCTTGGGGTACCTCTCGGTAGGCGAATAAGGCAGCCGATATATATTGGTCCCAGTCTTCCGGTTTCTCCTGACCCAGCTTACGTAACATCATGGTGAGGGTACCGTTAAAACGTTCCACGAGCCCATTTCCGGCCGGATGGTAGGGACTTGTGTGGATATGTTTGGCCCTCAAGATCTTAAAGATCTCCTCCATTAACAGGCTACGGAATTGGGATCCATTGTCCGTCAAAACTTGTTGAGGGAATCCCAACCGTGTAAAAATTTGCACAAGGGCTTCTGCGACATGCTTGGAATTAGTGCATGGTAGCGGTACGGCTTCGGCCCACATAGTGCAAGTGTCAACTAAGGTCAGGATGAACCTGTTCCTTCTTTTGGTCTTTTCCAGAGGACCAATAATGTCGACAGCAACCCGTTCAAATGGAGTCCCTACTATTGGCATTTGCCCCATAGGTACTGGGGGTGTCAAGTGCTTGGGTGCTACCCGTTGGCACTGGGCGCAGGATTTCACATACCTGACAATGTCAGAGTTCATTCCTGGCCACCAATAGTGGTTTTTTATTCGCTGAATAGTGGCGTTTTGTCCCATATGTCCGCTAAAGGGAAGAGAGTGCCCCATTTCTAAGATCTGGTTTCTGTACTGCGTCGGTACTAGGAGCTGGTTATTCCCCGTGTCCGGGTTGCCCGTTCTACGATACAATACACCATCCTTAGAAAAGATGTCTCCGTTGTGTCTGGGGTCCTTAGCCATGGGCAGTTTTTTTAAAGCAGGGCGCCAGAGTAGGGTCCTTTTGTTGCGCCTCCTTCAGTTCATTCGGCAACAAGTTTGGCGCAGGCTCCCTCTCCTTCTTGGCTTGCCCTCTTGTGGTTACCGCTGCCACAATCGGCTCCTTAGGTCTCCCAATGAACACATATCTACATCCCAGGATAACTGGGTAGATCGGATCATCCATTATGGCCGCTTTAATAACTCCTCTGACAAAGTCAGAGTGTATTTCTACCAGTGCGATAGGAAGCGTCCTGGGTGCATCACTCCTGAAAACTCCACTAAGTTTGACGGTTTCCTCTGTCTCCTGACCTGGTTTGACTAGGTGTCTAGCAACAATACAACTAAAACTTAATCCAGTGTCAAAGAGACAAGTAGTTGAGGTACCATTCAAAATTACAGTTCCTCGAGTTGAGGGTCGGTCCCCCTCAGGTTGAGAATCACTGACGTTGACTCTACCTTTCGAGGCTGTATGCAAACATCCAATGCGGTTTGCACCGGTTTGTTTGCCCTGATCAGACGTTCCTGGTGTAGGGGTCTTCCCTTTTCCTTGACCTTGGTGGCCGCGCTGCCACGTAGGCTTGTTGGGTTGATCAGAATTGTTGTTGGGGGGGGTATCGGGTTTTGTAGAATTTCGATTTTTCCTGGGGAGGTTTCTGGGTATTGTTATCTCGTTGGTTATAATGTTGAGAGGAAGTGGAAGAATAGGATGCCTGCTCTAGATTCTGTTTTCGAGATGGCTCATCGGTGGGTTTACGTTTAGTGCTGGGAAGTTCGGCCATTGCATTGCTATAGCGTTCGGCTTTATTGAGTATGTCTTCAAGCCTGACTGCCCCCTGTTCAGCCAAAAATCTACGAGTTTCATTCGACAAAGTGGATTTTATCTGCTCCACAAGAACAAGTTCGAGGAGTCCCTCATATGAAAGAGGTAGGTCAGATAATTCAATGCACTTTGTCAGATAACCCGTGAGACGTGAAGAGAACTGGGGAAATGTTTCCGTGCTCTCTTTTCGGCTGTTTCTGAACAACTGCAGAAACTTTCGGGCAGTCATCTCAAACTGCTGTAGTAAGGCCTTCTTCAACAGGTCATAATCATGTTGATTCGGTCCCAGCTTTGTGTACACGTCATAAGCATTGCCTTTCAGTGACGTTGAAAGTTTGAGCGCCCAGCGGGTACTCTCTAACCCATAAAGATTCGCGAGTCTCTCGAATTTTTCTAGGTAGCTGTCAATTTTTTCGTTAGGGCTAGGAAAAGATTCTAAAGAAAACGACATAGCAGTTAATTGGGCAGACTGAGTGCTGGAGAGATCCATTGTTTGAGACTGGGGCGAAGACGGCTCTCCATTATTTGAAGTAGAGGCACTCCGACTCTCTAAAGCCTTGAGCGCTAATTCATGCTGTCTTTCCTTGTCTCTCTCTTCGCGTTGTCTCTCCTTCTCTCTTTCCTGCGGGCGTCCATCTCTGCCTCAATTTTCTTCTGCTCCAATTGACGATCGTCGCTTCTTTCTTCCTAGCTTCTGCCCTCTCTTCCTCCGCGTCATACCTTTGAAGTTCCTGGTTGATAAACAGATTCGCAGCTTCTGTGTCTAGTCCTGAGTCCTTGGCCTCTTGCCTCAAAAGGGATCTTATCCTAATTCTCTCTGCCATTGTCAAAGAACTGGATGCTTCTAAGACTAGAGAATAGTAAGATGGAACAAGAAGGGGAAAACTCAAAGCCGCTACAAAAAAAAACCAAAGTAAAAAAAAAATTTACTTGAGTTACTTCCTACCTGTACTGTGCAAACTTATCGCTGCTATTATCTGGCAATTAAGGCTCTAAACGCAAGCGACTATGCCACTAAATGGTAAGTTACACTGGAAAAGAATCTACTTTTACTAACAGTAGAGAAAAATTTAAATTAAAACAATTTAAAAGGAAAAAAAATTTTTTTTTTTTTCCCTAAATTTTAAATCTCTGACAACAAACTCCGTCCCTAAAGTCAATTATTGAGATGAGACGTTGTTAACTTAATTATTTAAAAATCAGAACAATCCGTCTTTAGCTAAGCTCAACTCTTTTTAACTTCAAAAACCTTAGTGACTGTAAAACAATCACACGCAATCCCAGCAACTCTTATAAAGAAAGAAATAAAATTATCTCCGCCAGAGGATAATAAAATAGCAAATATATTTGTTTATCTGTACTTTCTACTGCTGTGGAGAGAAAACAACCTGTAAATATGCTGTGTGGACAACCCAAATACTTAAAGAACGTTTGTCTAGGGGTGTAATTATTTATTTATTTACCTAATTCACAAAGACAAATCATTCACACTCTACTAGTTAGACCCAGACTAAATCAGACTCAAAATATCTTTAACCCGGCTATGCGATTGCCTCAAATGTAGCTCAAGATCCCAGAACCAGCCCACAAATATGTGTGCATCACACGCCCCTCAAAATCGTCCCGGCGAGCCAGCCCAATATTGTCGTAAATTTATTTTGAGAGAAAAGAGTCTTAGAAATAGTGGTCCGGTTTAGAGTGGAAAATGATGATGGAAAGCTCAGTGATAGAAAATGTAGATATTAAATAGTTGCTTTACAGCGGGCTGGAGGAGAGTAAAGACAGACTTATTTACGACAAATCGCTTCTCTCAATCTTCTCTTCCGCTCTCCTGGTCAAACAATTATTTGCCAGTTTTCCAGACTCGCATCTGCGCGCTCACCGATTTGGTGTTTTTTCACACACACAGACGATGTAGATACAAACTATATTAAACGAATAGGGGAAAAGTTGGGCTTTGGGTATATCCAACACAGAACTAAATGAGTTTATGTGATTTTATTCACTTTAAAACATCAATCACTAACAAATATCAGGTATTACATAAATTATCATAAGTACACAAATGCAAATAACAAATTTGGGAGGGGTGAAGAAGATTGGTATCGACTAAGCCCTTCCCCGCTTATTAGACAAAGATAAACCCAGTCCAGAGATAGATAATATCAGGAACACGGGTACGTTAACCTAACAGTAAAGTTAATTACTCTGAAAAGAGGTGTTACCAGAAATTAGTTATGGTGGTAGACAAAAAAATACTGTTATCCCAACTGGTGTCTTCCCTTTACTAAGCAAAGAAAAAAAGGGGGGGGGGGGGATGAAACAGAGTTAACAAATTATCCCACTAAAGGAACAATGCCGGGTATACAGAAAACGTATTACCCGGTAGGCAAGTTAACAAATGGTTTGTTGCAAAAAAATTAAATCTCCTGTCATTCATACACACTGTGCGGATCCACACTCATATACACCACACACTTACCGAGTTGCAGCATCAGACAATCCCTTAGAATGATAAACACAATAATTAACTCTTGACGTATGACAACTGTCTAGTCCTTCTATGTCCCGCCCCAGATAATGCGAGGATTCACTGAGAGCAAATATTCCCGCTTATCGCCGGACTTGAAGTTCTAAGAGTTCTTGTGTTTTATTATAAAGAAACGAGTCTATGGGATGGCACTGACGCAGTTCGACATAGGGGTGAAAAATGAGGTGATGGTATAATCCTTCACTGCGTGATGATAGTCACTGACCGGGAAAGTTTTTTTAATCCAGTGAGGAAAAAACTCTGCTCGGTCACAGTCAGGTAACTCGGTAATCTCTCACAATAGAGCAGTATATAAAACTATCGCTACTGGCACTGTTCATCTTCCAGTTTATCTTACAGATTTAATTTGATGATAATAATCAAATGATCTGGGGTAGGCTTTCTTTCATGTAATTATGTTAGCTAGGCCGTACCGGACCACCACAAGATTTACTTTAAAAAAATGTCTCATCAAACTGTCTGGAAGTTTAAGAACGAGTATGGAAACTCTGAAAGATTTCGTTATTGCTGGGATTGCAAAAGGTGATCAATCTAGAGAAAAAGATAGAAAACCCATAACAACATAATCATACTTTAAAACAAATAATCTTCTAAGCGCGCGATAAATTTCCCGTTAAGCCTATAATACACTCGAGTATTTAATTATGTATTTAATAAACACTGCGCGAGTTCTAGTGGTTAAATCACACATCTATAAATATAGGACTTAACTAAATTTATTAATTATAAATTCCTTCGCGACTTTAAAAGTTAATTTAAGCATCTATTATCTTTTGAAATTATAATAGATAGATCATTATATTTACAACTGGAACTATTGAGACGGTTTAATTATAATAGGTTTAAAATTAACACAAAATCCAATTGAAATATAATGAATGAACTAGACCACTGATCACTTTACACAATATATATATTACCGCTTTGCACAGAAATAGAATTCACTGCAAATAAAATGAAAATCCATGGGATAATCTAGCAAGATTTCAAATATCGCTAGTGCTACTATCAAGTTCTGGCCAGCGAATGATGAGGTGTCTATTCTTCATGGTCTATTTAGCTAAAATGGAATGTAAGTTGAGTGGGACATGATAACTTTGACAGCTTATTTGATCTCATGAACTTTTGGGGATCTGACCGCCAAATCAAGAGAAGAAGCCGCCCCCTGGTCTTCGTATCTCCGTTCGCTGCTGCCCGTTTCGGCTTTCCTCCGTTCGCTCGGTTGCGATTGACACCGAGACGCGAAATTAGCGGCAAGCAACTGCGTCTCGTATCAGGGACCACTACTGTCTTTGATAACGCCGATAGTCTCCCCTAAAATCCCTCAGTTCGTCTCTTTGATCTCGTGCCGCATTATCTAAATGAGTCCCGGTGGAATGAGTTCTGGCAAACGAAAAGTTACAACAAATGTTCAGGGGTTCTAATGTTATGAAAAGCTAAAGGTCCCTTTAAATCATCCATCATATCAGGGAGAATTCACTTGTCAAACTAGACGTACGTCACACCCCTTCATATAGCATCAGTGCCCCCGAATATATTGTAACTTTTCGTCAAACGGGATTTTTTTTCACCTGGACTCATTAGCTATGCAACCTTTCCACGCAAATGGTAAACACGTTTGCTGATTAATATGTGGACAGTTTATCTACAGTTCATTCTGGTCATCGCATTGATTTAAGGAGAGATTAAATCACGCCCATGGATATCTCTTGAGCAGTCATATGCAGGTATTTTCATTAACTTGGCCAGTGGAGGGCGTTGCCAGCATCAAACGATAGTAGTGACCACGATCAAAGACACTGGGGGGGGGGGGGGAATCTCAGGAAGGACTGGCGGCATGCTATCAAAGGCAGTAGTGGTCCCTGAAACGAGCGACGCAAGTTTCCTGCCGGTATTTCGCATCTTGGTGTTAAACACGAAACCGATCGCAGTGGGAGTGAACGGGAAAGCCGGCGCAAGCAGCGAGCGAAGATACGAGAGACCAAGGGCGGCTTCTCTCTTTGGTCTGGCGGTCAGATCCCCAAAAGTCTTCTGAGATCAAAAAAAGGTGTCAAATTTCTCATGTCCCCCCAATCTTGCATTCCAGTTGTAGATATACAGACCATGAAGAAATGCATGTTATCACTCGTTGGCCAGAACTTGACAGAAGCACTAGCGATATTGAAATCTTGTTATAGATTTTCCCCTGGATTTTCATATAAATTTGCAGTGAATTCTATTCTGTGCAAAACGGTAAAATATAACTGTGTCTAGTGATCAGTGGTCTAGTTCATTCATTTTATTTCACTGGATATTGTGTTAATTTAAATTTATTAAATTAAACCATTTCAATAGTCCCCAGTTGTAAATGTAATGTTATACCTGTTATATTATTTCCAAAAATAATAGAGGCTTAAATGTTAAAGTAACTTTTAAAGTCGCGAAGGAATTTATAATTAATAAATTTAGTTAAGTCCTATATATATATATAGATGTGTGTTTTAACCATTAGAACTCGCGCAGTGTTTTACCTAATACAGAATTAAATACGCGAGGGTATATATATATTATATATATATATATATATATATATATATTATATATATATATATATATATATAATATATATATATATATATATATATATTATATATATAATTATATATATATATATATTATTATATATATATATATATATATATATAGATAGTCTTAACGGGAAATGCATCGCGCTTTAGAATGTTATTTGATTTTTCTGTATATTACATCTCTTTTTCTTTCATACAGAGTGATCGTAACCTTTGCGATCCCAGCATAAAGAAAGCAATAGAGAAATCATACAGAGTCCTTTTCAGACTCGGTTCTTAACTTCCAGATATATTGATGGAACATTTTTAAATATAATTCTTGTGGCGGTCCGATGCGACCTAGCTATCAATTACATGAAAGAAAGCACCCCCAAGAACTTTTTTTAAATAACTCATCAAATTTAATTACAATCTGTAATATAAACTGGAAGATGAACAGCCAGTAGCGATAATTTATTTACGGCTCTACTGTGAGAGAATACATATTTACCTGACTGTGACTGAGCCTAATTTTTCCTCACTGGATTTAAACCATACCGGTCAGTTGCTATCATCACGCCTTGAAGGAATTTTACCTCCAGCAGCGAAATTAAAGAGACCTCATTTTCACCCCTGTATTGAATTGTGTCAGTGCCATCCCATAGACTCCTTTTATATAATAAAACATAATAACTCTGAGTCTTCAAGTCCGGCGATTAGTGGGAATATTCGCTATCAGCAAACCTCGCTACATCTGGGGCGGGACATCGAAGTACTAGACATTTTCACGTGTCAAGAGGAATTGTTGTTTATATAATTCTATGGATTGTCTGATGCTGCAATCGGTAAGTGTGTGTGTGTGTATATATGAGTTTGGATCCTCACGCGCGTGCATGAATGACAGGAAATCTAATTGTTTTTGCAAACCATTTGTTAACTTGCCTACCGGGCAATACATTTTCTGTATACCCCGCATTGTTCCTTTAAGTGGGATATTTTGTTAACTCTGTTTAACCCCCTCCCTTTCGATTGCTTAGTAAAGGGAAGAACAATTTGGGATAACAGGATTTTTTTCTACCACCCATACCTAGTATCGTAACCCCTCTTTCAGAGTAATTAACTTCACTGTTAGGTTACATCACCTATGTTCCTGATAACTATCTATCTTTGGACTGGGTTCATCTTTGTCTAATGAGCGGGAAGGGCTTAGTCGATACCAATCTTCTTCACCCCCTCCCCACCTTGTTATTTGCATTTTCTGTACTTATGATAATTTTATGTAACACTTGATATTTGTTTGTGATTTGATTCTTTTTGGTTAATAAACATCATAAACCTAGTTAGCACTGTGTTGGAAATACCCAAAGCCCAACATTTCCACTATTTGTTTAATATAGATTGTATTCACGTGCGTTTGTGTGTCTGGAAAACTGGCAAATAATTGTTTGACCAGGAGAGACTGAAGAGTAGATTGGGAGAAACTATTTGTCGTAAATAAGTCTGTCTTTACTCTCCTCAAGCGCTCTGTGAAGCAACTATTTACTCTCTACAATTTCTATCACTGAGCTTTCATCATCATTCTCCACTCTAAACCGGACCACTATTTCTAAGACTCTTTCTCTCAAAATAAATTTACGACACTGGGCAACAACACACTGCAGGATCTACAGTTTGTGACAGTCAACACAAACAAATTTATTGCTAAGGTGGCTACTGACAGTTCAGATAATGATCATAACTCTGATAACCATCTAGGTGTCTTGGGTGAAGCTGTGTTGCATATTGATCCTAATATTCGTCCAAAGGCATTGCCGTGCAGAAAAATACCATTTTCACTTAAGAGCAAGGTAAAGTCAGAGCTTCAAAATCTAATGAACAGAGGTATATTAATACCAGTAGAGGAACCGACTGAATGGGTTAACCAAATGGCTGTTGTTGAAAAGTCTGATGGTTCTTTAAGAATATGCATTGATCCTAGACCCCTGAATGAGGCTTTGCAGAGGGAGCATTACAGATTACCAACTTTGGATGATGTATTGCCTGAACTCAATAATGCCAAGATTTTCACAAAGCTGGATATCAAGGAAGCATTCTGGCATATCAAACTTGATGAGAAGTCTAGTAAACTTACAACAATGATTACACCTTATGGTAGGTTCAGATGGTCTAGATTACCATTTGGGTTGAATGTAAGCAGTGAAATTTTCCAGAGGCATCTAGCACAAGCTCTGGAAGGTCTTCATGGTTGCATCAATGTTGCTGATGACATAGTTATTGCAGGTTGTGGATCAAACAGACAGCAAGCAATTAAGGACCATGATCTGAAGCTTAAAGCACTGAAACATAGGTGTAAAGAGAAAGGCATTAAACTGAATGATGCTAAAGCTCAGGAGAAGAAAGAAGAAATTACCTTCATGGGTCACCTTATTACTGCTCGGGGTGTTGAACCAGACAAGAAAAAGGTCGAGACAATACTAAACATGCCCGTTCCTAAGGACTGTCATGAGGTTCGCAGATTTTGCGACATGATACAGTATCTAGCAAAGTTTCTCAACAATCTTTCAGAAGTTCTTCATCCAATAAAAGAACTTACACGTAAGGATACTCCCTTTATCTGGTCTGCTGAATGTGAACAAGCCTTCAAGAGAGTCAAGAAACTGATTACTTCTACTCCAGTACTCGCATACTATGATCCTGATGAATCTTTGTGTATTCAAGTTGATAGTAGCAGCTATGGACTTGGGGCTGTCCTCCTACAAAATGGTCAGCCAATAGAGTTTGCTTCTAGAGCTCTAACTGAAACAGAACAACGCTGGGCTCAAATTGAGAAGGAGCTCTTAGCTGTTGTATACGGTTTGGAACGCTTTGACCAGTACACTTATGGAAGGAAATTTACAGTCATCAACGACCATAAATCTTTGGCAGCCATCGTGAAGAAACCTCTGAGTCAAATTCCTCGAAGACTGCAGAATTTACTGATGCGCAGCCATCGATGACTTTGAATTCCAATGGGTACAAGGTTCCGATCTTCTTATAGCCGACACACTGTCCAGAGTTTGTATTCATAATGTCACATTGGATTCCTTAGCTGATAGAGAGAGCAATGCAGGAGCTGATGCACCTGTAAGATTACCTGAAATACCAGATGTGATGATGGAAAAGATTAAAGCTGAAACTCTCAAAGACAGCGTGCTCCAGAGGTTGAAGTCAACCATTTTGGATGGGTGGCCTAAAAGAAAGTCTGATGTACCAGCTGACCTTGTGCCTTATTTTGACATTCGTGATACTCTGACAACAGAACAAGGCATAATACTTAAACGAGAGCGTATTCTTATCCCAAAAGCACTGAGGCCTGAAATCAAGCAGAAGCTACACGCTGCTCATCTTGCATTTGACAGCATGATGCGCCGGGCCAGAAGTTGTCTGTTTTGGATCGGCATGACGGCTGAGATTCGACAGATAGCTGACAGTTGTCCAGAATGTCAAGAAACGAAGGCAAGGAATACTAAAGAACCTTTAAACCAACACTCAAGAGGTTTATCACCCTGGGAGAAAGTTGGCACTGACATCTTTATTATAGAAGGCCGATATTATTTAGTCCTGATTGACTACTTCTCCAACTTCATTGAAGTAGACTTTCTACCTACAATGACAGCACAGTTAGTCATCAGGAAATTGAAATCTCATTTTGCTCGTTATGGTGTCCCTAAAGTTATTGTATCTGACCAAGGTACTCAGTTTACGTCTGCACAGTTTAGATCATTTACTGCTAGATGGGGAATACTTCATGTTAAATCAGCACCAGGTCACCATAAAGCCAATGGATTAGCTGAATTTGCTGTGAAACTCATCAAGGGTATGATGAGAAAGACTCTTCAGGACAATACAGATGCACATGAGGCACTACTTGAACTTCGTAATACGCCAAGACAAGGGTTTGATCAAAGTCCAGTAGAAATACTGTTCAACAGGAAACTGCGTACACTGATACCTTCTGCAGTGAAACCCGTTGCATCCCACAGTAGAGTTATTGAAAGTAGAGGCAAGAGAGACAGATCAGTGAAGAAGTATTATGATAAAACTGCTCATGATCTGCCCAAGTTGTCTCACCAGCCAGTCTACTATCAAGACCCTGAACAACCAAACTGGCAACCTGGAAGGATTGATAAGAGGCTCTCTGAAAGATCTTATCTCGTTGAAGGGGAGAATGGAGGTCAATATGTCAGAAACAGAATTCATCTAAGACCTAAAACAACACCTTTCCCACCTGATCCCGAGGACCTGGAAATTGATGTCTCCTCTCCAGTTCTACCCGAGCAACAGATTGTTTTCCCAGACATGGAGAACACTAGTGACGTGAACATTTCCAATCGTCCAGAAGTTAATCCTTCAACTCCACCTACTTCTAGTCCTGGGAAAGCTGGCAAAGAACAGGAACATTCTCTCCTACCATCTTGCTCTAAGAGACCTCAAAGAGATCGCAAGAAACCCTCTTGGATGAATGACTTTGTTCACTCATAAAGAAGGGGGGATGTTGATGTATATACGTTTTCCCGACTAGAGTTACTTGCCCTTTATGGGAACTCTTCTGCTTACCTCTTTTTCCTACTTCCTGTTTTCTAAGATGGCGAATTAAACATGTCGATCCTTGTATCTTGTGTTCAAGCTTCGTGATTATGCTTCGTAACGTGAGTATGTATGACAGCCAGCCACGTCTCATTATATCTTACAATATTTACTACACACGACGGTAAATATCAACACCCACTTTGCTTTCCATTCATCTCATATTATTTCTTTAAGTAAGCTTTTGATCTCTGATTTACTCATCCCTACATTAATTATATTTTTATCAGATCTACCTTTCTTGGCTTTTTTATCTGCTTTTTAATTTTCTTCTATGCCAACATGTGAAGGTGCCCAAGCTATTAAGACTGAACATCATCTGGAATATAAGTATGTAGTAGCCAGACATATCTCCTCTGCTATATCAGGTCCACTACATTCTCCTAAGTTTCTTAGTACTTGAATTGTTGAAACAGAGTCTGTTAAAAATGTTAGTTTCTTGGTAGGGTTATTAGAGAATATTTCTAGTGCTTTTAGTATTGCCACCATCTTAAATTTTTACTCGTTTAAGCAGAAGTACTGCGTTCATCGCCCAAGTTACAGTACTACGTGTTCGTATATAATTTTTGCGTGAACTAGCAATAACAGGTTAATAAACTCCCAAGCTTCAGTCAGAACATCACAACACCAACATTCATTAAACCAGAACGCACGTAGGCCGACTGAGCGAACATTGGTTCACCTCATAACCCTCCACTCCCAAAGGAGCATAGACCTTCAACAAACACATGCCAAGTCCTCCTGTCACGCGCCATCATCTCAAGTTCTTTCCACGTTCTCCTCATCATTTTCACCTCTGTTTCCAGCTCTCTTCTCCGTGTGCTTCTTGGTCTACCTCTGCCTCTCTTGCCCTGGGGGTTCCAGAACAAGGACTGCCTTGTAATGCTATCAACAGGTTTCCTCAGTGTGTGTCCTATCCATCGCCATCGTTTTCTTCTCATCTCTTGTTCCACTGGCACATGTCTAGTTCTTGTCATCAGTTCCACGTTGGTAACCTTGTCATACCATTTTAATCCCTCTATTCTACGCAAGCACCCATTTATGAAAGTCTGTAGCTTTTTGGTTGTTGTCTTTGTTGTTCTCCATGTCTCAGAGCCATACAATAGGACTGACTTCACATTTGAGTTGAAGATTCTTATTTTCGTGTTGGATCCGATTTCTCTTGATCTACATATATTTCCCAATGCAATGAAAGCTCCTCTTGCCTTTTGTATTCTTATTTTGATATCGCTGTCTGTCCCTCCAACTTTGTCTATATTACTGCCAAGATATGTGTATGATTCTACATCATGTATTGGTGTTTCTTCAAGTTCAATGCTGTTATCATTACCTGCATTTATTCTCATTATTTTTGTCTTTTCCCTATGTATTTTCAGACCCAATTGCTGTGACCTCTCATCGAGTGTTTTCAATTTGTCCTGCATCTGATTACGGTTATGGGACAGAAGAGCCAAGTCATCAGCAAAATCCAGATCATCCAACTGCTTAGTCAGAGTCCACTGGATTCCATTTCTGTTGTGTGTTGTCGATGATCTCATAACCCAGTCTATTGCTAGTAAGAAAAGAAATGGAGACAAGAGGCATCCCTGTCGCACTCCTGTTCTTATCCCAAACGGTTCTGTAAGCTGTCCTTCATGAAGAACTCTGCATGTCATGTCTTCATATGTTTTCTTTATTAAATTAATGATCTTCAGGGGAACTTCATAATGCCTCATCAATTTCCAAAGTGATTCTCTGTCTACACTGTCAAATGCCTTTTCGTAGTCCACAAATCCGATGTATAGTGGTGAATTCCATTCCAGACTTTGTTCAACTATTATTCTCAAAGTGGCTATCTGGTCTGTACATGATCTGTTTTGTCGAAAACCTGCTTGTTCATCTCTCAGTTTCTTGTCTATGGACTCTTTTAATCTCTCAAGGATAATCCTGTTTAATGCTTTTCCTGGCACTGATAGTAACATTATTCCTCTATAATTTGTGCACTCTTGTAAATTTCCCTTCTTAGGCAACTTAACCAGATATCATTCCTTCCATTCTGCTGGTATCTCTTCCTTTTCCCAGACTTTACCAAGTAATTTATATAACATCTCTGTAGCCGTGTCGATATCTGCTTTGATGGCCTCTGCTGGAATGCCATCAGGTCCAGCCGCTTTTCCATCTCTTAGAAGCTTTATGGCTTTCTTTATTTCTTCCTTCGTTGGTCTTTCACCGTTAATTTGTAGCTCTTCTTCTGCTGGCTGGATGTCTGGGGGATTTTGTGGAGCTGGTCTATTGAGAAGGCCACCAAAATATTCTGTCCACCTCTTCATTTGCTCTTGTATATTGCTGAGCAGTTTCCCATTCTTGTCTTTTATGAGGCAACTTGTTTGCTTGTATTTCCCTGTTAGCTTCTTTGTGCTGCTATACAGTTCTCTCATATTTCCTTTGGCTGCAGCATCTTCTGCCTCTCTTGCCAACTCCTCAATATCCTTCCTCTTGTCTCTTTTGATACTTCTTTTTACTTCTTTGTTTGCTTCTGTGTACACTTCTTGAGCCTTGGCTTTGGAACTTCTGGTTTTGCTTGAGTTTAAATCAGCTTTCTTGTTTTTCTGTCTTTTATCTTATTGATGGTTTCTGTTGTTATCCATGCTTTTTGTTGTCTTTCCCTTTCCCCCAGTATTTCTTCACATGTCTCATTCCATACAGTTTTGACCTGCTGCCAATAGTCAGTCTTCTGTATTCTCTACTTCTTCCAGCTGTTGGAGCACTTGGAATTTGTTGGATACTGTGACCGCAAATTTGTCTCTTGTTTCTTGATTTCTTAGATGTCCTACATTAAATTGTTGTCTATAATTTTGCATTGTTGCATATCTCTTGAGTTTCATTTTTACTTTGGCTATCAGAAGGTGGTGATCTGATGCCACATCTGCTCCTCTATATACCTTTACATCCTGCAATGATGATCTAAACTTCTTGTTTATGCATATATGATCAATCTGATTTTCTGTTCTAAGGTCTGGTGATATCCATGTTGCTTTGTGTATTCTCTTATGTGGAAACATGCTTTGTGCTTCAAATCAACTGGCTATAGGAGGAAGCATGGTTCACCTCGGTTTGCGATAAATTGGCTTCCTTTAAAATCTGACAGCAACGGAACTACGCGTTTGAGATCTGAAGATAAACAAAGAGGGTAAAACCGAAACCTGTGAATAGTAAATAATAAACATAAACCAATGTTTGGCAGGCAGTCCTAAGAAAGAAGTAAGGAAAACACAACACATCAGAAACGTCCCTGGGTCAGGGGTGTAACTATTACATCGGCTTACTTGTCCTGCAATAGTTACGGCTCTAAGAATCTTTTTTACACTTGCTATTATGCTACAAAAACTTGACATTAAATTTTAGGCGTCGCTAAATTGCTTTTGAAAAATTTTAAAAGATATAGAAATGACAATTTAAAATCAAAATACCTGTTTCTGAATGGTTAAAATAAATACTTCATACTTTATCTCTTATTCTGGCGTTTTTAAATTATGAGGTTTGGCGAGGCGCCCTGTTTAACCTAGACACAAGGTCCGTCGGTTATATTAGGAAGCAAGTCCAAATATAAAATACCTTGTGGTTTTGATGATTTTATTCTGACGTAAATGTCCATTTTTGAGCAAATTCGGATAAGTTAAAGTATTTTAGATGGTCCCAGCGACTTCTATTTATCTGGACTGCACTATATATATATATATATATATATATATATATATATATATATATATATATATATATATATATATATATATATATATATATATATATATATATATATATATATATATATATATTGTCACGGATTGCCTCCCCTTAGCTCTGCAGTAGTGGTCCAACAGTGGCCAAAACTCAAGAGTATCTAAAATAGGTCGTCAAAGGTGTCTACCTTCGCACAAGATTACTCTTGGCAGAGTTGTAGATAGAAGGGTAATGATGCTTCTATCTCAAGGTAGTGTCCACAAGATGTTTCCGAAGTCAAGAACAATGCTGCATTGGCAGGGCAATTGTTAACTTATATCGGTCCGCAGCCTTTTGTGAAGAATTAAGCAATGGTTTAGCCCGTTCAATCCCCCAGCTGGTGTAAATCCAGCGAAATTCTTTTTCTAAGAATTGCATCTATATATATATATATATATATATATATATATATATATATATATATATATATATATATATATATATATATATATATATATATATATATATATATATATATATATAAAAGAGTTTTGCTCATACGTTTGCTTTCATAAGTATAATAACCGAATCAACTATGATTGTTTTGTTTTAAAGTAACATGTAACACATTTAATAATCAGTTTTAACAGGTTAAAATAGTGATGAAATGATGGTGAATTTTACATGAACGTTTTATCTTCATAGAGACTGGAAAGAGGAATGTTAATGTTCTTTGCTGTTGCCTTTTAGTAAGCACATAGCTTAGCATCGATGACTGCTGCAGCCGTGGTTTCGTCAATTCTTCTGTGATGATGACACTTCACAGTCTGACAGCTTTGTTCTACGAACAGTCAGATTGCTTCTTTCCACGAACTTTAGACAAAAGTAAAAAGAACAAATGCCTCTGCTAAGTACATTTGTGGGCTGCAAATTAACAGGCGCATTGTCTCGCTGTCCACCCACCAATGTTAGCCTTTCTGAATAATTATATTCTTTTGAGTATACACAGCGTAACTCAAGGAAGATGATTAGTAATCACAAATATTCTTCTGGGTATTAAACTGGGAAAATATGTGCTTGGACAGCGCGAAAGTAATGATTTGCCTGAATTACAATTAACAAGGTACATATATCTCACAAAATGATATGAAACACTTGAGGCACATGTGATGTAATCATCACTCATCACTGCTCCAGTCGGAGTCTGGGGTCACCTCTGCTGTCAGTTGTCTGTACGACTAGCAAGAAGAAATCACCAGCGCTTGCTGTAGTGGTTTATGAATATACTATTTTCATATGTTGAGGTTGTTAGCCTCATATATAACCACGTAGAAAGAAAAAACATGTCAAATTCGCATTTGTAAAATAAATGTTAAAATAAGAGAGAAGAAAATGGCATGGAAACAATACTTAGGAGCTAAAAACACAACAGGACAAATGGAAAAATATAGAGAATATGTGACACTCAGAACAGAAGCAAAGAACAAAGTGCTAGCAGCAAAACAGAAGTCCTGGGAAGAATTTGGAGAAAAGCTAGAAAAAGATGCACAAGAAAACCAGAAATTGTTCTATAAGACCCTAAAGAACATGAGGAAAGAAAAACAATGCCCTCTCAAATTTATAAAGGACAAGCAAGGCAAATTGCTTACTGCCCCGAAGGAAGTAATGGAAAGATGGAAAGAATATTTCTCAGAACTCCTGGATGGTGAGCATGATGAAGCATCAGAAATGATAACCACTAGCACAGAAGAGAAAACTAATGATGGTGAAGATGACATAAAGATGGAAGAACTGAGGGCAGCACTAGAGAAAATCAAGATGGGCAAAGCAGCAGGGCATGATGGTATAACACCAGAAATGGTTAAGTACATGGGAGCATCAGGCGACCTATTACTCTTAAAGGTCCTACAGGCAGCATGGTGCAACAAGACCATACCAAAGGATTGGGAGATTGCCATCATAACACCAATTTTCAAAAAGGGTGACAATCGACAATGTGGAAACCATAGAGGCATATCCCTTCTCAGTGTCCCTGGTAAAATCTACTCTAGAATCCTAGAGCAGAGACTCCGACGCCTAGCTGAGCCACAATTGGATGAGGTCCAGTGCGGATTCCGAGCAAACCGAAGTACTCAAGACCTAATCTTCACACTCAGACAGCTGAGTGAAAAGGCCCTTGAGTATAAGAGTGAGATCCATCTTTGTTTCATAGATCTGGAAAAGGCGTTTGACAGGGTCCCCTGGAGCAAACTTTGGGACTGTTTGGCAAGGAAGAATATTCCAGCACCTCTGATTCATGCTATACAGAGCTTCTACAAGTCTTGCAGAAATTATGTGAGGACAGCAAACCATAAGTCAGAAGAGTTCAGAACCACCACTGGTGTAAGACAAGGTGATATCCTATCACCTTACCTCTTCATACTCCTTATGGACGATGTTATCAAGGCATGTAAGGAGAGAACAAGAAAGTATTCAGTGGGGTACTGGAAGATGAGACAGGTCTATATTTCGGAGCTGGCATTTGCTGATGATGTTGCCCTGATTGCTAAATCAGAGGCACATCTCCAATCCAACCTGCAAGTCTGGAAGGAAGAGCTGGAGAAGAGAGGGATGGTCATAAGCAGCTCTAAAACAAAATCCATGGTGATATCACGAGAAGAAAGAAAACATCAGATTAAGTTGGGAGAACAGGTCCTGGAGCAGGTCGACCACTTTAAATATCTCGGAGCTATTATAGACCGAAAGGGAGGCATCAAAGAAGAGTTGGCCACTCGAAAAGCAGCGGCTGGGAGACTTTTTCAGGCCATAAATCGTGGATTCCTCAGCAAGAAAGAGGTTGGTAAGAAAACGAAGATGGCTGTATACCGCTCCAACTATGTCCCAGTCTTGACATATGGATGCGAGTCGTGGGCAATGACTACAACCCACAAAAGCCGGATCCAAACCTCAGAAATGAGGTATCTGAGGAAAGTGGTTGAAGTAACAAGAAGAGACATGGTCCGCAACCAGACGATCCGTCAAGGCCTAAAATCCCATCCGCTGCAGACCCAAATAGAACAGTCCCAACTAAGATGGTTTGGCCATGTCTGCAGAATGGGAGAAGATCGGCTACCACGACAAGCATGGGAAACAAAGAGCCAGGAATCCAGACCTCCAGGACGACCCAGAGTCCGCTGGGAGGACAACATTAGACAATCTTTGAAGGACCGAGGACTAGAATGGAACCAGGCCAGGAAGAAGACAGCTGATAGAATGGTCTGGCGCTCTCTCTTCCAAACCTCTACACCTCACGGTAGAAGGGGAACGACTAAGTAAGTAAGTAAGTAAGTAAAATAAATGTTTACACTTACTCCAAAATACCTTTTGGGAACACAATCTCATGGCACAGTTTAAAATGGATACTAGCAACTTAGGTTAGATGCTTTCGAATCACTTGGTCTGGAAATTTTGTATTCCTCTTATGACGGGTGATCTGATTCCTTAGAACTCCAGTCTTTGTTTTTAAAGATGCGGGTTTACTTTTTTAAGTTTTAAAGTTGCCCACATACTTCGATCTTGGTCCTTTAAGTTTCCAGTCTTCGTATTTATAAATGCGGGTTTACTTTTTTAAGTTTTAAAGTTGCCCAAATATTCTGATCTGTCACTTATAATTTTGGAATCCTTAGTTCGATCCTTCTCTTTCTGGCTCTGGTGAATTGCTAGCTTGGCGTGGCAATGAAGTCTGATTTGTGACTCCGATGTCGCTAGATTATATTTCCAATTCTCACTTCAAGTCCCAGATAGTACTTCCGACGAATTTTCCAATGAGAACCATTGTGTATCCCGTCTCTCAAATCGAGCCAATCGTATGCTCTTTAGCACTATCTGGGTTGGGGTGTTTAAATCATAATACCCCCGCGTGTTTTAAAATATTATATTTAAAAATTCCACCGCGTGACCTCTTTCTAATAATGCTGTAATAATTCTGCCCAAATTGTCTCCTCTGCCAGATCATCTGTAATAATTACACAGGGATGGACCCGCGGAAGCGATCATCTACTTATCACCCGTGTCTTTGCTCATCCCTCAGACGGCTTTCTTTTCATCGATCGTACGAGACCATATTGTACAAACGCAGATCGCCTCTATCAATGGTGGCTAAGCAACTTACGTGATAAAAGTATTATTCGCTGCCCGGTCTAATTAACCCAGCGAAAAAATGAATGAAGGTGCATAGAATATGCCAAGTAAAAAGCGGATGAAGAAGTGAGAGAAGGGCTCAAAAGTACATGTACAACCGTTTTTTCACACACACATATATATATGTGTGTGTGTATGTGTGTAAAAATAGGGGGGAGAACAACGATAACTGGCAAAAGAGATAGGCAAGCAAACTCTGCATTAGCTGTTTTAGTATGTGACTAAATCTACGCAAATATTATCTCGCGCTATATCTTCAAATGTGGAGTGACGATGGACCCAAAAATGTCAAGATAAGCTCTATGAGCAAATGTTTTTGTTTGTTATTTTTTAACACGATTCGTGTGCAATTTATACACACAAGTTACTTTGAAAATGATCGGCGTGAACAGAGCCCGTACAATGTTTAACATCTACAACTCCGGTGACAATGAGAGGAAAAAACATTAACATCTTAACATATTGTGCTGCAAATTTCAAATAAATTGAGGAAACTAACAGTAAGAGAGAATCTCAAGGCAGCCTTGTTCTGCAATCCTGTGGTAACAGAAATAGAAGACTCAAATAGACGTGACCCCCTGCAGTGGCGTACTATGGGGGTTGCGAGAGGGTGACAGCCAAGTGGAGGATGCCATCGGTGAATATTATGACAGTACTATACTGTTTAAAAATCAAGTTGCAAACATAATAGGTGTTTCTGTATGTTTTATTGCGGGTGCCAACGGAAGGATCCGCCCTGAGTGTCATATAATCTAGGTACGCCCCTAAAAAAAAAAAAGGTAAAGGAACCCGTTACACGCCCATTGAGGCATATTGGGAATATGGTGTTAGGCCCATATTATCTTGACCGTCGGCACACGAGGGGTGATGTGGTCGGCATCACGCCGGCCGCCTTAACCTTCCCAGAGTTGCTCTGGTACCCATTTGGGGCTGGGTCGACCCAGGAGCCGTTTGTGGCCTAAAAATTTCCCGCCTCATCTGGGGATCGAACCATAGACCACTGCGCTAGGAAGCCAGTGCACTAACCACTATGCTACCGCGGCTCCATAGGTACGCCCCTGGCCCCGTGTAATTCCCGGGAGTCTCTGAAGAAACATAGAAACACTAAGGCTACTGCCCCCTTAGGCATATCGTAAGATATGATTAATATGATCAGTGCCAGATAAAGGCCTCCCCGCACAGAAAACATTATGGTGCCTAGTTAAACTTTGGATGTACATATGGTAGAAACATGCTATAAACAGCATATACATTACAAGCAAATTTACGCATTTAAAAATTGTTAATATTAACAATTTTGAGTTAAATTTTTTTCTCTTAAGATCCTGTAAGTGATTGAAAATTGAGACAGTGAAAGAAAAGGCTTCCTTTATGCTGGAAAATCGGACTGAGTGATATGTCACGAAAGATGGCATTTATGTTGAAGTCTTACAACTTGATACTTTATTTGTTACTAGCAATGACCCGTCAAACTTGAGGGGTTTTTAATTATAGTGTGCTGTTTCCGTTTCCAGATGAGCAGATAGAAGTACATTCTTAGAGTGTTTTTGGTTTCTTTCCATTATACAGTGTAATCAAATTGTCCATGAACACCGTCATTTGAACGCTTTTCTTTGTTGATTGTAACTATTTTCGGGAGAGTCTTTATAATGGAAAACAGCCTTTTTTAGTCTAAACAACATTTGGAAGTCCTCTCAGTACAGCACAAGCACAAAATTAGGATTATATCAGAGTTGTGTGCTTTCTGTGCTTCTCTATGGCGCGGAGAGCTGGAGAGTTACAGAGAAGGAAATGTCGAAATTGTCCTCTTTTCACACGACATGCCTAAGAAAAATTCTCCGAATCTTTTGGCCGAATATCATCACCAACCAAGATCTGCTTACTCGGAGCAAGCAAGAGGACATGCACACCATCATAGCTGGCAGACGCTGGAGCTGAGTTGGCCATGTCCTCAGAAGAGACCCTGATGCCATCACAAGAACAGCTATGCTATGGACCCCTGAAGGAAAACGAAAGAGAGGCCGACCAGAAACAACTTGGCGGAGGACTGTGGAGGCTGAGATGCAAAGAATGAACCAGAGTTGGGGCACTGTACAAAGGATGGCCGCCGACCGAGCAAAGTGGAATCAATTTGTTGTTGCCCTACAAGACGCCACCAGGCGTAATGGCCACTGACTGCTTTGACGGTCAGCGGTTAAGGATCAAAGAAGAAGAATATATAATGGAAACAATACAATTTTACAACACGGTTGCATTCCTCAGCTGTGACCAACGTACACACGGCGAGAATTATGTTATTTTAGATTCAATTTAAAAGTTCTTTGATGACAACATTTCGTGTGAAAGTGCGTGGATTGTTTTCAAAGAGTGTTCCCTGATAATAAATGGTTTTAACAAAAACTTTCAAGTTTTCATAATTTGTACATCGGGTGAGGGCTCATGCACACCAATGTTTACGCACTTTTTCTTTGTCGGGTGATACTAATTTCGTGAAAGAATATAAAAAAAAATTAAAAAATAAAACCAAAGTGTTTGTTTTATATAACACCCACGCCGCGCAAGTTGCACACCGTGCCTTGCGCACTTTTTTTTTCTGGCGCGAGTTACTATTTTGAGTAAGACCGACCGACGTAACATAATAATAATAATAATAAATTCTTTAAGCACCAAACACGGCGCATAAGGCAGAAACCAGTGCTCTCCAGTTTGTTCGTTGCGACGCCACTCCTCTTAGCTCTTGCACATTATTTAGGCCCAACGTTCTTCCTTCTCTTATTATTGTTCTTCTGAGTGTTTCTTTTGGTCTTCCTTTTTTCCTCTTACCCTCAGGAACCCAAGTGAGCGCCTGTAGTGGTATTCTGTTGTTTTGCATTCGTAGGACATGACCGATATATGACCATCGTCTTTTCCTTATATAGTCAGAGACATATTTCTGCCTAGAGTCTTCTCTTATTTGTCGATTAGTCTTGAATTCTTTCCAACTGATGTTCATGAGTTTTCTAAGACATTTGTTCTCGAATGTATTCAGCTTGTTCTCCAATGATTTTGTTATTTTCCAACTCTCACAGCCGTATGTTAACACTGAGATAACATTTGAATTAAACAGACGAAGCTTGGTATGTATATTCAATGATCGTAATTTCCAAATGTTAGATAATCTATTGAAGGCGCTAGCTGCCAAAGCAATTCTAGTATGGATTTCTCTTGTTGTGTCACCATCCTGAGTCATTTTACTGCCTAAATAATTGAAACTTTCAACTTTCTGTAGTTTTTCCCCGTTCAAGATGATATCAAAGGTCTCGTTAGAAAAGTTCATAGCTTTAGTTTTAGAGGCATTTATTTGGAGACCTATTTTAACCGAGAGATGACACAAATTATTTATTGCTTCTTGGGATTGTCTTGGTGTTGAACTTAAGAATGCTACATCATCTGCGAAATCCAGATCCCCCAGGAATTTTCCATTTGTCCATTTTATACCCAATTGTTCATTGTGGGTATAGTTTTCTCATAACCCAATCAATAGCTATTCCAAAAAGTAGGGGTGACATAATACAGCCTTGTTTCACCCCTGTTTCTACTGTAAACCATTCTGTATTCCCTTTATTTGTTCTAACACAACATCTTGCATTGTCATATAGCGCTTTGATTATATTCACATATTTTGTTGGAAAACCATAGATTGTAAGTATCTTCCACAATGATGCGTGGTGTAGACTATCAAAGGCTTTTTGAAAATCGACGAAGGTGATAATAAGTGGCGATTGCCTTTCCACTGATTCTTCTATAATTGTTCTTAGTGTGAATATTTGATCAATACATGATCGTTTCGGCAATTATGTTAGTTGGGATGGGATGGGATGGGATGGGATATGCCGTTTAGAGTGTGTGCATATCCAAAGTTATTAAAGTTGCACAAGGACTTTAGGGACATCCTGTTTTCCTTAAACGTCTCAGCATTTTTATTGCAGCTATTGTTGTTATTGTTGAACAGAATCGACACCATTGCACCCCGGGCCAATCCCATAGGTGATCAGTCTCCCTCAGTATATGTCGACGAGTGTGAATACTAACTGTTCCTGTAGTTCGCTGGTTGTATACACGACGGATGCATCCTCTCATACGTCCATCTCTGCTAGCCATACGTTTGATGCCAAATTACAACATTCCTAACCTTGACAATTCATCGATTGCAGTGTCATTCTCTAACAGGCAATCATTAATTGTTCTCAGTATCTCTCCCTTATACATATCCAGTGTCCCCACTGTGGGTGCTCTTGATGCTAGTCTGTCAGCTCTCTCATTACCACATACCCCTGCATGACCAGGACAGTAGATCCACACCAGCTCTTGTAGACTCGAAGCTTCTATTAATGTCTTCCACCATGCCGCAACCAACCACTTTGAACTTTTCGAAGCATGGACCGAGAGTCTGACACAATGACTACCTTTGTTAATGAAGTTTCAGTTAGCCAACTTAAGGCTGCAGTAACAGCCTCGACCTCCATTCTCATGCTGGAAGTTGTTATCTTGTAAGCCCCGCTATGTTCGGCGACGATTCTGCCCTGTACCCTAGCAGAGAAGCCTCAGCCTGATTTCTTACCACGGATCACAGACCCATCTGTATACACAATGGCATCATTATCCCCGGCATGATCATGTATCAGTTGATTAATTTCCAGTTCTGCTTTTCCATCGCCCCAAGTTCTACACTCTCTGCCAAGGCTGATGATGACCTTCTAGTAGTTAATCCAGTTCTCATCTGACATACTCCACTCTTCCCCTTTGAATATATATTCAACTGTGGCCACCTGCCTGATCGTTGTCTCTGCCCATGCCATCCATCTCTTTATTGTCAGCTATGTTTCCATGCAGGGGGTGCCGTTTGTCTGTTTACTTGCATATAGGCTTTTGCTCGGACCATCGCATATCTGGATCTAATCGACAGCACTCCAAGTCCAAGCATGTACCTCAGTGTCACAATTTCAGCTAGCTTGTTATAAAAAAAGAACTTTGATTTGTATTTTCGTATCTTTATTCAGTACACAAAATAAAGCAAGTTCAGATCAGGTACAATAGCCACACAAAAAGTTGATGATGAATCATTCACCTTCACAAAGAGCGTAGGTCACCAAGAAACCTACCCCAAGTTTTCCTGTCCCATGCAGTGAGCTCACGCTCTGTCCATGTCTGGCTGGAGTTGTCTTCTCTCTTCTCATCTCTTGTTCCACAGACATTTGTCTGGTTCTTGTCATCTCTTGTTCCACAGGCGCTTGTCTGGTTCTTGTCATCTCTTGTTCCACAGGCGCTTGTCTGGTTCTTGTCATCTCTTGTTCCACAGACATTTGTCTGGTTCTTGTCATCTCTTGTTCCACAGGCATTTGTCTGGTTCTTGTCATCTCTTGTTCCACCGGCGCGTGCCTGGTTCTTGTCATCTCTTGTTCCACAGGCATTTGTCTGGTTCTTGTCATCTCTTGTTCCACAGGCATTTGTCTGGTTCTTGTCATCTCTTGTTCCACAGGCATTTGTCTGGTTCTTGTCATCTCTTGTTCCACAGGCATTTGTCTGGTTCTTGTCATCTCTTGTTCCACAGGCATTTGTCTGGTTCTTGTCATCTCTTGTTCCACAGGCGCTTGTCTGGTTCTTGTCATCTCTTGTTCCACAGGCACTTGTCTGGTTCTTGTCATCTCTTGTTCCACAGGTATTTGTCTAGTTCTTGTCATCTCTTGTTCCACAGGTATTTGTCTAGTTCTTGTCATCTCTTGTTCCACAGGTATTTGTCTAGTTCTTGTCATCTCTTGTTCCACAGGTATTTGTCTAGTTCTTGTCATCTCTTGTTCCACAGGTATTTGTCTAGTTCTTGTCATCTCTTGTTCCACAGGTATTTGTCTGGTTCTTGTCATCTCTTGTTCCACAGGCAGTAGTCTGGTTCTTGTCATCTCTTGTTCCACAGGCAGTAGTCTGGTTCTTGTCATCTCTTGTTCCACAGGCAGTAGTCTGGTTCTTGTCATCTCTTGTTCCACAGGCAGTAGTCTGGTTCTTGTCATCTCTTGTCATTCCACAGGCAGTAGTCTGGTTCTTGTCATCTCTTGTTCCACAGGCAGTAGTCTGGTTCTTGTCATCTCTTGTTCCACAGGCAGTAGTCTGGTTCTTGTCATCTCTTGTTCCACAGGCAGTAGTCTGGTTCTTGTCATCTCTTGTTCCACAGGCAGTAGTCTGGTTCTTGTCATCTCTTGTTCCACAGGCAGTAGTCTGGTTCTTGTCATCTCTTGTTCCACAGGCAGTAGTCTGGTTCTTGTCATCTCTTGTTCCACAGGCAGTAGTCTGGTTCTTGTCATCTCTTGTTCCACAGGCAGTAGTCTGGTTCTTCTCATCTCTTGTTCCACAGGCAGTAGTCTGGTTCTTGTCATCTCTTGTTCCACAGGCAGTAGTCTGGTTCTTGTCATCTCTTGTTCCACAGGCAGTAGTCTGGTTCTTGTCATCTCTTGTTCCACAGGCAGTAGTCTGGTTCTTGTCATCTCTTGTTCCACAGGCAGTTCCAGTCTGGTTCTTGTCATCTCTTGTTCCACAGGTATTTGTCTAGTTCTTGTCATCTCTTGTTCCACAGGTATTTGTCTAGTTCTTGTCATCTCTTGTTCCACAGGTATTTGTCTAGTTCTTGCCATCTCTTGTTCCACAGGTATTTTTCTAGTTCTTGTCATCTCTTGTTCCACAGGCAGTAGTCTGGTTCTTGTCATCTCTTGTTCCACAGGCAGTAGTCTGGTTCTTGTCATCTCTTGTTCCACAGGCAGTAGTCTGGTTCTTGTCATCTCTTGTTCCACAGGCAGTAGTCTGGTTCTTGTCATCTCTTGTTCCACAGGCAGTAGTCTGGTTCTTGTCATCTCTTGTTCCACAGGCAGTAGTCTGGTTCTTGTCATCTCTTGTTCCACAGGCAGTAGTCTGGTTCTTCTCATCTCTTGTTCCACAGGCAGTAGTCTGGTTCTTGTCATCTCTTGTTCCACAGGCAGTAGTCTGGTTCTTGTCATCTCTTGTTCCACAGGCAGTAGTCTGGTTCTTGTCATCTCTTGTTCCACAGGCAGTAGTCTGGTTCTTGTCATCTCTTGTTCCACAGGCAGTAGTCTGGTTCTTGTCATCTCTTGTTCCACAGGTATTTGTCTAGTTCTTGTCATCTCTTGTTCCACAGGTATTTGTTCTTGTCATCTCTTGTTCCACAGGCATTTGTCTGGTTCTTGTCATCTCTTGTTCCACAGGCATTTGTCTGGTTCTTGTCATCTCTTGTTCCACAGACATTTGTCTGGTTCTTGTCATCTCTTGTTCCACAGGCATTTGTCTGGTTCTTGTCATCTCTTGTTCCACAGACATTTGTCTGGTTCTTGTCATCTCTTGTTCCACAGACATTTGTCTGGTTCTTGTCATCTCTTGTTCCACAGACATTTGTCTGGTTCTTGTCATCTCTTGTTCCACAGGCATTTGTCTGGTTCTTGTCATCTCTTGTTCCACAGGCATTTGTCTGGTTCTTGTCATCAGTCCCACATTGGTGACCTACCATACCATTTCAATCCTCCTAATGTATGCAAGCACCCATTTATGAAAGTCTGTAACATCTTGGTTGTTGTTCTCCATGTTTCACAGCCATACAATAAGACTGACTTGACATTTTGAGCAGAAGATTCTTATTTTTCGTGTTGGGCTTGATTAACAGGCACATTACAACATCTAATTTTCTGTTGACCTGCTTGATAATTGGCCCTGTATAAAGTTACTGGTGACCTCAGCAGACGAGACAGTGGAAGAACAGCACCACTTCTCCCTCAGGCATGTCGTAAAAGGCGATTAATGTGAGACTGACTAGTACTGGCAACATGGTCATATCAAACAAACTGATATAGAAACCACTCTTGTAAGAGAACATAAATGCTTTGATGCAGGTTTCCTGGAAGAAGACCAGCTGCTCGATGCTCCGTAGGGGGCATAAAATGAGCTGAATGAATGAATATTTTATATTTCCTTCCCATTAATTATTAATATGGCAGCGACATATGAACAACATACGCTAAAGCAAGAAAGAAGGCTCAGTATCTTCCACCAACGGTGTCCACGCCACATCCTAGGTATTTCGTGGAAGGACAAAGTGACAAATGTCGAGGTGTCACGTGCTGGCCTTTAAAGTATGTATACCCTGCTTAGACAGCGCATACTAGGCTAGCTTGGTCATGTCCGCCGCATGGAAGATGGTCGCATTCCTAAAGAGATCTTCTATGGACAACTGGCAGATGGCAAAAAACAGCCGTGCGACCGCAGCTGAGGTTCAGAGATGTGTGTAAGAGAGAGATGAAGACACTGAACATAAATCCAGCAACCTGGTAGGGTGAAGCTGCCGATAGCACCAAGTAGCGATACTCCGCAAGAAGCTCTCAAAACAAGCAGACGAGAAAAGAACACGCTGAAAGTAATACGAAGATAAAAAAGCAGCTGAGGTCTATCACTTTTTTTTTCCCCCTTAACCAGCGGCACTTGGGTTTTCAGACCTTCGGCCCAATGACATGTCATTGCGAGGCTGAGGAGCCTGTGGACTTTCCTTCCAACCCGGTCAGGAGCTTAGCTCCTTCCCATCCACAGAGGGTTTATCTCAGGAGCCGTTCAGGTTATTCAGTCAAAATCCCGGTCGTTGACACCCCTTCAAATGCTGACACCCGGGCTTGAACTTTGAATACCTGGTCGCCAGCGCAACGTTGTAACCATTACACCAGCGCGGCTCCCATGGGCTATCACTTCAAGGGCGTATTCCCAAAGTTATTTATGACCGAAGGGGCGCTACTGCTGCTGCTACTACCCGCTTACCTATTTATGTCCACCCTTCCACCATTATTGGTCTAGACAAGGTGATTGAAAAGTCAACTTCCCGTATTTAAATTTTTATTTCTTCACTTCTAACCAACTCATTTTTTATGAAACAAACATCAAAATAAAGAAACTTAACTACCATTTTATTACATAACACGCTATGCCGCATTA
This sequence comes from Oreohelix idahoensis, assembly GCA_024509875.1. Lineage (NCBI taxonomy): Eukaryota > Metazoa > Mollusca > Gastropoda > Stylommatophora > Oreohelicidae > Oreohelix > Oreohelix idahoensis. Next base: position 157,148 of record JAMPIV010007460.1, on the reverse strand, counting down.
AATAAATAAATAAACATAAACAGGTAATTGCAGGCACTCGTAGGAAATAAAGAAGTAGAAAACCACACAACATAAAAACAACAGAAGTGATATGTTTTATCTATTATGTCGCCGTAACAGTATAACCCAAAAGTTGGATGCAAGTCTGTTCAACACATTTCAGAGGGTAGCAATATTTGCCTTCTCTTGTTAGGTCAGTTTACTGGCAAATTTAGATTTGCCAGTTATTGCCCCTTGTTTAGATTTGCCAGTTATTGCCCCTTGTTTTGACCTTTGTTTCATATATATCCAATAGATACAAGTGAGGATCAGGGCGTGACTTCAAACACCATGTATAACATTTATATAACATGCTATGTGTTATGGGTGATATCATGGGAGGACAGAAGGCATCGGATTACGCTAGGACGACAAGTTCTGGTGCAGGTCAACCACTTTAAATACATCGGAGCTATCATAGACTGGAATGGAGGCATCAAAGAAGATTTGGCTACCCAAAAGCAGCAGCTGGGAGACTTTTTCAGGTAATAAATCTTGGATTCCTCAGCAAAATAAAAGTTGGCAAAAAGACGAAGATGGCTGTATACCGCTCCGCCTATGTCCCAGTCTTGACATATGGATGTGAGTCATGGGCAAAGACTACAAATCATGTGCAGGTCTCATAGACGAAAACAACAATGCTGACATAATGCAGGTCTCATAGCTGTAAACAACAATATTTTAAAAGTCAAAAAATGCAACCAAAAAATCCCTTTTTTTATTTTTTTAAACTGCGTCACTGGAAAGTTAAGTACAGACAATGTTTGTTACAGTATATATTTAAAATAAGAAAATAAAAATGAGTCAAAATTTCACAACTTTGGAGGATGGTAGCAGATGAGATAAAATTGACTGACTGTAATATTAATAATCATCATCATGTTCCTTTGCGCTCCTTATGGAACATGGAACCACCAATGCAGCTGGTTCCCTTGCAGGAAGCCTGGACCAAGCTTTCACATGCTCTTGTACCAGTGGTTTCTGTAGCAATGTGTTTTACATGATGACGTTGCCAGCCTCATGCATAACTCCGTATTAGTGGCCTGGTACAACATGCCCGAGGAAGCAGTAGTTTTCTTTGTCTTATCTGAGACCCCAGGGAACAACACAGGGAACAACCCAGGGAATTAAATAACACAAATTTTGTGTGGAATAAAAATTGAAAATTTAAAGGGAAAAAAAAGTAAGAATGTTGGACGAAGTAAACTGGATTAAAATGCAATAACCTACGCAGAACTTATCAGTAACATCAAATGCCAAAAAGGTTTAAAACAGATAAATACTTACATGAACTGAATTCGGAAAAGACAATATTTTGTCTATCCAACTGTTAGAAGCACCAAAATGGGCAAAGCGGTCTAAAAGAAAAAATAAGCTATCAGTCTTTAACAAACAATTTACTGAACATACCGAAACAGATAAAGACACACAAAAAATTTAAAAGACACATCAACCTAGAAAAAATTTACACTAGCTTTGCCAAGGAGTTTTATTGGTGCAGTGACAAGGATAAAAGCTAAAATATATAGGCAGCCAAAAGTATCACTCATTAAAACAAATAAATTAGTGGATGAACGGTATATGGAAGACAAACATAACATCATCAATACAAAAAATAATATTGTGGAATATACTGGAATGAACATTTTGAAATAACTAAAGAAATCATACACACATTCAAGCCACGTCTTATTGATGTAATGAATATAAATCTTACACACATTACATAATATATTAAATAAACTACATACAGAAAAAGTAATATGTGCACCATAAAATTTGTAAGTATAAATGTTTATTTGACAAACATCTGTCACCTAAATCTATAAAACTGTATATAATTCATTTCCCTTGTCATCCAAGTCTATAAAAGTGTACATAATTCACTGCATGTGTCATCCAAGTCTATAAAATTGTACACAATTCACTGCTGTGATATATCATAAGGAATAATTTAAAAAAAAAATTTAGGACATAAATAAATTAACATATTGTTTCGACAAATATAAAATATGTGCCCTTCCCTCACACTGACAGCTGAGGAAATTCTTGTTGATGTCTGACAACAGCCATAAAAAAAAATGACAAGAAGGGACAAAATATAGAGCAATACTGGAAACTGTTGAAAGTAGTCATGTATGAACACAATGAGAAACTATAAAGTACTGGAATCAACCATGTACAGAATATACTAAGAAACTATACACTATTAGAATTAACCATGTACAGAACAATCTGGGAAACTATATACTACTGGGATTAACCATGTATGGAAAACATGAGAGGCTAAGGATGAAATGTCTTGGTCATCATCTGAAAATGAAATGGTTTGGCCATCAACTGAGAATCAAATGGATTGGACATCAGCTGAAAATGCAATGGTCTGGTCATCAGCTAACAATGAAATGGTTTGGTCATCAGCTGAGAATGAAATGACTTGGTCATCAGTTGAGAATGAAATGACTTGGCGATCAGTTGAGAATTAAATGACTTGGCGATCAGTTGAGAATGAAATGACTTGGTTATTAATTGAGAATGAAATGATTTAGCATCAGTTGAGAATGAAATGGTTTGGCCATCAGCTGAGAACGAAATGTCTTGGCTATCAGTTGAGAATGAAATGGTGTGGCCATCAGTTGAGAATGAAACGGTTTAGCCATCAACTGAGAATGAAATGGTTTGGTTATCAGTTGAGAATAAAATGGTTTGGCCATCAGCTGACAATAAAATGACTTGGCTACCAGTAGAGAATGAAATGACTTGGTCATCAGTCGAGAATGAAATCATTTGGCCATCAGTTGAGAATAAAATGACTTGGTCATCAGTTGAGAATGAAATGGTTTGGCCATCAGCTGAAAATACACTGAAGCCAGCCAGTGTATTTTGAGCATATGCAGTAAAGTGCTGTTGGTGACCAGCACACGGGCCACCGAGGAAGAGATGCCTTGATCTAACAATCAATCAGGACAGTTTTAGGATCAGTTTCCAATCCAACAGTGACATAAGCATGGTTTCCTGACACCATTCATTTTTTTTCTCCGTGCCATAATTCTTCATTCATGACAGTTACCTGGTTATCTAGTCAACCAGGCCCCAGTTTACCAATGAATGGTAATTTTCCTACATATTCTACAACAGTGCCCCATGTAGTTCCTGAGGGTGTCTACTGCCCCCTCAGACATGTCACACAAGGTGACTAATATGATGCTGTGTACGAAGCAGGACTCATTATGTACAACAGATGGTACAGAAACCACCACAGCAAGAGTCTGTGCCTTGTTGCTGCCTTCCTTAAAGGGACCATATGTTGTAGTGGCTCTATGCTCCATTAGGAGTAAAAAAAAAGATGATGTAGTCAACAGCAGTAGAGAAAAGACACAAAGATATTTTTAGTAACAAATTGCATACGTTTACTATAGTAAAATTATAAATCAGAAAAAATATATATTTCATGTGGTAATACATTTTTCAATACCGGTAAATGATCCTTTCTGTTGCAAAAAAATTGTACTAGCCTCATTTCAGTCCACTTGGCAGCAAGTTTAATTTCAAACAGCAGTATTCACACAGCAGTTATGTCACATAAATTAAATACAGTGGTGTTGCAACCTATAATTTGAACTTATAATGCCTACATCTATCCACAGCAGTAATTTCCAGCAGCCACACTGGCATCATGAAACAGGCTGCATCAGGTGTAATAATTCTAAGTCAACAAAATGACTGAATACATGCCACAGATAAGAAATATATTCAACAATTTAAATTGAATGTTAATGATGCCACCTATAGAGATTATATTAATACAATGTTTGTTAATATTAATGCAGGGTTTGTTAATATGAATGCTATGTTTGTTAATATTAATGCAGGGTTTCTTAATATGAATGCCGTGTTTGTTAATATTAATGCAGGGTTTCTTAATATGAATGCCATGTTTGTTAATATTAATGCAGGGTTTGTTAACCTGTGGTCCACAAATGGACTCTAGGGAGTACGTGTACATATTAAATTTTATTTTCACCACAAATTTTACTCAGAAAATTATCATAGATGATTGCATTTAAAGAAATACATTCTTTTTTACACAATGTTGTTAAATTTCAGTAAGACTATATGTTAGCTTTACAATTATTCCTTGTAATAAAGTGTATCATTTGTATGCACAAATTGTAATTATGCGTATATGTATTTAAAAAAAAAAGATGGGGTCCGTAGCCTTCAACAGACATTCAAAGGGGTCCCTGGCACAAGAAAGGTTAAGAACTCTTGTATTATTGTAATCTCTATGGCGTTTGTAGCTTTTGTTGACTGCGTGATGCCCCTGAACAAGCAATGTATAACACTAAATATCACTCAAAATACAACTTGTGATTACTAACACTTGTTGTTTCTAACATTACAACTTGTGATTACTAACACTTGTTGTTTGTAAAAATACAACTTGTGATTACTAATACTTGTTGTTTCTCACAATACAACTTGTGATTACTAACACTTGTTGTTTCTAACAATACAACTTGTGATTACTAACACTTGTTGTTTCTAACAATACAACTTGTGATTACTAATACTTGTTGTTTCTCACAATACAACTTGTGATTACTAACACTTGTTGTTTCTAACAATACAACTTGTGATTACTAACACTTGTTGTTTCTAACAATACAACTTGTGATTACTAACACTTGTTGTTTCTAAAAATACAACTTGTGATTACTAACACTTGTTGTTTCTAATAATACAACTTGTGATTATAATACAAGATGCCACTAAAGAAGCTGCTCCGCTAAAGAAGCAACCTTTCACTTCAGGGTCATATTAAATGCCTCTAAAAATACAACTTGGGATTATTACACTAGCTGAGTCTGAAGGGTTAATCTAGTTTTGCCAGATGCCTCTAAAAATTCAACTTGGGATTATTACACTTATTGAATCTGAAGGGTTAATCTAATTCTGCTAGATGCCTCTAAAAATGCAACTTGGGATTATTACACTAGTTGAGTCTGAAGGGTTAATCTAATTCTGCTAGATGCCTCTTAAAATGCAACTTGTGACTATAAGATTAAATGCCTTTAAATAAGAAAAATTTTGACAAAAGGGAGCCGCGGTAGCATAGTGGTTAGTGCACTGGCTTCCTAGCTCAGTGGTCTATGGTTCGATCCCCAGATGAGGTGGGATTTTTTTAGGCCGCAAACGGCTCCTGGGTTGACCCAGCCCCAACTGGGTACCAAAGCAACTCTGGGAAGGTTAAGGCGGCCGGCGTGATGTTGACCACGTCACCCCTAGTGTGTCGATGGTCAAGAAAATATGGGCCTAACACCATATTCCCAATATGCCTCAATGGGCGTGTAACGGGATCCTTTTCTCCTCCTTTTACTATATGTTTCTAAAACAGTAGCTTTTGGTTTTAACAAAAGATGAATTTAAACACGCAACTTTCGAATATAATACAGCTAATGGTTACCTCCACAGAAGCAACTTTTGAATATATTAAAGATTCCTCTAAAAAAGCAATTTTAGATTTATAAAACTAGATGCTTTTAAATAAGCACTTTTTGATTACATTACGTGATGTCGCCTAAGATGTTAAGTTTGATTATAACAGAAAATGCCTCTTCGGCCACAGCATTATTGGTCACGTCTACTGAATACACCATACAACAAGCTGACCGTACTTCCCAACAATTTCAGTGGCCACTCACAATATTTTTTTTATACATAAAACTACACAACGATGCTCAACTTAAAATAGGACAACACAAGTTTCATTTCATTTGAAGTGTCCGATTGACAGAGTAGTTACAGCACTAGTGTCTCATGACAAAGGTGCAGGGTTTGATTCATGGTACTGAAACGCTCCAGTCTTCCCAGCTGTAAATGGGTACCTGACTTGGCTTAGGGAAGGAAAAGGCAGAGAGGAAGGGAACTGGTCACCCCACCTCTTGATGCTGGACCTAGTATAGTGAAGTCTCTAACACTTCACTCCCCTATAGCAGAATCTGCTATAGAACTACCTTACTTGAACTGCAGTATTAAAACATTGCTGGTTTCTTTCATGTGGGCCTAGAACTTAAATGACTCAAGTTTGTTATTTAATTGTTAAAGCTGAAGTTTGTGATTTAATTGTTAAGACTGAAGTTTGTGATTTAATTGTTAAGGCTAAAGTTTGTGATTTAATTGTTAAGGCTGAAGTTTGTGATTTAATTGTTAAGGCTAAAGTTTGTGATTTAATTGTTAAGGCTGAAGTTTGTGATTTAATTATTAAAGCTGAAGTTTGTGACTTAAATGTTAAGGCTCTTGAATGGTTTTTCATATAATATTAAAGCTACTATTAAACTGTTTCTCTGACATAAAAAATGCTATACAGCTATGGTGGCCATACGGCAGCACATGAGCTTGTGGTACAGCTCCTATTACATACCCAAAATCATATACAAATTTTTCTTAATAACAGCGAATAATGTTCAAAAAGATTATTTTATATTTTTACCATAGAGATGCTACATTACTAGGTAGGTGAGATACCAGTAGCATTCACTTTTAAGAGGCAATTTTTATTTTTTAAATTTTGACATATAAACATATGTAACGATTTTTCTGCATACAAATAAGGATGGATCTTTTCAAAATGTCCTCCAGAATTCTGGCTCCAAAAGTAACCTAGATGGTGACTTCTGCTTTACACCAACAGACTCCAAGGGGCTTGCAAGCTGTGCCTAATGGGTTTCAGCAGTCTCCCTTAATTTTTACATGATACTGAATTTGTGACTAAGTAGTAAACTGCTTACTTCCCCATATCTAAGTTTAATTTGGCCTACATTCTAATGAAGACATTTTCCTGAGGCAAAGGTCAGCAGAATTTGAGGCACTTCTCCAGGGAGCCACACTTATTTGAGAGATTAAGAACCATGATCTGCAGACATGGTTCCAACTTTTTTTTTTGGGAATGCAACAAACACAAACAAAACAAATTTAGTAGAAATTCATAATACTAGACGTAATGTTATCTTATTAGTACTGTTTTTAATAAAATGAGTGTCGACTGGCGTATTGTTTACAGTGTTTGCTTCTCAAGGCAAAGTTCCATGGTCTGAAAACTATTAGCGCTATGCTCCAGTTGATCCACCTGTAAATGGGTACCTGATTCTGCTTTTTTAATTAAGGAAGGCAAAGGTAGCGAGGAAGGAAACCAGTCACCCCACTTCATAACACTGATATGAGGGACGGTCAAAAAGTAATGCCTTGTAATTTTTAATTTCATTCAATAGGCAAGAAAACAGATAAAATTCACATTGAAATGTAGCCCCAAGTCTGATCTTCAAAAATTTATTTCTCAATGTAGTCTCCGTTATTTGTTACAGTTTTTGTCCATCTTCTCACAAGGGCATGTATCCCCGCACGGTAAAAATTTGTGTCCTTTTTCCTAAACCACTGGCGTACGGCGCGTTTAAGGGTCTCGGTGTCCTCAAAGTGATGTCAGCGAAGATCTTCTTTCAGTGGTCCAAACAGATGGAAGTCAGAAGGTGCAAGATCGGAACTGTAAGGGGGATGTGGTAATAATGTCCAGCCGAATTCTGCTAAAAAATTCGCAAGGGAATTCGGGGTGGCAGAAGATTTCCAAGCATCAAGTGGTTGGCTCGAGAAATTTAAACTGTGACACGCGATCTCCCAGAAAGTGTTGTGTGGTGAATCCAATGAAGTTCCAGTAGAAGCTGTGGAATAGTTCATCAAAAAGTTTCCTTACTTCGCCAGAGGCTTCAAAGATGACATCTTTAATGCACACGAGTGCGGACTCTTTTTCAAGGCGATGTGTGACAGGAGCCTCGCCATGAAGGGTGACAAATGTAAGAGCGGAAAACTTTCCAAAGAACGTTTCACAGTTATGCTTTGAGCTAGCTCAGCCGGAGAGAAACTAAAGTCCTTGGTGATTGGTAAATCGGCAAAGCCACGCGCATTCAAGAACCTGAAGCCCGAAGACCTCCCCGTCACTTGGAGATCAAACAAATCCGCATGGATGACTGGCGCCCTATTTGAGGAGTGGGTAAGGGGCATCGACCAAGAAATGAATAAGAAGAAACGGTCTATTCTACTGACAGTAGACAACTGTCCTGGCCACCCACAAGTGGAACATCTCACAAACATGACATTGAAATTTCTGCCTCCAAACACGACCTCAAAAACCCAACCTCTTGACCAAGGCATCATCAAAACATTTAAAATGCACTACCGGGCCCAGCTCCTGCAGTGGGTCATTACTAAAACACAGATCTGTGGTCCGCCTGTGGAAGCAACTTCATCCGCTGCATCAGTTAACGCTCTGGATGCTGTCCTCTGGATCAGTTCTGCTTGGAATAAAGTTCAGCCGGAAACGATACAGAAGTGTTTCAAGAAATGTGGATTTGTCACAACCCAAGAGCATGACGTTTTAGCCCCATCGGACAGTCCATCGCCAATGGCAGAATTCGAAGGAGTAGATTTTGAAGGTTTTGTTGCAATGGATTATGAGGTGGCAACCTGTAATGAACCTGACCCAGAAGGAATTTTCCAAGCGATATTGACCGAAGTACAGACAAGCATAACAGTGCATGAAGCAGCTGGTGAAGTTGAAGAAGCAAGTGACGATGACACAGAAATTGCAGAGACTCCAAAAGAAGAGGCTGTCAGGCATCTGATAATGCAGTTGAAGTCATTTGCTGTGGAAAAATGCCCAGGTATGTTGAGTGGTGTAGCCAGCGTTGAGAGTGCTTTCTCCACTTATGTTTGTAATAAGAATGAGACACAGACCAAGATTGACTCCTTTTTTCAGAAAGAATGATTAAACCATGATAAAACAGATGTTGATGATTTGATTTGATGTTGTGATTATGTATGATTTCGTATGATACTGTATTCTCCAATATAAGCTGTTCAAGGAAGTAAAGTATCAGAACAATAGGCCTCGTTCCGTATGTTGACCACCTCCGTATGTTGACCGGTTTGCTACAGTCCCTTGGGTGGTCAACTTATAGAGGTTCTACTGTATGTTTATAAATATTTTTGTGGTTTAAAAAAATGCATTTTGTGACTGACAGATAATTTTCTTTAAAATGCTGCATTTCTCTCCTGTCCTTTGATAAAACTGACAGACATATCCTTTTGTTTAATGATGTCAATGTTCACTCTAAATGTAAGGATTTGTCAAACAAGAAGCAGACACGAACCAAACAGAAAGGAAACAAATGGTAACAAAAAGGGGGAGGAACTCATTGGCAGCAGCACAACAAACATGCTTTAGAACCTTTTTCAATCTTAGAGTTATCTCACATTGCCACAGTATTCACCATCACTATATGTACACATTCCTAGAAAACTATCACATTTTTGATATAAAGATCTTGTCTTGTCTTTGATCCACCATCACTGATCATTAACTCTTGGAGATTTGATATAAAGATCTTGTCTTGTCTTTGATCCACCATCACTGATCATTAACTCTTGGAGATTTGATATAAAGGTAAAAGTAGTCCCATAGTAAATACATCTGAAAGGGAGTTAAAAAAGACAAGTCTTCACATAACTAGGTCCAGCTTTATGAGGTGGGTTACCATTTCCTTGCGGTCTTTGCCTTCCCTAACTCAACAATGGACAGGTACCCATTTATAGCTGGGTAGACTGGAGCATGATGGTACCAGGTTTTGAGCCCGGTAACTTTGTCTTGAGAGAAGGACCCCAAGATGCAGCAATAGTGAATGCAGTCAGCGACTCATAGCTTGACTGCCTGCGTCAGGACCAGCGAACCAGAGCTGGTCAAGACCGTGCTCCACCTCCACGTGGTGGTCCTGGAAACAGTCTGCAGCAGTGCAGGCTGGCTGAGCGAGCATGGATCGAAATGGGAAGGCAAACCCGGTCCTTAAAAAATGCCGTGCAGAAGTCGGATGTGTCGACCGAAAGGTGCAGATATCACAGCTTAGGCGCAAACAGACACAACGCAACCACCGTCCTCTTCAGGACGAACGAAGAAGAAGAAGTCTTGAGAGAGAAATGCTACAACCACTCTGCCAATCAATTCTGATATAACAAATCTAATATCAAAAGCTGCCCCTGTGTGGTTCTGGGAGGCTTGGGGGGGGGGGGGGGGGGGCGCTTCTAGGGAGTTAAAGATAGAATAGGACTACTGCTCCTTCAGGCAATTCATCATCATCATAACCCTCAGCTCCCCTAGGAGCATAGGCCTTCAACAAACACATGCCAAGTCCTCCTGTCATGTGCCATCATCTCAAATTCTTTCCACAGTCTCCTCATCATTTTCACCTCTGTTTCCAGTTCTCTTCTCCATGTGCTTCTTGGTCTACCTCTGCCTCTCTTGCCCTGGGGGTTCCAGAACAAGGACTGCCTTGTAATGCTATCAACAGGTTTCCTCAATGTGTGTCCTATCCATCGCCAGCATCTTTTTCTCAACTCTTGTTCCATGGGCACTTGTCTGGTTCTTGTCATCAGTTCCACATTTGTGACTTTGTCATACCATTTTAATCCTTCTATTCTACACAAGCACCCATTTATGAAAGTCTGTAGCTTTTTGGTTGTTGTCTTTGTTGTTCTCCATGTCTCAGAGCCATACAATAGGACTGACTTCACATTTGAGTTGAAGATTCTTATTTTCATGTTGGACTTGATTTCTCTTGTTCTCCATATATTTCCCAATGCAATGAAAGCTCCTCTTGCTTTTTGTATTCTTGTTTTGATATCACTGTCTGTCCCTCCAACTTTGTCTATATTACTTCCAAGATATGTGTACGATTCTACATCTTGTATTGGTGTTTCTTCAAGTTCAACCCTGTTATCATTACCTGCATTGGTGACTAATATGAGTTTGTGCGTGGGGGCCCAAATCATGTAAAATAAATTGCTTCAAAAAGCACTGCTACAAAAGCACAGAAATGGCCAGGTACTGGCTTCCTGCAAGTGGCCCAGTTGTAGAAGTGGCTCTATGTTCTAGATAGAGTGAGTGAAAAGGAAAGTGAACAGTGTGCATAAATGTGATGTAAGGATAAAGGTAAAGGATCCCATTACATGCCCACTGAGGCATACTGGGAATATGGTGTTAGGCCCCATATTTTCTTGACCATCGGCACACTTGGGGTGATGTGGTCAGCATCAGGCCATAAATGTGATGTGAAACCACAAAAAAATCAACTAAGACAGTGGTCAGTAGCTGGGGGGGGGGGGGGGGGGGGGGGGGTGGTAAATTACAATATTTCTTGGGGGTAAAGGTGAATAATAGAAAGTGTCAATTCAGATTAGCCAGGATTATAATCAGATTTTGTAGTATTAACCCATTTTATCTCAATATATTAATAAAACAACTTGGTTTTTTTTGTTAGTATTTTTTTTCTCATCACTATAACATGTAGTACCTGTAGGCTGGGGTAACCACCTGTATGAGTGATGTGTTCAGTAACATACATTTCTACATCACTTAGTAACAATACATGCATCCTTTGATTTATGCAAATTTCTTATATGTGATTTTGGTAATATGTGAGAGATAAAATTATCCCCGCTACTTGTTACGTGCGAGAGAATTTTGTTGTTATATTCTTCTTCTTCTTCTTGCGATCGCATCTTTGATGATTACACCGTCAGACGAGTTCTCATGATGAATTCGACTGTTGTTTGAAGTTCCTCTTTAACTCCATATAGCTTTGAGTTTAGTGTTGAGTCATTGGGCCAGTATATCTTTCTTAACTGGTCATACAGAGGACAGTCCTGTAGAACATGCTCAGCAGTTTGTTCGTTTAATCCACATGTGCACAGTGGTGAAGCAGACAATCGTAGCTTGTGCATGTGTTTATTCAGTTTGTTATGCCCTGTCCTGAGTCGAAAAATAGTTGTCTGTCCCTGCCGGTCGAGAGTGTGATAGTCGTCTTTGGGTTGGTTCTGTTCTCTTCTGATAGTCTGGATAGCTCTCTTTTTCTCAAAGTATGTGACTTCATTATCTTCTTGTTCACATTCTCCTCCCTTTTTTGCAAGTTTATCTGCCTTTTCATTTCCGGGTACACCACAATGAGATGGTACCCACTGAAGTATGGTTCTCTTTTTGGCAGCTACCTTGTTTAGTTCATTTCTCAGATGCGGGAGTTTACCACCCTTGAGAGCTTGCAGGACAGACAGTGCATCTGTGAGGATGACTACCTGGTGGCAGTCAGAGTTGGTGTTATAAATCATATTTGCAGCTTGCTCTAGAGCTTGAACCTCAGCTGTATAGTTGGAACAGAATTTACCAGTGGGAATGTGCCTAGTCTCATAGTGGTTGTCAGGATATGAGATAAAGATACCGGCTGTTGTTATATGACTCTGTGCAATGCAGCTCAACGTGACTGGATGTCCTCCACGTTTGCTGCTTTCCCACGACACTGTGTGCACCACTACATTGTCACTTCATGGTAATTTCCTATAAGTTTGAGAAAAACAAGGCTATTTGGTATGTTTCATGGTGTACATGAAGAAAACGTAGGTATACACTTAGCCGACAGCATTTTCTCTGGTACAAAATGTTACAATTCACAGAATTCAACTTCTCTAACACAGACAGCATCAATTGGCAGATTAGTTAGAACACTTTCTTCTTGAGACAAGGTTACCAGATTCAAAACCTGGTAGCGTCACGCTCTAATCTACTCAGCCGTACATGAGTACCTGCCCTGTTCGAGTAAGGGAAGGCAAAGGCAGAAAGGAAGAAAACAGTCACACCACCTCATAATATGGAGAACTAGTATAGTGAAGTCTCTAACACTTCACTCCCCAATGGCTTAACCTTTAGCACACTGCATTCTTTTCCCGAAAACTTGCCCTGCAGCTGCATTCTTTTTCACAACCTCCTGTTTTTATAGTGGGCGACTTGTAACGTCTATAGTTTTTGTGTTTCTTGGACAATTGCTATCATTTTTGGAATTTATATAAATAAATGAATGATGAATCTGACGATATAAAATTTGTTTGTGTACATGTTAGATGTGATAGGAAGAGAGGAAAGGAAAGATGAAAAAAACGAGAAAAAAAATTTAAAAAAATAAAAAACAATTTTTTTTTAAATTTTAAAATTAAAAAAAAATAACCAAGAAACGAAGAGTCCATATCTCTTGCATCTCAATGAAAGTCATTTGACCAATACAAATGAAATGACGATCTTTTCATTACACCCATCATCAGTAGCAAAGCAACAAACGCCCTTGTCAGCAGTGACATTCGGCCGTAACCCTAAACCTTTCCGATTAAACCTAATCCTAACCCCTAAAATTATACATACTAGCAATGCCATTCTACTTTCGTTTCCATCTCTGTCATCAAACATATTCTGAGAACCGATATCAGCGCTTACAAAGACAAAAATCTCCTCCTCATCGCATCGGCATCAGAATCCAATAAAATTAGAGCGAAAATGGCCGCGTGTTCGATGCCGATTCATTTCGATTAAAAAAATTCACAGAAAATAAACGCGAATGCACCCATTACTAAGACCGATCGGAAACGGAAGTTAACTCTCTCTCAGATAAGTTTAAAACTTAACATCCGCGGGTGAAGTCACGTGTACACACATCCTAATGCTAGAAAACGAAAATATCCGCTTGTCAACATATGTCGACAACAGCTGGGAGAGCATAGCACAACATGTTGTATAATCTTAATGCTTCCAAAATACTTCATTTTCTTATTAATAAACTCTACCCCCAATATTAATTTAAAAAACAAAAAGGAAAAAAAAAAAACAGAACTCAGCTAGACTGTACAGCGTCTAAATACTAAAATGAACTATTTTTGTACATTTTTTTTTTTTTGAATGGGGGGGAGCCAGAATTTTTAATAGAGTAAAATCTGACCTCTGAGCTGCAAATCGTCTGCCACAACAAAAATAACAGAAAACAATGACTGCATGCATCTACAGGATGTTCACAAATTCATGCAGCATAGGGAAAATTAATTTGTGTGTGTAGAAGGATGGTTACAGATACTGCAGGGAACACAGTGTTAGTCACCAATTTACATCTGGGTCAATTTCTTCAATACCACCCATGTTAGCCCAGTTACCTAAGCTTCCTCTTGTGTTATTCTTCTCAAGGTTCTCTTTCGCCTACCCACACCGTCTCTTCCCTTGTGAGTTCCAGTCAAGGTCATGTCTGGCGAGATTGGTAGGTTGTGTGCTCGGCATGTGTCCTATCCATCTCCATTTTGTTCTGTAATCTCCAGTTGTATTCACTGTTGTCTGGTTCTGTTCTACTGTTTGTTGATACTTCTGGCCTCCTGATACGGAAGATGTTACGAAGGTATCTGCTAGTTAAAATCTGGAGTTTGGATGTGATCATCTTAGTGTCATGTCATGTTGCTCAAGTGGAGAGTAATCACCTAATCTTAGACCTAAGGGTCTATTATATTTGGACATGCGCCCTAATATAACCAACTGGGTTGAACGGGACGCGCCTCGCCAATATACGAGGCAAAACTTTATTTTATTAAAAAAAGTGGAGTGTAAGACATATTTTACTTTCGGGAATAAATAAAAACAAAAAACAACAAGATCGAACCATTGGAGTAGAAGTATCCATACACACACACATCATGTCTATGTGTCCTTCAAGAACAACTAAAAAACAAAACAAAAAATAAATTAACTATCTTCCTTATGATACACAGCTTTCTGGACACCCTGTAGTTTTGTGTGTGTTTTTTAATTACTACAGTTAATTAAAACCCTGGGAAATTTGAAGCTAAGTCATGGTCAGACAATCATTTATGAAAAGCTAATTATATTAAAATAAATGTTAATTTAAATTTTTATTTATTAATTTAAAGGATATTACATGTAAGAAAAATACTATGTTGATTTGCCAACTTACATGTTACAATTACATTAATTTAAAACCTTCTCAGTGGTGTCATGAAACACGCTCACGTTTTACAACAGTGATAAGACCTGCAAGAAACCCAGCTGTAAAATATCTAGCCACTTGAAAGCATAATGTGGCTAAAATAAAATATATCTTCCCGCTGTGCTTCACAACAAAGTATGGAAGATATTATATATTATATTAAAGTTATGTGCTAGATTTAACTACAATGACCCAAAAATCCTGGCAGTATGTTGTTAAGAAAGCCTTTGTACAAGGTGCTGGCCATCATAGTTGTAAGAGCTTTTTAAAAAATTTTAAAGATTGATATGTTCATTTAATGAAGCTTAAAAACAAAATAATATTTTATGTTTGATCAGTTTCTTTCATGTTTAGTTAAAAACAAATGTATCAATGCTACATTTTCTGATTATGAACAAAACAAGGGCAAAATGACCCACACAACCTTTTGGGATCATGTCTGCTACAGTCTATGTACTTGTTCTCTTAAGTTCTAATGACAGAAACTTGATGTAATTTAAGTAAAGATAGGAGAGTGAAGTGTTAGGGATTTCACTAGACCAGGTCCAGCCTTTTTTTATGAGGCAGGGAGGGTGTTACCAGTTCCCTTCCTCGCTGTCTTTGCCTTCCCTAATTTACAAGCAGAGTCAGGTACCCATTTACAGCTAGGAGGACTGTAGTGTGACACTACCATGTTTAGATCTCAGAACGTGGTAACTGTGCAAGGAAAGTGCTCTAGCCACTCAGCCGCTTCTTTTATTTGCTTGGCTTATACTAATTACATTACACATACAAGAAAAAAGACTTTCAGACTTTCATTAGGCCTACACTGACAGTGTAGTTATTTGGATAGGTCACACACACACACACAAAAAATACCTTCAGACTTTCATCACACTGACAGTCTAGTTTATAAATAGGTCAGACAAAAGAAAAAAGACCTTAAAACTATCATGTCACTGATAGTGTAGTATATAAATAGGTCACACAAAAACTAGGACCCCAAGGATAAAAATGTGTCTTACATTTTAAGAATATCTTTGAGGTATAAAATCTTTGAAATGTTCATGATGAACGCCAATAAATAACTTATGTACAGGATATGTATTTTACTTCCCAACCATTCTGTGGCCTTGATGCTTTTTTTTTTTTTTTTCAACATAATGTGCCTCCATTTTTAACTGGGTTTAATCGTAATGGTTTGGTTAGCATTCTCAGGACTTGTGATGATACATAAATACCCATCAGTACCTGCAGTGCTTTGTTATCTTACAACAGCTATGACCTATCAGTACCTGCAGTGCTGTGTTACCTTACGACAACCATGACCTATCAGAAATTATTATTTACTTGACTTGGCTAAAGTTGGAGGCTAGGAAAGTGTGGATCCCTACAACCATAGGCCCTCAAGCACTACCTTAATGCCCAACACTCAGTCCGCCCCTGGCTTATCTAATGATGTAACTATCTAATGATGTGATAAAGTGATTGTGCTGTTTAGATATTTGATATACTGATTGTGTTGTTCAAGTGTCTATATAGTGATAGTGTTGTTTAAGTATCTGATACAGTGATTGAATTATTTAATGACTTATACAGGTCTGTAACTTTTTATCCGAAATGCTTAGCGACGAGTATGTTTCAGAAACCTGGATTTTTCAATTTTCAGATGTCACCCAACTATACCCCAAGAGTAGCCCAACTATACCCCAAGAGCAGCCCAACTCTTGATACATAACCTTTACTGTTGTTGTTGTTTTTTTTTCTAATGTATGGTCTCAATGTCTGTTGCTCATTATTATTATTTTTTTAAAGCGCAAAATACAAACTATTTTTCTGTCTCTGCATCGTCTAAGCCATAAACCTGCTTCTACTGTTCAGATTTCTTGTAAATAATAAGCAGCTGCAAATCCCGTAACAATGACCAGTAATGCTAATATTGACTGTAACACAAAACAGCAATCTGGTGATTTTTCGCATTTCAGATGTTGCCAAACTCGCAATCCAGAAGTAGCCAGATTTCGCTTAACTCTCAATTCAGAAGTAGCCTAACTTTCGATCCATAAAATTTGCTGTTGTTGTCAGCTCTAGAGCTTAGATCAACTGGTCTTTGCACTGCGCATGTGCTAGCATAGTAGTATAAAGCACATAGACCGAAAACAAAAGAAACTGAGTCCTCACAAGTGACGAACCAAGAAAAATAGGAATTTATTTACTTATTTTTTTTTTCCTTAGGAAAAAACTTGATTTTCAGAGTTTTTGAATAAAAGTTTACGGACCTGTAGTGTTTTTCTTGCAAAATAGTGATTGGACTGTCTAATGATGTGATTCACTAACTGTACTGTCTAATTATGTGATGCAGTGATTGGACTGTCTAATTATGTGATTCACTGACTGTTCTGTCGAATTATGAGTGAGATAAGCAATTGGACAATCTAAAAATGTAGTTCGTTGTCTCAGATGAACCATAAATATATGAAAGACAGATTACACACAGCCATACTCATACCAGATAGAATTTTTGGTTTTTTGTTCTAACTCCACCTCCCTTTCAGATCCAGCTGGGTTTTCAGGAGTATTCTTAGACTGAGGTGAAGGTTGCGAAGCGTTAGGCTGGGGTGACGAGATGTTAGCTGTTTGATCTTGGGTGTTTAGTGGCCCTGGCTGACGTAACTGTGACTTGTTATTGCTAAGATGGTAACTGCTGGGTGGTCTTCCTTGAGATCGGCTCTGCTGTGCAAATGTCTGTTGTTGCTGCGGTGATGTCAGGTGGTACTGGCCAGTAGGTCCATTAGAGATGTTATGTGACATAGAAGGGCTGCCAGATCTGCGATACTGGGTGGGACCTCGAGAACTGCTCCGTGGTGGCGGTGGTGGTGGGTTCGAGGATGAAAATTGAATACTGTTACTGGTGGTCAAAGGTTGTGGCTGGGAAGAAGAATAAGAAGCAGAATGAGGAGATGCAGGAAGGTCTCTGGGTTCACTACTTCCTCGAGGTGGTCTGTAGTCTCTGTCTGCACCATATGTACCTGCATGGTAATCGGAAGAGGGTCCCACTGGATGTCCACTGCCATGAGAGACTAAGTCATGATGACTGGATGCCCCATCTTGGTTGTTCCTGCTAGGCTGATTTACAGGAAACTCTCTTCTCCCTGGGTTAAAACCTGCAGTGCTGCTCCTACCATATGTTGCACCAGGGGAGAAACTTGAAGGTGTGCTGGTTATCCCATATGGGGGTCCAGGTGAGAAGCCTGAAGGTGTGCCACTCCTCCCATATGAAGCACCAGGTGACAGGCTTGCATGTATGCTGCTCAAGGGGTTACCTATGCTGGACTGAGACTGTAGAACAGCCGGAGACAGATTATGAGCAACCAGGTTAGGGTCACGATTCTGTCTGTTTTGTCTAGTGATATGCTGCTCAGGATGGGTCAAAGACAGAGAGTCTGGTCTGGAAGACAAAAGCTGACCCACAGTGTTGGTTTGTAAACCGGTCCTGTTGCCAGAATGATACTGAGATGACTGACTTTGTGAAGAATGAGATGACTGACTTTGTGAAGAATGAGGTGACTGACTTTGTGAAGAATGAGATGACTGATTTTGTGAAGAATGATGTGGCTCTTGCTGGGTGAGTGACATTTGTACAGAATGCCCTATACTACTCTGTCTGTTGCCACTGACAGGCTGTTGACTACCATAGTTGATGTGATCTTGCTGCTGTGGTAGAGGTGTTGGATGTTGCTGATGGGGCTGTCTGTAGCTTGGTGCTTCCTGTGACTGAATGGCAGTTCGTAAACTTGATCGACCTCTTGATGGCTCTTTAATCAAGCTGATATTTGAGAAAGACTGGGTTTCTCTGCGGTCTTGTCCATCAGGTGTCTTTTCCCTGCTAATCGTTTCTCTCTCATTTCTGTTTCTATCTGTTTGGTATACTGGCACATCTCTCTCTGAATCATCATCCGAGTCATCCATTTTGTTGAACAACTGGGGAGGTACAGACTTAGACCTCTCTACCATGTGAGGCCTGCTAGACTGGTTCCTTGAAGTGGTAATATTTTGTTCAGTTTGTACATGCCCAGTGCTGTCACCAGGAAACTCCAGTATTTCTTTTTTTCCAATGAATACACTCTGTTGCTGCTGTTGCCTGGGTCTGCCCTCACCAGGAGGTCTGGAATAAACCCCTCTGACATGTGGAGACTGACCCATGACACTGGCTGGTCGAGCTCTTTGATGAAGGTTTTGATTGGACATGGCATGAGAAAGAGGCCGCCGTGGGATGTGACCACTCACAACTGAACTGTCCAAATTCTGAGACTGATTGGTGGAGGATGCCCCTTGCTGAGACCGTATTATCGGAGGCTGAAACTGACTTGAAGAACTCTCAGATGTTCTGTCAACTGCCCCTTGGGATTTCCTCCTGGCAACTCCTGTCCCTGATATACTCTTAGGATCACAATTCTTGTTGCTGTTGATGTTTCTGCTGTCAACTGAGCTATGGCGGTCAGGTTGACCTGCATCAGCTGACAAATGCACAAAAGGCTGAGCATAATGAGCAGATGATGAGTGATCACCTTGTAATGCCGACGCTGCCAAACGGTCAGTTCGTTCAGTGGTCGGGACTGCTGGAGGTGGGTCTGTTGGTGGTTCCCTAACTCTGCTGCTGTAATTATTTATGGAATGATGTGAAGGATGCTGCTGATGTTGATGCTGAGATGCCATGGGCTGGCCAAGGAATGTTGATGCCTGAGTCCCAAGATTTCTGGGCAAAGAAGAAGGCTGTTGGGTATTGTTAACCCATCTGGAGGTGGCAAATGATGAACGCTCCTGGCTAGTCTTTCTCACGTCATTTCCTGACAAACGATTCTCCAGCACATTTTGACTGCCAGTATCTAATGATTTCTGGTGTTCCAGCCCTCCATCTAACAACCTGGATGTTGACATGCGTCCATCATAGTTGGAATGTGATGCTTTGCTATCAGTTTTGGGAGTGGATGTGAAAGCATCACTGGGTAAAACACCATCTGACCCAAAGCAACTGCTCTCACTTCCACTCTCTGTTGAATGATGGGAAATTTTTGAAGAGCTCAAGTCACGAGTGACTGGAGACATCAAGGATGAGATAGCAACGTCTGAAGCATCTTGTGGAAATTTAGCCATTCCATTTCGTATGTGCTGCTGGTGTGGTTGCCACTGCTGATGAAATCGACCACTACTGGTGTTTGAATGCTCACTTTTTCTAGACTCACTGTCACTGCTTATCTGATGCTGACCAAGCCCATGAAGTCTTAACTGATGAAATTAAAGAGAAAAAATAAGCAAATAAGGACAGGAAAAAACATTAAATAGAACAAAAAAACCTCACTGGTATCAGAACAATCAATCCCATATGAGCCTCACTAGTATCAGAACAATCAATCCCATATGAGCCTCACAAGCATCAGAATAATCAGGCCCAGAAAAATCTCATTCATACCATAATAATCAAGTATATACATTCATCAGCTGGATAATCATTAAGTACACAAAAACCTCATCAACGTCTACAGAATCATCAAGTATGGTCATACCGCGCAAAAATTGGCGGGTTTGGGGCCTGAGCCTCGCCGGAAAGTGAAAATCGCTGAAAAAGCATAGCATTTTTTTTTTAGCTTACAAATGCATGTAGGGTGCCTATAAGTCTAAATAACATGCTTACACTATCATATATTAAGTGTGCAATAAAGCTAGGCCTAAAATAACAATACGAAAGTAAAATAAATAAAGCTAGGCCTAAACAAAAGCTACAGAAGTAAAATGAATATAGCAAGGCCTAAAATAACAATACAAAAGTGAAACAAAAAGAGCTAGCCAAGTAAAGACGTTTATTTCACACACCAAATACAAAGTAAGAAAAAAATATAAATTGATAGATTAACATGTACAAATGTTAATAATATTGTGACCTGCGTAAATTTGAGTAAATATATTTATTGAAATAAGGATGAAGGAGATAGCATAGCCTAATCATCTGAATCTTCAAAGATTCTTATTCTTTTTTTATGGTGGAGACTTGGTTGGAGATCTTATAGGGGTTGCTGTGGATGTTTCTGAAATGGTAGGGGGCCTAGGCCTTGCTTTGCTATTGAAGGTTGTGATGGTTGTACTTTCTTTAAGAAGGAAAACAATGAAGTTTGCCATTTGGATTGTTTTCTCCTTTCCCTTAGAATTTCTTTATAACAAGCAACTTGGTTCAAGAGGCCTGCATTCACTTTTGAACTTTCAAAATTGAAGATCTATTTTCTCAAAAACTGCCATCCCCATCTCTATAAAGCTGGTTCTTTCTTCTATTTCCTTTGTAGTAATTTCCCTAGGTACAGCAGGGCTATCACCAGGATGGGTCTCCTCTTCTCTTAACAGCCTTCTCTGTTCTTCAGTCACAAGCAGATCTTCATCAGTTAGGGCCTCATCATGTGCTCCAAGCAATTCTGCCACATCCTCAGGCTCTACTTAAAATTCTAACCACCTAGTCATTTCAACAACGTTCATAGTGACTTTGGCCACTAGATTCTCAAAACCTTCAAAATTATCCATAAGTGTAGGAAGCAGTTCCTTCTAAACACCTTTCAGTTTTGTTTCTTTAACTTCCTCCCATACATCTCTTACAGGTTTAATTCCATTCAAAATGGTGAAGCCTTTCCAAAATACTTTTAATTCATTCTGCCAAGGCTTTTCAGTATTATCACTAACGCAGGTATAGCCTTAGCAAAGGTTCTTCTCAGATAATATGATTTAAATGCTGCAATCACACATTGGCTCATAGGCTGAAGCAATGAAGTGGTATTTGCAAGCAGATAAACATCATTTATTTCCTCCAATATTACAGCTCCAGGGTGGGCAGGGGCATTATCAGAAAGCAGTAAAATCTTAAGGGGAATTTTCTTTTCCCAGCAGTAAGCCTCAACTGAAAGGGCTTTTGACGGCGTGCGCAGGGACGGCCTATGGAAAATGCTGAGGGCTTGTGGAATTCCCAGCTGCATTGTTTCCATCATAAAAAGCCTCTATGCTGGCTTTACATTCAGTATTGGGTGGAGCAACCTAGCTTCTGAAGTGAGGATGTGGGCGCAACAATGATGCCCCTTGTCGGCCACTTTATTTTTGACAGTCATAGACTGGGTCATGCGCCAGACAACAGAGAGCAGTCCAAGAGGAATGGGATGGACAGCATTTTCTGCACTGGAGGATCTACAGTGTGCAGATGACACTGCACTACTCGCACATTCACACATTGGCACATCCAGGAGAAAACGGATGGACAGAGTGAGTATGGCCAGCAGGTGGATCTGAACATCAATCTAGAGAGGACAGAGGTTGTGACACTCAATGGCAATCCTGAGCCCATAACAATAGGGAACCAGAAGCTGGAACAGAGAGACAAATTTGCATACCTGGGGTGTGCGGTGGCACCGGACAGCGAAGCAAGTGAAAGCACCAACAACAAATGAATGGGGCAAGAATGGTCTTTGCTAGTCTGGACAACATCTGGAGGTCCTCTCAGTGCAGCGCAGACACTAAATTGAGATATGAGAGCTGTTTACTTTCTGTTTTTCACTATGGTGCGGAATGCTGGAGAGTAGCAAGGACGGAAATGTACAAATTGTCCTCTTTCCACACAATCTGCCTAAGGAGGATTCTCCGAATGTTTTGGCTGAATGCCATTGCGGGCCAAGAGCTGCTTACTCGGAGCAGCCAGGAGGACATGCGTGCCATCATGGCTGGCGGACGCTGGGTTGGCCGCGTCCATGGGGAGACCTTGATGCCATCGCCAGAACAGCTATGCTGTGGGCCACTGGGGGAGAGTGAAAGAGAGGCCAACCAAAAACAACTTGGCAGAGAACTGTGGAGGCAGAGAAGCAAAGAATGAACCCGAGCTGAGGCACTGCCCGAAGGAGAGCCGCTGACCGAGCAAAGTGGAAGCAGTTTTTTGCTGCCCTTCAAGATGCCACCAGGCGCGATGGCTACTGACTGCTCTAACAGTCGACGGCTAAGGATCAAAGAAGAAGAAGACTCAACTGTAGGCTTAAAATACTCAGTGAACCAAGTTGAGAAAAGATCACGTCATCCAAGCTTTTGAATTGGATTTATAATAAACTGGCAGGCTAGATTTTTTGGTTCTTGTGTCTTTATTCACCCACAGATTATAATTGTTGAAATTTAGTAGCCACACGAAGCACCATACTTTTTCTTAAATTTTTTTTCTTAAATTCGCGCGAAAAATCTTACACCGTGTCATCGCGCGGCAAATCTCTCTCACAGTTCGCCAAGATCGTTAGAGATGTCGTCTTGGCTACTAGCACGATAACTGGTGCGCTCTCTCTTTCACTACGGCAATGTACTTGTGCGCTCTCTCTTCCTCTATGGCAATGTACTTGTGCGCTCTCTTCCTCTACGGCGATGTACTTGTGCGCTCTCTCTTCCTCTACGGCAATGTACTTGTGCACTCTCTCTTCCTCTATGGCAATGTACTTGTGCGCTCTCTTCCTCTACAGCAATGTACTTGTGCGCTCTCTCTTTTTCTACGGCAATGTACTTGTGCACTCTCTCTTCCTCTACGGCAATGTACTTGTGCGCTCTCTTCCTCTACAGCAATGTACTTGTGCGCTCTCTCTTTTTCTACGGCAATGTACTTGTGTGCTCTCTCTTCCTCTATGGCTATGTACTTGTGCGCTCTCTCTTCCTCTACGGCAATGTACTTGTACGCTCTCTCTTCCTCTATGGCAATGTACTTGTGCGCTCTCTTTCTCTACGGCAATGTACTTGTGCGTTTTCTCTTCCTCTATGTCAATGTATTGTGCGCTCTCTCTTCCTCTACGGCAATGTACTTGTGCGCTCTCTCTTCCTCTACGGCAATGTGCTTGTGCGCTCTCTCTTCCTCTATGGCAATGTACTTGCGCACTCTCTCTTTCTCTACGGCAATGTACTTGTGTGCTCTCTCTTCCTCTATGGCAATGCACTTGTGCGCTCTCTCTTCCTCTATGGCAATGTACTTGTGCGCTCTCTCTCTTTCTCCACGGCAATGTACTTGTGCGCTCTCACTTTCACTACGGCAATTTATCCATCCGGTTGTGTGGCAGGACATCAAAGAGATTATTCGTCTGGTTGGGTGATGGTGGTGGTAAGAGTCTCTCTTCTGTGTATTCAAGTGACGTCGATTTGTAGCAATGTAATTTATATGGTCCTGTGTAGGGAATGAAACAGCTCGATTGTTCTGTGATCTACATCGATTCGAAGTGTATGGGATTTTGCGAAGGTTGCTTACTCTACATCTTTGCAACCTGGGTTGATCTTGTATAACTAGGTTTACAGTGTTCCTCGTGGGGGCTACGTTTTTCCTTAGGAGACTGTATTCCGATAGGCTTCTATAATGATCTCTTGATCAACCATTTCTGGGTATTTAAACTGATAATTGATTTCTGGTTGTCTTCGTGTTCGATATTTGCGGGTGTTCTGATAATATTCTGTGCCATCCGTGTATACCATTTCTCTTTTCGGTGCTTCCAGGTATCCTCCGGACAATTGTTTAGCTTGTTTTGAACTCTCCGTCTTTCTCCATGGGGGTATTATGGTGTGTCAAAGCACTTGCACTGAAACTTGGGGGCGGCGGGGGGTGTATTGTGTTGTCTGACGCGGGGACTGTTAAATAAAGTTTGCCTAGCTTTGAAAAGGCGCTCACCATTAAACTTTGACAAAAGTTTCCCTGTGTGCATTCAGAACCGCTAATATTAGGATGCATGTCAAAGTATACAAGACGTTGTAGCCTGGTAATACCCTCGAGAATCATCAAGTGCTACATATATTCTTCATCATTGTGTAGTTTAGAAACATGGACAATGAACAAGCAGTTAGAGGAAAGAATTGAGGCATTTGAGAAGGGGATATATAGAAGAGTGGGGTGCGTCTCATGGATAGAGAGGAAAACAAATAAAGAGGTCACAGACAACATAGGGATGAAAAGATGATGGAGGTTAACATTAGACAGTAAAAAATATGTTGGCCTTGTAAAAAGACACAGCACCTTACTGAAGACCATAATAGAAGGCGGAGTTAAAGGCAAACGTGCAAGGGGAAGACAGCGCTATTAGTGGAAATGTAACATCAAGAGATGGACAAGAAAGAGTCCATCACAATATCAAGAGAAAAGGCAGAAGACGCCGGAGATCCATTGCAGCTGATCTAACATATTGATATGTCTGATGATGATGAATAGTCTTGTTGTCCCCCCCCCCCCCCCCCCCCACCCCCCCCCAAATAATAATTTAATTGACAATTATCTTAACAAGACAATTTCGAGAACTACACGTCCCCTTGTAAAATCGTTGAAAGTATTCAAAAAGAGACATGAAAAGAGGTCGTATATCTTTATCATCACTGCCCTACAGATCACAAAGGAGCATAGACCTTCAAAAATGCATGCAAAGTCCACCTGTACCGCTCTTTACATTTCTTTCACATCTCTTTCACTTCTGTCTCCAGTTGACCTTTCCATAACACCATATTCCCAATGTGCCTCAATGGGAGTGTAACAGGATCCTTTTTACAGGACATACATAATATTTTCTTTATGCTTAATACATTTGTATTAAAATGTGCCATGCTGCCACCCCTACTTGCGAAATTCGTAATAGACTAACCCCGCGCATACACCATTTTCTTCCTGCCACCCCTACTTGCAAATTGCAAAATAGACTAACCCCGCGCAGGCAAATGTATGGAAGCCGGTGTGGTCATTGAATTTCAGAATGGGTGAATAAAGACACAAGAACCGATTTTTCATAGTTTTTAAGGGGTGGAGCAACAGTAAAATGCTATTTCCATAAATAACTGCAGGATTTTGATACAAATACGCATGGTTAACTTAAAACAGTAATAGCAAAGCATACCCACAAAAACAAAAATCAGAAGGGTCACTATAAGAGACTTGTTGTTCGCTGATGATGCTGCAGTCGTCACTCAAAGCCAACAGGAACTTCAGAACTTGATGAATCGCTTCACTAAAGCATGCAAGGACTTTGGCCTCACAATAAGTCTAAAGAAAACGAATGTGCTGAGTCAGGATGCGGGTGCTGCACCAGTTATCACTATCGATAACTATGAATTGGCAGTGGTGCACCACTTCACATACCTAGGGTCTACCATCGATGACAAACTCTCACTGGATACAGAAATCGACAGCCGCATTGGCAAAGCTGCAGCTACCTTTGCCCGCCTCACATCGCGTGTTTAGGGAAACTCCAAACTCACAATGAAGACCAAAGCTGCGGTATATAATGCCTGCGTCACAAGCACACTCCTATATGGCAGCGAGACCTGGACGACCTATGCTAAGCAAGAAAGAAGGCTCAATACCTTCCATTTACGGTGTCTACGCCGCATCCTCGGCATCTCGTGGAAAGATAAAGTAACAAATGTCGAGGTGTTGGCCTACAAAGTATGTATACACTGCTTAGACAGCACAGACTTCGCTGGCTTGGCCATGTTCGCCACATGGAAGATGGTCGCATCCCAAAAGATATCTTCTACGGACAATTAGCAGATGGCAAGAGAACAGTTGGGCGACCACAGCTGAGGTTCAAAGATGTATGCAAGAGAGATATGAGGGCACTGGACATGGATCCAGCAATATGGGAGGATGAAGCTGCCGATCGCACTAAGTGGCGATGCTATTTACGGCGCCACCTCAGATTGGGCGAAGAGAGGCTCACACAACAAGCAGAGGAGGGGAGAAAACGTCGAAAGGAGCACCAGGAAAATAAGCAGCTGAGGGCTGTCACCTCTGGGGCGCATTCCCATAGTCAGTTATGACTGAAGGGGCTATTATAATAGATTCTGAGATATAGAAAGTTTGTATCTAAAATTAGTTACACACTTTTCAAAAGTTTACTATATTATTTGCAGTAAATCAATATCTTAATAAGATATAAAAAATCAGATTTGAAAAAAGTTTTAATATGCAATGGAAAATATCATTGCCAAATCTCACGATGGCTGACTACGAAATAAGCAAGTAATAAGAAAATACTTACTTACTTAGTCATCCCTCTTCTATCCTAGGGTGTTGTTGTTGTTGTTCAACTAGGGCTGCTGAGCTTCTCGCTCTTTTGCAGCCAATACCAAGTTGAAGACTCCTTGGTTTTATCTACACTGTAGATCTAGGCTTTTCTGACATTCTGAAGCGTGTTGAGTTGAAGTCATCAGCTCCAGTTTCTCCAGCTTGGATTGCATTTAAAGGATCGTCACATTTGGTCCCAAGCTAGGAGTAAGAATTGCGTGGCATACTGTGCATTCCCTGCCATCCAAGGGGGCTCTCCAACTAAGCAGAGCTAAAAATAATGTATTCTGGTTCTGAGCTCTCCCAAGGAATTGTCACGTCCTGCACTAAGCCACTTCTCAGCTTTCCCAGCCTATCATTGGGTCCATAGTGAGATCCTTCTTCAACCAAATCAAAGCCAAAGAATTATGCCTGGGGCTCAAGTAACTTCTCCAAGCTTAGTTTGCAATGCAGGGTTCTCAACAAGTTTTACCACAGGGGGGATCCCTGGAGGTGTGTGGATGATCTCAAGAGTCATTGAGGATGCAATTAGCCTCACAGACATAGGTTCACTTCCACGTACATATATTGTAGCATTGTGCATAGCTGGTGGTCATATAAGGATGACTCCAGATATGTCTCCATGCATACCCTAGGCTGTAGAGATTTGCCAGAGACAGCGCCATACTATCCTCTCAGCTGTCTTCCTCCTGGCCTGGTTCCAATTTAGTCCTCGACCCTTCAGAGATTGTCTAAAGTTGTCCTCCCAGCGGACTCTGGGTTGTCCTGGAGGTCTAGGTCCCTGGCTCTTGGTTTCCCATACTTGTCGTGGTAGCCGAGAGAGGAATCTTCTCCCATTCTGCAGACATGGCCAAACCATCGTAGTTAGGACTGTTCTACTTGGGTCTGCAGGGGCTGGGTTTTGAGGCCTTGCCGTATCGTGTGGTTGCGGACCATGTCTCTTGTTACTTCAACTACCTTCCTCAGATACCTCATTTCTGAGGTTTGGAGCTGGCTTTTGTGTATTGTGGTCACTGCCCATGACTAGCATTCATAGGTCAAGACTGGAACATAGGTGGAGGTGAGTCAAAGGTAATGACTGCCACCTACTAAAGCCAGCTACAAACCTCAGAAATGAGGTATATGAGGAAGGTGGTTGAAGTAACCAGGAGAGACATGGTCTGAGAAAATTAGTACTAGAAAACAAGGTTATGAGATATTCATGGTTTTCTTCATAGGAAAAGCATAATTTCTAAAGAAAATACCATTTTCAAAATGAAAATACACCCACGTAGAATGTCTTCTGACAAATGCTTGTATATATTTAGATTCAGGAGATAAATTATTAGAAAATATAGAGTAAAAGCACATCATGTAGAAAATCAGCAAATGAGCGAGGCAAGCGCTGAAAATTATGAACATGAATATGTTTGAAAAGCCCTGTATTAACAAAGTGTCAAAAAGCGGGGTTTGACTATACATGCAAATCTCATCAGAACCTGTAGTTATCAAGCCCATATGATCATCACATGCATCCACATAACCAACAAATACAATCAAATCTCATCAGAACAAGATGTTATCAAGTCCACATAATTCACACATGCATCAATAGAACCAACAAATACAAGCAAAACTCATCAGAACCAGAAACCATCAAGCCCATATAATCATCACACACACCAACAGAACCATCAGGAATATACAATCCTCACACACACCAACAGAACCATCAAGAGCATACAAACCTCATCAGCACCAGAATCATCACTGATATTACTATCAGCAGCACTGTTTGCTTCCATCAAGAACTGTTTCAAGGTTAGCATCTCATTCTCCTGTGGTAACTGCCCATGTAGCTTCCTGCCAGGTCCTGGAGTTGTGCTCTGCTGATCTTCCTCAATGTTGTATGGTCGACCAAGACCTGAGTGAATATTAAAAAAAAAAAAAACGTTAGTCCCATCGCCGATACTGCTGTAGGGGAGTGAAGTGTTAAAGACTTCATTATACTAAGTACAGCTTTGTGAGTTGATGTGATCAGTTCCCTTTCCTCACTGCCTCTGCCTTCCCAAACTCAGTGGCTGAATCAGGTACCCATTTACAGCTGGGCTGACTGGGGCCAGATGCCACTGTGTTTTGAACCCAGTACTTTTGCTTCGAGAGGCCAGCACTCTAACCACTCAGATGTTCAACAAGGATGATTCAATTTTCACATCACCAACTAACAGCTGTTAACTCTGAGCCACCAAGAAGACATGCGCACCATCATAGCAGGAAGACACTAGAATTGGGTTGACCATATCCTCTGAAAAGACCCTGACGCCATCACCAGAACTGCCATGCTATGGACTCCAGAAGGAAAGTGAAAGTGGAGCTAACCAAAAGCTACCTGGCAGAGAACTGTGGAGGCAGAGATGCCAAGCATGAACCAGAGCTGGGGCACCACATGAAGGATGACTGCTGACCAAGCAAGGTGGAGACAGTTTGTTGCTGCCCTACAAGACATCACCAGGCGTGATGGTCACTGACTGCTTTGTCAGTCAGCAGCCAAGGACCAAAGAAGAAGTTGACCAGTGACTACGTTTTTTCATTTAATGCGCACATAATTTTTCATATATATATTTAGCTTAGCTCTCACGTCTTCATCTGTTTCTGTTTGTCTGACCTTGACAAAGAAATTGTGGTTGTAATGTAGGAAACTTCTTTGCCATACAAATCGTATTAAGACCTTAAATTACCCATTCTTGTTTACTTCACTGTTCATCATTGCCTTATTGTAGTTCTAATTTCTTTATTACTTTAAACATAAACATATTTTTATCTCTGCTTCAAGCTGACCTGGTAGGAGTCCATCATCGGTATTAGCTGACTTGTTGATGTCCTCTGTAGATCTAGAACCTGCACAAGCACAAAGTTCGAAGTGTCAAATGTGGGTCAGATATAGTCAAATAATAAATTATATCTGACTTTAATTCTGAGTGTAAATAAAATATGTCTTGTAATACAAGTCTGTATTCTTTTATCTGAACGTCCAAAAACTGAAACATTAGGAAAATCGAAAGTTTCTTTGGGCTACTTGGGCGATTTTCAAACAGATTTTGGGTGACTTCTTAACCTTTTTTTGGGGCGACTTTTGAACACATTTTAGGTGAATTTTGAACACATTTTGGGCGATTTTCAAACACATTTTGGGTGACTTTCTGCTATTTTGGGCGAAAAAATCAGGTCCCCCAAGAATTTCGGATAATAGCATATGGACCTATATTATAGAAATATTCAAAGCGTCAACTTACAAGTTTATATTTAGATAAGTCCCATAAATCTGAGTCTTAATAAAGTTATTTTTACAAGGCGTCCAAAGAGTATTTCACAGCAACAAAACAATATTATACAGATACATAATAGTGTAATACTGTTTAAAAAACAAAAACTAACAATATTCTAAATTGTGCACATTGAAATCAGAGAGACTATTAAAATATGACCTTCTTCTTCTTCTTTCGTTCGCTTGAAATATATTGTCTATATCTGCAATGTTGTTTCTTGTATAAACTTCACTGTCTTTTGTAGTTCATACAGAGGTCCGTATAGTTTTGCTTCCAGTGTTGTTTCTCTGGGCCAGTGGGTTTGCCTCAATATATCATATTCGGGGCAATCTTGAAGTACGTGCTCCGCAGTCTGGGGTGCCTGTCCACATGTACACATGGCTGAATTGCCAATCTTGAATTTTGTATACATGTGGCTACGGAGGCGGTTGTGTCCTGTTCTGAGGCGCAGAATGACTATTTGTTCTGATCTGTTCATAGCTTGGTAGTCATCCTGCGTTGGTGTTGGTGGCTTTCTGATAGATTTGATCATCTTTTTCTTCTGATGGTATGTAACTGGTACATCCGGTTGCTCGTCTGCAGCACCGTCTTTAGCCAGTCCATCTGCTCTCTCATTTCCTGGTATTCCACAATGAGACGGTATCCACTGCATGGTGACCCTGCGCTGGTTGCACAGTTCAGAAAGTAGGGCTTGTATGCCTGGCAATTTTCTGGACTGAAGTGCTTGGAGTGCTGATCTTGCATCTGTCAGGAATACTACAGGCTGTGGACCAAGATTGGTGTTCAATAGTTTCTCAGTTGCCACCTTGATTGCCTGGACTTCTGCATCATAGTTGTTACAGAATTTCCCAGTTGGTACTCTGACAGTATCCCTAGTGTTGTTTGGGTATTCTATGTACACTCCTGCTCCTCCATTCTTTACTGCATTCTGTGCTGACCCATCCGTGTATACTCGGACCCAGAGGTCCTGTGGGTATTCATCTTCCAGGAAACTGAGAGTGACTGTCCTACGTTGCACGCTGTTTTGTTCATCCCTGTCGAATATTCCTTTCACTTTTGTGTGGATGTGTACTGGTAGCCCATGCTCCTCTCTCCAAGGGGTTTGTTCTGGCACAGACTTTAGGGGGCTGTTAACTTCAGGCAGGTCTGAGGTTTGTCTACGTAATCGTTTGGCCTGGTGGATAAAGCTGCTTCTTTTCAGTCGCCCCATTGCTAGGTTTTGGAATCTGTCCTTCATTGGATGGCTTGGCATACAGAGGAACTTTTCTGCCTGTGTTAGCACTTTCGTGTCTCTGCGTTCTCTCAGTGCTTGTATCCTCCCCATTTTCTCCATCTTCATTATAGGCGTTGATTTCATTGCCCCCGTGATGACCCTAAGCGCCTGGTTTTGCACCTTATCTAGCTCTTGTAATGTGGTGTTTGATGCTGGGCACCACGCAGCTGACCCATATTCCAGGTGTGGTCGTATGCCCTGCTGGTAAACTTTACTAAGTATTTTCCCGCTGGCTCCCCATGTGGTTCCACTTAGTTTTCTCAGGATGGCTAACTTCCTCCTGACCTTTGTTGCTGCTTTGTTGATGTGCTGCTTCCATGTCAGCCTATCATCGAATGTAACTCCGAGATAGGTGGGTTGTTTATCTTCTCTCAGGAGCTCTTCGTTTATCTTGATGACACCAGCTTTTTGTTTGGGAGAGAGGGTGAAGAGCGTAGTGCTGCACTTGTCTGTATCGATGCTGACACACCATCTATTTGCCCATGAGGTTAAGGCATCTATAGCTCTTTGTAGCAGTTTGGTGGCCACTGTTGCATGCTCATCTGTGCACCATATTACCAGGTCATCAGCGTACATTGCCACTTTCATTCCATGTGGTAGTTCAGCAACCAGGTCGTTGATGTAGACTAGGAAAAGTGTGGGGGACAGAACCCCTCCCTGAGGGACGCCATGACGCAGTAGAATTTTCTTACTCTTGAGGCCATCTAGTTGTACTCTGGCTCTTCTGTTATGCAGGTATGCTTTCACCCATTTGTACATCTTACCATTCACTCTACAATTTCTCAGTTTCTTCAGAAGCCCTTCTTTCCAAACCTTGTCAAATGCTTTCCTTAGATCTATCCATGCTGCTAGTACCAGTTTCTTATCTTGGAACGCATCCTCAATCTCTTGGGAAAGGTAAGTTGCCTGATCTTCGGTGGAATAACACTGCCTAAAGCCCGCCTGCTGTGGTACAAGAAGGTTTTCACTTTCAAGGTACCACTGTAGCCTGAGGTTGATGATACGTTCCATTGTTTTGCAGAGGCAGCTTGTAAGGCTGATTGGTCTGTAGCTGGAGGCAGTGGAACTGTCTTTTCCTGGTTTTAGGAGTGGTATCATGATTGCTTCCCTCCAGGTCTGTGGAACTCTGCCTGAGTTCCAACAGATATTGAAGATCTGCAGCAGCTTTGTTTTTGCTGCGGTTCCCAAGTTCTTAATCATTTCATTGGACACTCCATCAACTCCTGGCGACTTTCTCATTTTCAATTTGGATATTGCAAGCTCCAGTTCTCTAAATGTGATTGGTGCCTCCATAATTTCAGGTATGGTTCCATCTCGTCCTGCGTATTGTTGTTTCTCACGAGTCTCCTGTTGCTTCTCTGGGCTAACTTCGATGTTGTTGTCTTTAGCAAAGGAGTCTGCAAAGTGATCAGCTGCCTGTTTTCCCATGAGGATGTTTCCATCTTTGTACAGAGCAATCCTTGAGTTTCTCTCTGTACCTTCATCGTTAAGTTGTTTTACCAGCTTCCACAGTTTCCTCGTATCTCTTTCGAAGTTCAAGGACTCTGTTTTCTCCTTCCAGCTTCTTCGCCTGGCCTGCAACTTGGCCCTTTGAAATTTGGCCTTAGCTTGCTGGTAGTTATTGTGGTGTTCTTGGCATGGACTGGTCTCTGCCTGCTTTCGAGATGTTTCCACGTCGTTGTGCAGCTGCTCTAGTTCACTATTCCAATATGGTTTGTAGTGCTTACGAGCCCCTCTAGGTATTGTTTCACGAGCAGCCTGTAATATGCATCTGCTGAATTCATCGACTAGCTTATTGATGTCTTTGTCTGCAGTCAGATCTCTAGCCAGTATACTAGTACGGTGCTGGTACATTGTCCAGTCTGCCTTCTTGTAGTTCCACCTAGAGAGAGTGCTGCTCTCCTTGACAAGTTCATTTTCCACAATTAGGAAGACTGGCCGGTGGTCGCTGCCTCCAAGTTGTTTCCCTACAACGCGTGTGGTGTTCCACTCCAGGCTGGGTGAGTGGAATGCCAGGTCTGGTGTAGAGGTGGTGTGCCATGATCTCGAGTAGAAGGTTGGTGGGTCGATTGGCTGGTTAATCAGGATAAGCCCATTGTCATCCTGCCAGTTTTCAAGCTCCTCACCTCTCCTGTCCATGTGATCATAGCCCCAGCTCTGTGAGTGGCTGTTGAAGTCTCCGCATACAATCAGTCTTTCTTTTGCTGGGATTGTATCTAGTGCCAGTGGGCGGTCGCTCGGACAGTAGTAGTTGAGCAGGTGGAATTCTGAACTTTCTGTCCTGAGATGAAGCATCTGGTATTCAGCCCCCTCCATATATGTTTCAAGCTGACATGCACTGATGTTATTCCTCACGAGTGTCAGTATTCCACCCTTTCGCCTGTCTATTCGGTCAGATCGGTAGCACTGGTAGCCTCTGATTTTGAAGGCTATGTCCTTGTTGAGGTGGGTTTCTTGCAAGCAACATACATTTACTTGCTCTTCATTCAAGATATTTTCGAGCTCTAATTTTTTGCTGTAGCCGTCTTTTTTACTATTGACGCCTTCAGCATTCCAGTGCATTATTTTAAATGGTCTTTTCTTTGCTTGGCCAGTAGCTTTATTCTCATGCCTCCTGGCTCCACGGGGCAATTGAGAAGGACCCCCAGTAGTAGGGGTTGGGCCCTTCCGAGGCAGAGGGCCCGGCACTGCACCTGCCTGGGTGTCCGTCACAGGGCGAGTGCCATAACGTTTTGCAGATATAGGCATACTTCCATAGCGCATGTGCGTGGCATCCTGATTGCTGTGGTGCGCCTCTTGGCTGGTTGCCTCCGTCTTCAGCACCTTGACTTGCTAGGGCAGACTGTGGTCTTGCTCGAGTGTAGGAGGGCCTAGCCAGTCTTGGTTTTTCAGCCGCTGATGGCTGTACTTGAGCCCCATCTCCACGTCAAGGAGCTGGCCTCGATGGGGAAATATGACCTTACATCTGTGTGTGCACCTAGATATTATCTTTTTTTTTTTTTTTAATCGTACGCCCGCTATTACTCGAGGCGAAATCTCCGGTTAGTATATCTAACCTGAGACTGATTTTACGTGAGAATCCCTTTTCCCTGTATGACGCTGACAGGTGTCCTCTCGCCATTCAGGCAGATACTCGCTGTCTTCGGAGGTAACCATTAGAGCTGGGTCGGCTCTGGAGCTGTTCAGGTTATTCCAGTCCCTGGTCGACGACACTTCTTCAAATATCTTCACCAGGGCTCGAATTATTCCAGTCCAAGTCCTGGTCGATGACACTCCTTCAAATGTACTCACCCGGGCTTGAACCTGGGATCTCCCGATCACCAGCGCAGTGTGGTAACCACTACACTAGCGCAGCTCCCAGATTTGTATCTAAAACTAACAGACTAATTAATATTAGTTAACTTTATAATTAGTAAAACGCTTCACCTTTAATCGCAATGAATATTCATATTCAAGCTCATTTACATGTAAAAATAGTAACCAATCAACAAGGCCTCCAAAATAAGTGGATTAAAAAAAAAAATAACACTGAATATAATCTAAAAATGAAATATGCACTAGGCTGACAAGAATTTAGCAGACAAACTTAAACATTCAATACATGTTCACACTGAAAAAGTTGTTGCGATGGGGACATATGCCCAATTATAACCGATGAAGCCATGCATGGAGGCATATCTGGAGTCATCCTTATATGACCACCAGCTATGCATAATGCTATAATATATGTACATGGAAGTGAACCTATGTCTGTGAGGCTAATTACATCCTCATTAACTCTTGAAATCATTCACACACTTCCTGGGATTCCCCCTGTGGTGAAACTTGTTGAGAACCCAGCATTGCACACTAAGCTTGGAGAAGTCACTTGAGACCCAGGCGTATTTCTTTGGCTTTGACTTGGTTGACTGCATGCAGAAGGATCTCACTATGGACCCAGTGGTAGGCAGGGGAAGCTGAGAAGTGGCTCTGTGCAGGACGTGACAATTCCTTGGGAGAGCCCAGAACCAGAGTACAGTATTTTAGCTCTGCATAGCTGGAGAGCCTCCTTGGATGGCAGGGAATGCACAGTATGCCAAGCACTTCTTACTCCTAGCTTGGGACCAGATGTGACGATCCTTTAAATGCAAGCCAAGCTGGAGAAACTAGAGCTCATGACTTCAACTCAACACGTTTTGGAATGGCAGAAAAACCACAGGAAAAGCCTAGATCTACAGTGTAGATAATACCAAGGAGTCTTCAATTTGGTACTGGCTGCTAAAGAGTGAAAAGCTCAGGAGCCCTAGTTAAACAACAACAAC
Source organism: Oreohelix idahoensis (assembly GCA_024509875.1). Taxonomy (NCBI): domain Eukaryota; kingdom Metazoa; phylum Mollusca; class Gastropoda; order Stylommatophora; family Oreohelicidae; genus Oreohelix; species Oreohelix idahoensis. Next base: position 121,263 of record JAMPIV010007460.1, on the reverse strand, counting down.
AACTGATGAAGCCAACACAGGACAAAGCTCATACATTAAAAAAAAATAATTGACATATTCCCAAGGAAAACTGTACATATTCAAAGCAAGACAAATTTATAAATACAGAAAAATATAGGGCTAGGTCAGGCAAGAATCAGTTATAAGTTGAAAGAAGAAAATGTGACAGGGGTAGTTTCGGTATCAACATTTTTTATAATTGGATTAAGACATTAAAAAAAACACTCGTATCCACACAACAATTTTTTAGTAATTAGTTTATTAAACACCTGAGCTCTTTCCCATAAAACAGGTCCTGAAATTATCTGCCCAGCTGACATTTTTGGCATAAACTATTTGTTTACTGCCTTTTTTACTTTGTCAGGCTTTTTCATATTTGCTCTGCTAGAGCTACCATCCTCACTTTCTAATACAGAAACAAACAGTGTACTTACACAAAAGGAATCAATAAAACAAGCAAGATCAATAGTGCAGCTACGCTACTTGGGCAAACAAAGACACAAAGACACTTCATAAAATGGCAAACAAAGACACTTCATAAAACAGCAAACAAAGTCACAAAGACACATCATAAAATGGGCAAACAAAGTCACAAAGACACATTACATTAAACTAAACAAAGACACTACCTAAAAAGCCAAACAAATACATTTCAGAAAAAGGCAATCAAAGACACATTAAATAAAGCCAAACAAATACATTTCAGAAAAAGGCAATCAAAGACACATTAACATAAAGCCAAACAAAGACACTCCAGAAAAAGGCAATCAAAGACACATTAACATAAAGCCAAACAAAGACACTCCAGAAAAAGGCAATCAAAGACACATTAACATAAAGCCAAACAAAGACACTCCAGAAAAAGGCAATCAAAGACACATTAACATAAAGCCAAACAAAGACACTCCAGAAAAAGCACACACAGATTAAATGAACAAAAGGAAAGAGGAAATCTGGGAATCACATGCTATGACTGATTTAAAAAAACAAACACTTCAATCACTGATTGAACAAATGATGAAAACACCATGGTTACTATAATTAATATATTAAACAACCTGCTGGAATTTATAAAAGTTGAATTCAAAACTAGACGAAATAAGAGATAACAAAGAATGTAAGCAAGCTTCTGTCCTTGTCCTTTCTTCCTGTGTAAGGAACATGAACCACTACTGTAGGAAACCTGTGCCAAGGTGCTTCATGTACTTTTACCATGGAGGTTTCTGAAGCAGTTTGTTTTATATAATGGCTAACAACGTCCTGCACAAATTTGCCTTAGTCGGTTTTTATGACATACTTGGTAGGGTCCCTGGAGTAGTGGTCCTATTTTTTAGTTTCCTGACACCGCTAGGAACCACACAGGGCATTTTAGGAAGATGATGATGTTTTGTTTCCTTCGTCTTGGTGCATTCCAACAGACTTCTTCATACCTTTCTTGATGTTTTGTTTCCTTCATCTTGGTGCATTCCAACAGACTTCTTCATACCTTTCTTGATGTTTTGTTTCCTTCGTCTTGGTGCATTCCAACAGACTTCTTCATACCTTTCTTGATGTTTTGTTTCCTTCGTCTTGGTGCATTCCAACAGACTTCTTCATACCTTTCTTGATGTTTTGTTTCCTTCGTCTTGGTGCATTCCAACAGACTTTTTCATACCTTTCTTGATGTTTTGTTTCCTTCGTCTTGGTGCATTCCAACAGACTTCTTCATACCTTTCTTGATGTTTTGTTTCCTTCATCTTGGTGCATTCCAACAGACTTCATACCTTTCTTGATGTTTTGTTTCCTTCGTCTTGGTGCATTCCAACAGACTTCTTCATACATTTCTTGATGTTTTGTTTCCTTCGTCTTGGTGCATTCCAACAGACTTCTTCATACCTTTCTTGATGTTTTGTTTCCTTCGTTTTGGTGCATTCCAACAGACTTCTTCATACCTTTCTTGATGTTTTGTTTCCTTCGTCTTGGTGCATTCCAACAGACTTCTTCATACCTGTCTTGATGTTTTGTTTCCTTCATCTTGGTGCATTCCAACAGACTTCTTCATACCTTTCTTGATGTTTTGTTTCCTTCGTCTTGGTGCATTCCAACAGACTTCTTCATACCTTTCTTGATGTTTTGTTTCCTTCGTCTTGGTGCATTCCAACAGTCTTCTTCATACCTTTCTTGATGTTTTGTTTCCTTCGTCTTGGTGCATTCCAACAGACTTCTTCATACCTTTCTTGATGTTTTGTTTCCTTTGTCTTGGTGCATTCCAACAGACTTCTTCATACCTTTCTTGATGTTTTGTTTCCTTCGTCTTGGTGCATTCCAACAGACTTCTTCATACCTTTCTTGTTGTTTTGTTTCCTTCGTCTTGGTGCATTCCAACAGTCTTCTTCATACCTTTCTTGATGTTTTGTTTCCTTCGTCTTGGTGCGTTCCAACAGACTTCTTCATACCTTTCTTGACGTTTTGTTTCCTTCGTCTTGGTGCGTTCCAACAGACTTCTTCATACCTTTCTTGACGTTTTGTTTCCTTCGTCTTGGTGCGTTCCAACAGACTTCTTCATACCTTTCTTGACGTTTTGTTTCCTTCGTCTTGGTGCGTTCCAACAGACTTCTTCATACCTTTCTTGATGTTTTGTTTCCTTCGTCTTGGTGCATTCCAACAGACTTCTTCATACCTTTCTTGATGTTTTGTTTCCTTCGTCTTGGTGCATTCCAACAGACTTCTTCATACCTTTCTTGATGTTTTGTTTCCTTCGTCTTGGTGCATTCCAACAGACTTCTTCATACCTTTCTTGATGTTTTGTTTCCTTCGTCTTGGTGCATTCCAACAGACTTCTTCATACCTTTCTTGATGTTTTGTTTCCTTCGTCTTGGTGCATACCAACAGACTTCTTCATACCTTTCTTGATGTTTTGTTTCCTTCGTCTTGGTGCATACCAACAGACTTCTTCATACCTTTCTTGATGTTTTGTTTCCTTCGTCTTGGTGCATTCCAACAGACTTCTTCATACCTTTCTTGATGTTTTGTTTCCTTCGTCTTGGTGCATACCAACAGACTTCTTCATACCTTTCTTGATGTTTTGTTTCCTTCGTCTTGGTGCATTCCAACAGACTTCTTCATACCTTTCTTGATGTTTTGTTTCCTTCGTCTTGGTGCATACCAACAGACTTCTTCATACCTTTCTTGATGTTTAAATCACAAAAAAGTTGGCTAAAGAAACAGACAGAAACAATTCTGTCCAGGCCTGTGTTAAATGTTGTGAGGTTTTGTCTCTGCTTTATGTTATCCTTGGCATGATGAAGAGTTATGATTGTAGTTATGTTACCCTGGGTGTGATGAGTAGTTATGATTGTAATTATGTTACCCTGGGCATGATGAGGAGTTACAATTGTAGTTATGTTAACCTGGACATGATGTGCAGTTATTATTGTAGTTATGTTACCCTGGGTGTGATGAGTAGTTATGATTGTAGTTACGTTAACCTGGGCATGATGAGCAGTTATGATTGTAGTTATGTTACCCTGGCCAGATGAGGAGTTATGATTGTAGTTATTTTACCCTGGGTGTGATGATGACATATATGCTGGCATGGAGTGATGATTGCAGTTATGTTACCCTGGGCATGATGAGGAGTGATGATTGCAGTTACATTACCCTGGGCATGAGGAATGATGATTGCAATTATGTTACCCTGGGCATGATGAGGAGTTATTATTGTAGTTATGTTAACCTGGGCATGATGAGGAGTTATGACTGTAGTTATGTTACCCTGGGCATGATGAGGAGTTATGATTGTAGTTATATTACCCTGAGCATGATGAGGAGTTATGATTGTGGTTATGTTACCCTAGGCATGATGAAGAGTTATGATTGTGGTTATGTTACCCTGGGTGTAATGATGACAAATATGTTGGCCTGGGCATGATGAGGAGTGATGACTGCAGTTATGTTACCCTGGGCATGATGAGGAGTGATGACTGCAGTGATGTTACCCAGGGCATGATGAGGAGTGATGACTGCAGTTATGTTACCCTGGGCATGAGGAGTGATGACTGCAGTTATGTTACCCTGGGCATGATGAGGAGTGATGACTGCAGTTATGTTACCCTGGGCATGATGAGGAGTGATGACTGCAGTTATGTTACCCTGGGCATGAGGAGTGATGATTGCAGTGATGTTATCCAGGGCATGATGAGGAGTGATGACTGCAGTTATGTTACCCTGGGCATGATGAGGAGTGATGATTGCAGTGATCTTATCCAGGGCATGATGAGGAGTGATGACTGCAGTGATGTTACCCTGGGCATGATGAGGAGGTGGTGATGACAGCTACCTTTGACGCAAAATAACTTTACTATTACTACAACAAATTGAGCTTAAATGTGCCATAAAACAAAATCTTCAGCCTTGTGTGTAGTTCCTGCAGGAAGCCCCCATCAAAGCATTAATATGCTCTTGCATCAGTGGTTCCATAGCCATGTGTTTTGTATGATGAGACAGCCAGCCCCCCCATGCACAACCTCATTTTAGTTGCCCTTTTATGACATGACTGAACAAATGAACAAACGAACTTTATTTTCAAAGGGTTAAGAATTGGGCACGCAGGCCCGTCTGACAATCTGCCCTTCCTCTCTCTCTCTCATCATGTATACTATATCCTTTCATCCTCACATTTGCAACACACTAGTCCTGTTATTATTTGTTTCCTCAGAGACCCCTATGATCTAAATATAGCAAAGAGTATTCTAGCTCATTATTTATTTTCAAGTTGCCATAGTCTAATTTTAACTAGCACTTATAGGTTCTAGAAGATTCTGAAATTAAAAATATCAGTATTTTCTAGTTCTCAGATAAAAATATGTGATTACTTATAAACCTATGTAACAGTGAATTTATTTCTTCTAAAAACAAACAAACAAAATTTGTCTCGTTTTGGTGGTTATATTAGGGCACATGTCCAAATATAAAAGATCTTTAGGTGTGATGATTGTTTGCAACTTCCTTTACCGATGAGATTTTAAGTCACTTTTTTTTTTGCAGATTGAACAAATGGTGCTGACGTGAAGAAGTTGCAGTCCCTGCTAGAAAAGTTTACTTGACTTGATTTACTTAAATCTGAACAGACTGCTAGAAATATGTGTGTGTGTGTGTGTGTGTGTGTGTAGGAGACAGGAGAGATGCTACATCATAATGCAATAAAAGACAATAAATCATCATAGTAGCAGAATTAAGTGATAGAAAATTTCTTTAAAAAGACAAATTCCAAAGAAATATCACAATGTTTTGTTCCGGACATCCCTGGGGAGACACAGAAAGAATAAGACTACAATATGAGACAACTAATATGAGGTTTTGTATGTGGGTCTGGCAACCTCATCATATGAAACAAAGTGCTAAATAAACCCCCACTGCAAGAGCACTTTATGCATCTATGCAAGCTTCCTGTAATGGGGTCAGCTGCAGTTGGGGGCTCCATGTGGAGCAAAACGGCAAAGCGGAATTCCAGGTGGTCTTTGAGGATACGTGGACAGAACAGGATTACTGCCCTCTCAGGCATGTCGTACGAGGCAACTAATATGGGGTTGTGCATGAGGCTGGCAGCCTCATCATGTCAAATAAAGTGCTACAGAAATGACTGTTACAAGATTATATGACCTGCTTACATGCCAGATTTCTGTAAGGGTTTCATTAGCTGTAGCGGGAGCCACGCTAGTGTAGTGGTTACCAAACTGCGCTGGCGACCGGGTGACCCAGGATCAAACCCGGGCGAGGACATTTGAAGATTTTTCGTCGACCGGGATTTGGACTGGATTAACTCGAGCCCTGGCGAGAACATTTGAAGAAGTGTCGCCGACCAGGGACTGGCGGCTCCTGAGCCGACCCAGCTCTAATGGGTACCTCCAAAATCGGCGAGTATCTGCCTGAATGGCGAGGGACACCTGTCTCTGTACAAGAAAAAAAGAGATACTCACGTAAACATCAGTCTCAGGTTAGACATACTAACCTGAGATTTCGCCTCGAGTAATAGCGGGCGTACGCAACAACAAAAAAAAAAAAAAAATTAGCTGTAGCAGTGACTAAGGGAATGGTCCCCACTTGGGACCCAAAGATGCAGCAATAAAGAATGCAGTCAGCGACCCATAGCTTGACTGCTTGCGTCAGGGTCAGCGAACCAGAGCTGACCAAGACCCTACTCCACCTCCATGTAGTGGTCCTGGAAACAGGCTGCATCACTGCAGTCTGGCTGAGAGAGTAGGGATCGAAGAGGGAAGGCAAACCCGGTCCCAAAAAATGCCATGCTGAAGTCGGATGTGTTGGCGCAGATATCACAGCTCTGGTGTAAACAGACATAACGCAGACAACGTCCTTTTCAGGACGAACGAGGAAGAAGAAGGTCCCCACTTGAGTCACGACTCTGAAGGAATATTAATCTAATTACAAATGTGATGTCAAAAGCTTGAACTACTTTGCTCAAGGACAAAAAAAACTAAGGCTACTGCATACTTCCATTCACATTAGTAAGGGGTGATTTCAAGCTGGCCACAGATAAGCCAAGTTCAAGTCTCTCTTGAAATAGGATAAATTTACAGAACACACTCATCAAATAAAGTCTGACTTTACCTGGCAGTGCACCCAAGGAAGGTCATGTACTGGTAACTGAGCATCTATAGTTAAAGCTAAGATTCAACTTACCAAGTGTATGAGGTCCTTCACTTGTTTGCTCTGGTGAACCTAATCCGTGAGAACTGTCAACTCCCTCAGACAAGTTGTTCCTACTCTTGCTACGTTTTGGACCCTGTACAACACACAGAAATCTGAATCACCAATAGAAATTAAGGGAAATAAGGAGTAAAAAATATATATATATTCATCATTATCTCAACATTCACTCCTTCACCATTGTCAGCTGCCATCTCCCCAACGACGGTTGGCTGTAATGGATCTCCAACGTCTTCTGTCTCTTGTCTTGGTGGTGCACTCTGATAGACTCTTTCCTGTTCATCTCTTGATGTTATCTTTCCACTTATTGCGCTGACTCCCCCTTGCACATTTGACTTCAACTCTTCCTTCTGTTATGGTCGTCAGTGTCCGGTGTTACGTCTTTTTACATGGCCAGAATATTTTAGCTAATTTTGATCTCCTTCATTAATTCTTTTTTCATTCCTATGTTTTCTAGGACCTCTTTATTTGTTTTCTTTCCTTTCCACGAGACGTGCCCCATTCTTCTATATATATCCACATCTCAAAGGCCTCAATTCTTTCTTTCAACTGCTTATTCATTGTCCATGTTTCTACACCATGCAGTAATGAGGAATATATATTTAGCATTTGATGATTCTCAATTTGAATTTGTTAGTTGTTTAGATGTTAGTGTTTGTCTCATGTTGTTTAGATGTTAGTGTTTGTCTCACGTTGTTTAGATGTTAGTGTTTGTCTCACGTTGTTTAGATGTTAGTGTTTGTCTCATGTTGTTTAGATGTTAGTGTTTGTCTCATGTTGTTTAGATGTTAGTGTTTGTCTCACGTTGTTTAGATGTTAGTGTTTGTCTCATGTTGTTTAGATGTTAGTGTTTGTCTCACGTTGTTTAGATGTTAGTGTTTGTCTCATGTTGTTTAGATGTTAGTGTTTGTCTCACGTTGTTTAGATGTTAGTGTTTGTCTCACGTTGTTTAGATGTTAGTGTTTGTCTCATGTTGTTTAGATGTTAGTCCTCAGTGTTTTAGATGTTAGTGTTTGTCTCACGTTGTTTAGATGTTAGTGTTTGTCTCACGTTGTTTAGATGTTAGTGTTTGTCTCATGTTGTTTAGATGTTAGTGTTTGTCTCACGTTGTTTAGATGTTAGTGTTTGTCTCACGTTGTTTAGATGTTAGTGTTTGTCTCACGTTGTTTAGATGTTAGTGTTTGTCTCATGTTGTTTAGATGTTAGTGTTTGTCTCATGTTGTTTAGATGTTAGTGTTTTGTTTTGTCTCATGTGTTTAGATGTTTTGTGTTTTTTAGATGTTAGTGTTTGTCTCATGTTGTTTAGATGTTAGTGTTTGTCTCATGTTGTTTAGATGTTAGTGTTTGTCTCATGTTGTTTAGATGTTAGTGTTTGTCTCATGTTGTTTAGATGTTAGTGTTTGTCTCATGTTGTTTAGATGTTAGTGTTTGTCTCATGTTGTTTAGATGTTAGTGTTTATCTCATGTTGTTTAGATGTTAGTGTTTGTCTCATGTTGTTTAGATGTTAGTGTTTGTCTCATGTTGTTTAGATGTTAGTGTTTGTCTCATGTTGTTTAGATGTTAGTGTTTGTCTCATGTTGTTTAGATGTTAGTGTTTGTCTCATGTTGTTTAGATGTTAGTGTTTGTCTCATGTTGTTTAGATGTAGCTTTGACCACTCCTGTTGCAGCATGAAGCCACCAATACAACTAGGCCCCTGGAGAAAGCCTACACCAAAGCACAAGCTCTTGCAGCTGTAGTTTATGCAGCAACTTGTTTGACATGATGATGTTGCCAACCCCATGCACAACTTCATATTAGTTGTCTTTTATGACATGCCTGAGAGACAGTAGCCATATTCTGTCTTTGTCTCCTCAGAGACCACCATGAACTACGTGACAAACTATGAATCTCCACAAGTGAATAATTCATGAATAAACTGGGTGTCCCAGGAGGAAAGGCCAATACTATGGAAGGTCATAGTATCAGTCATTCTAAGAAGAAAAAAAAGTTCATATGAACACGTGTCCCATTCCAAACAGTTTCCAAGTGCATCAATTTATGGTAGACACTTTCACAACACTAACTGCAATTTTGAAATACAGGACTTGAACGACTGAGAAATGTTTAAAAGACTCAACTGCATTCATTACTTTCCTATTCAAAAGTATAGGCTGAATAACACACAAGATGGAGGCCATATTAAAACGTCAAATAGATTAAAGACGAGCAGAAATAATAGAAAACAGCACTGGTTGGTTATTAACGAAAATGTAAACACACAAATAAACAAACAGGGAAACCCAAGTGTCCAGTATAGATATTTCATTCATAAAACTGATCACTCAAACAAACAAAAAATGGAATTCTTCTACTGGGTGACACACACAACTAGCAGTTTTTACATGTAACAGATGGAGATAATGAAGTTACCCTTGACATGATTCCACGTGCTTTCCTAGCAATAAGAGCTCCAAATCCTTTCCTGAAACAAGCAGATTTGTAAGGGAATAAACAACGGTATCCATTACAATCATAAAAAGATGACAAAATTCAGTATTCAGAAACTCTCGTAATAAAATGTTGAAATAATTTGAAATGACTGAAGAAAAATCAACATTAGCAAATATAAGCAGATGAATATTTAAAGATGTAAAGACAAGCAACATATGAATTATCAAACAAAACATTGTTAGACATTCATAAATTCACATCATATATTTATGACACATTCATTACTTTAAATTGTGACCGTAAAACCTACTTTTTGGGTGAGATTCTGTTCTTGTAATGTTCCATTATTTTCTCCTCCAGACGTTCCTTCTGTCGCCGTAGTTCAGCCAACTTTTCTCTGGGGAAAAAATAAGAAAAAAGCGGTCAGTTCTGAAATATTATAAAGTCAGCCTGACCATTCTGCCACAAAACTGTTTTTCCATTTACATACTTCTAACAAAAAATCTTGTGCTACCGAAGGCAGTAAATGAAACAACTTTTAAAAGACAAGACATGGAGAATTCATTAAGAGGAAACACCATATTGTGTGCTACTGATAAACAAACAAAACACAGACTCACATGTAAGCTTTCTCTTCCTCTGCAAAGTGGTCCTTGCTGTTGAGTGCCTGCATGAGAAGCTCATGATTCTGATTAAGCAACTGTTTGATCTGCATGAGCAAGGACTGGTTTTCATTATCAATTCTTTCATTTATCTGGTACACTGTCTGCGAGAATAAAGATTGTGAAAATGACACGCTGATCAACTGCACCTACTGAATCTGACAATACAGAATGTGACAATACAGAATGTGACAATACAGAATGTGACAATTCATTACCCTTTTAGCTTCTCAGGAAGCCAGCAATTCATGCCATGCCTTACTGTATTGAACTGTTCATTTAAGGTCTGTCAGTGCAGCCGAGATTCAAAGATGTGTACAAGTGAGACATGAGGTCACTGGACATAAACCCAGCAACATGGGAGGATGAAGCTGCCGATCACACCAAGTGGCGATGCTCTCTATAGCGCCACCTCAGAATGGGCAAAAAGAAGCTCTCACGGCAAGCAGAAGAGAGGAGAAAACGTCGAAAGGAACACCAGGAAACTAAGCAGCTGAGGGCTGTCACCTCCGGGATGTATTTCCATAGTCAGTTATGACTGAAGGGGCTATTATTTTTATTATGCCTTTTTCATTTCTTTCATATCAGTCTTCAATTCATCTTTCTGTCTACTTGTCTATCTCCCTCTATTTCTCTTACTCTGAGGATCCCACAATAAGAACTGTCTTGTAATGCTACCCGCTGTTTTTTCACAGTGTGTGTCAGGATTTCAATTTTATAGTTGCTCGTTTCTTGTCACATTGAAGTTTTCACCTTGTCCATTTAGTGTTTGGACATTCCAAATGCCCAATCTGGAGATCCTCCTAAAAGTGGAAAAAATGCAAATCAGCAGCTGAGATTCTTTCCTTAATAGATGATCTTTTGTTTGGCATTCTTAGGGTTGCATCATAAGTCTCCTTAATAGAAGATCTTTTGTCTGGCATTGTCCGGTTTGCATCATAAATCTCCTTAATAGAAAATCTTTTGTCTGGCATTGTCCGGTCTGCATCATAAATCTCCTTAATAGAAGATCTTTTGTTTGGCATTGTCCAGTTTGTGTCATAAGTATCCTTAATAGAAGATCTTTGTATTTGAGAAAACATTGCCAAGAGAGGATCGGATGTTTTCATTCCATATTTGGGAGACATGACCTTTGCAGACTGATGTAAATGTAAACATATTCAAACTATATTGTTAATATTTTCAACTAAAGTTAATATTATTATTCTCAAATGTGAGGGTTAAATTAATTCTGAGGTAGATGGGATGGTGGAATGGAAAGGGGGGAGGGGGGACGAAACATAAGTATGTGTCAGGAAACTCAATACTCAGAGGGTATTCGTTTCTCTTCTTTTGCCATACTAGTTGGTGGTACCAGTTGAGGGTACTATTTCTGGAACAAGTGAGGGTATAAGTGGCCTGAAGTCAACACTAGACACCATCATCAGACGGGTCTTAGAGACGCGGAACCAGCTTTGCAGTTACTCCCTGTTTCTACATGGAACGTGCTGCAACTCTTAATCTTGACCAGGGACGCGAGCGATCCAGTCACCTATCTACGAAGAACCAAAACACTAGCGGGAGCAGAAACCCCAGCAGCTAAGTGTACAAATAAAAGCTGTCAAGTCAAACTTCCCCTTATATTAATCCCCATTAACATCATATGATGATGACCAATTTTTGTTTAAGAATTATTCAATTTTTAATAACTGTTAAAACCTAATTGATTATTAAATTTGTTATTTATATCTATCAAAATTTAAAGTTGATTTAATCATTTTGAATGTGTTGTATCCATATGTCTCAGACAATTTCTTAAATACACTCAATCAGAGGTACTAAATAATAATAAGAGGAAATTCGCTGAATTAACTCAGCTGGGGGCTTGAACGAGCTAACGAATTATAAGATAACCCTATCCTTCACAAAAGTTGTCGGTAGATCCTAGAGTTAACGTGCTCAGCGAATGCAGCATTGTTCTCGTTTTTCTGAATATTTTGTGAAAACTCAATGGAGGTAGAAGCATCATTATCCTTCTATCTACAACCTTTGAAGCCCCACATCAGTCACTCTCGAGTGTTGGCCACAGTTGGACCACTACTGCGGAGCTAAGGGGAGGCAACCCGTGACACCTTGACTAAATGGTCATAAAATATACCTTGACTAAATGGTCATAAAATATACTCTGACTGAAAAGTCATAAAATATACCCTGACTGAAAAGTCATAAAATATGCATTGACCAACAGTTTCAAAATATGCTTCGCTTCAACAAAATATGCCTTAACTCTTTGAATCTGGAACAACACTCACAGAGTTGGTCAGATTTCACACCCGTGCCGCAACAACGCTCTGAGCGTTGTTTTTAGTTATCATGAATAAATAATAATTTATTTATAATTATAATTATGGCACAGGGTGGAAAATAATTGCGGAGTCAAAGAGTTAAAGGAAGGCTTATAAAATATAAACTTGTCACGGTCAAATACCCACCTCCATTCTGTTCTCAAGTTTCTGAAACTCCATATCAGCCACAGCCAAGTTTTCTTTGGCCTCACTAAGCTCTCCCTGTAGCTCTGTTGTTTTCAGCTGCAGGGTGTTGTAGTCTGTCTTGATCTAAGCAAAATTGAAAAATTACTTCAATATATTAGCATGTTTTCTTCATGTGATTCTCCAGTGGTTGTCAGCCATGTATCTATACAGGTGGTTATCAGTCATGTCTCTATACAGGTGGTTGTCAGTCATGTATCTATAGTCATGTATGTATCTATACAGGTGGTTGTCTGTCATGTATCTATACAAGTGGTTGTCAGTCATGTATCTATACAGGTGGTTATCAGTCATTTATCTATACAGGTGGTTGTCAGTCATGTCTCTATAGAGGTGGTTGTCAGTCATGTATGTATCTATACAGGTGGTTGTCCGTCATGTATCTATACAAGTGGTTGTCGGTCATGTATCTATACAGGTGGTTATCAGTCATGAATCTATACAGGCAGTTGTCAGTCATGTCTCTTTACAGGTGGTTGTCAGCCATGTATCTATACAGGTGGTTGTCAGTGATTTATCTATACAGTTGGTTGTCAGTCATGTATCTATACAGGTGGTTGCCATTTATATCTCTGCATTGGTGGTTGTCAATTGTATCATCCATGTAGGTGGTGTCACAACAAGATTACCATTACGGAACTGATGACAAAAACCAGATACTGTGAATAAAACAAGAGATGAAAAGAAGACGCTGACGGTGAAGAGAATACACACTGAGAAAACTTGCTGATAACATTACAAGGCAGCCCATATTCTGGAACCATCATGGTAAAAGATGTAGAGGGAGACAAACAAACAAAACATGGAGAAGGCAATTACACTTAGAAATGCAGGAGATAGAGAAGACATGGAAAGACCTTGAACGGACAGCACAGGAAGGCTAACGTGTCTTTGTTGAAGACCCATGCTTCATTGGCAGCTGAAAGGTTGAGAGTGATTTAATGAAACCCTCTACATCACTTATATAAAGACATCATTGTTTTATGCTTTGTGAAGCTTAGACTCGGAGCTTGTCATTAATGATCATCACGACCATCCTTTCCCTTTTCTGCTCCTAATGGAGAATGGGGGGTCAACACTGCTGCTGGTAGGAAGCTTACACCAAAGTATTCATTGCTCTCTTACTGTAGTAGTTTATGTAGACATATGTTTTACATGAGGAGGCTGCCAAGTAACAGAAAAGGAAATGTCCAAACTGTCCTCTTCTCACACAACCTGCATAAGAAGAATTCTTTGAATTTTCAGGCCAAATGCCATCACCAAGAACTGTTAACTCGGACCGATCAAGAAGATGTGCGTACCGTCATAGCGGGCAGACAGTGGAACTGAGCTGCCACATCCTCAGAAGAGACTAACACCATCACCAGAACAGCCATGCTATGGACTCCAGAAGAAAGGCAAAAGAGAGGCTGGCCAAAAGCTACCTGGCGGAGAACTATGGAAGCAGAGATGCAAAGAATAAACCAGAGTTGGGGTACCAAATGAAGGATGGCAGCCCACTGAGCAAAGTAGAGACAGTTTGTTGCTGCCCTACAAGATATCATCAGGCATGATGGTCACTAACTGCTTGACCAATCAGGATCAAAGAAGAAGATGAGGTTACCAGCCCTAGGCATGGCCATGACAAATTCCAGAGATGCCAATCAAATACTTAAGCATTCTTACCTTTCCAGGTAACAGCAAAGATAATTATATAACTGATCAGCAAACTGAAACAAGAAACAGTAACAAAAATAGTACAGGTGACAATTTAGCACATAAATGACTCACCTGCTTGTGTGAGGCCAACCCACTACTATAGTCCTTGCTAAGCTTGTCAAAAGAACACCTCAACTGGTGGTGGCTCTCTCTCAAACGTTGGTAATCTGTTTGCAGGTTACCCAGTGACATGTGTTCTCTTTTCAACTGGTCTCTTTCTTTCTCCATCCCATCACGAAGCTTATTCACGTCATCCTGACCCTGGGAACATTGACAGTTCTCAAGTTTTACAGACAGATGTATACAAGAACATTCTGGAATATTAACACTAATTGTTTCAGGCTTTACAGAAAAATGTATACAAGTCATCATTTTTATTATACTCCTTTTTTGCTCTTTATGGAGCATGGAGCCACCACCTTACAGGAAGCCTGCATCAAAGTGCTCTCACAGTGGTGGTTTCTGTAGTAGTTTGTGTGACATGATGAGGTTGCCAGCCCAATGTACAACCTAATGTAGGTCACTTCTTAAGACATGCCTAAGAAATCAGCAGTCCTATCCTTTGTCTCGTGGCCCCCCCCCCCCCCCCCCCCCCCCCCCCCCGCCCCACCCCCCCCCCCCCCCGCTACCACCCCCCCCCCTCCCCCTGTCCCCTACCCCCCCCCACCCTCTCCCCCCCCCCCCTCCCCCCCCCCCCCCCCCCCCGCCCCCCATTAAGAACTATATGGAATGTACAAAAATAAGAGAAGAAAATTCTGGAACATACAAAACTCTCTTCATTTTCAAATGACTGAAGACTAACATGGGCTTTCATGTCTCTTGTAACTTCTAGTCTGTTGTGTTCTGTGTTAGTTCTCATGTTGACTTTCTACTGTGCCATTTTTGTGGTACTGTCCAGTATGTACTTTCTTTGTTGTCCTCTATCCCTCTTTCTGCCAAATTTGCCCTGCTGTCACGTCATAATTTCTCAAAAACATGAGCTATGTTAATGAGCTTTCTATTTCTGGTCTTTGCAATTACCTTCAACTGCTTGTTGGAATCTTTCCATATGTGTTCATTATATTTCTGTTTTAGCTTTCACTGAATATTTTTACATTTTTCAAGAAAATTCAGTGACTTCTGGTGAACTTTTTCTTTGTGCCTTTACTATCATTTTGGTGATTCAATTTTAAAACTCCATCTCTGTTACTTCTAACCATCTTCTTACTTGTGCCTTTATTGTCTATGACTTTTTTGATTCAATGTGAAAACCCTATCTCAGTGGCTATCGATCTTATTGCATACAATTCTGTTGATTCAATGTAAAAATCTCTGTGACTTCTAGTGATCACTTTATTTGTGCATTTATTGTCTATGACTTTGCTGATTCAATGTTGATGGCTGATTTCTAAGATTGTGCAAAGGAAGCGTTTTACTTACATTAGAAGGAAGCACTCAACTTTCATTGGAAACAGGAAAGATTGAAGGAAAAGAGACAAAAAATAATCAAGAGAGAAGATTAATCATATGAACTTGATTTTAGATTCTTCTGAATACTTTATTGCTGCAGTGTTGAAAATTGTATTTCTTAGAATTGACAACTCTTTGTAATATTTAGGCTAGGGTCTTTACTGTTTATTTAGAATGCTTGCTTGTCACGGTAAAGTTACTGGGTCCAAAACCAGGTAAGCATTATGTTCCAGTCAACCCAAATGTAAATGGGTACTTGATTCTGCTTCTGAGTCAAGGAAGGCAAAGGCAGAGAGAGAGAAAATTGGTTACCCCCCCTCATAAAGCTGAGATTTAATGTAAAGTCTCTAACACATCACTCCCTTATCTCTACGGAACTACCTTCACCTTTTATTTACTGTTACTTTCTGTCACTACAAGACAAAATTTAATGCATTTCTATTTCTTACTTTTAAAGAAGGTTACAAACAATAAAATGGTTCAGTGAAAAATATACCATTCATCCAAGAAAAAACTATGTAAAACATAAACCTACAATTCTCAATACCCCACAACGAAAAGACCAAAAAGCTTTACCCGACTACTGCTAAAGATAGCCTGCTCAATTCATGTAGAACTCAGACAGTAAAGGTGAGCTAACAGTTATTTAACACTGCTGGTCTACCTTCAACAACAAGTCAAGGTGATCTTGTAAATCTTTCAGCTCCCCCTTCAGGGACTTGTGCAGAGACTTAAGAGAGCCATGTTCAGCCACAAGTGATTCATATTCTGAGGTTAACTGTTGGTGTAGATGTTGAAGGGACTCGTGATCTGAGACAAAGGACTGGTGTGTATTCTGTAATCCTTCATATTTATGGGTCAAATTCTCATGCTCGTTTTCCTGGCGGGACAGCTGATTCTTCAGAATGTCTTGTTGGGACACAGCAGAGCTTGTCTGTGACTGCAAAGTGGTGTATTCAACCTGGATGGGTCATAAACATTGGTGAACAAGATAAATCTATGTCTAACACATTGTATCTAATTCACAGCTAAGCTTTCATTGCATTGGGTAATGTATAAAATATCAATGTTTGGGGGTCAGAGTGGCTAAGAGGTATGGTGTCCGCCTCAAATTCTAGAAGTACCGGGTTCGGTTCCCAGTACAGGGAATATAATTTAAGGAATTTTTTTTTCAGAACCAGTGGTCTTAATGATGTCATACTCCCCCCTGGTTTCCTGGGTAGTGAGATCAGATGCCTAGCCTTCTCAGATAAGGGCAAAAAAATATGAGGTCCTGTGTGCAAGTTGCACATGTCAAAAATACCACAGCAGTTGGAAATCATAAAGTGTAGGCGATAAGGCCGCTGCCACGGCAAAATTAAAAAATTAGAAACCTACCCACCACAAAAATATTTATAGAATGTGTGATTCCTATATACACACAATGGGATGCTCGCCGGTCCTACAGAGTTCGTGCACTGTGCTGAGATCCTCCTTGTGTGATCTAAGGGAGGCGATCGGAAAACTGATGGAGTTGTCCGTGAGCAATAAAGATAGTCCTTAAAACGAAACCAAACCATAAATATCAAAAGAAATCAAGTCCAACACAAAAACAAGAATCATTTAAGCAAATGAGTTCACACTTTTAAAAGACTCTTAAAGTGAATTAGAAATGAGTACAGAAAATGAGTGAATCAATAGTGACAGAAAGTAAAAATAAAGGCCTTAGAATAAATAACAAAAAAGCATAAGTAATGTTATCTTAAAGAAAATGTCTTCCACAGAATGCACCACTAAAATAAAGGGGACAGTTTTGAAACAAATCAGTACACTGAAATACCTGTGCATGCTAATATCTTAGATAGAAGGTGTATCTCAAGCATGACAAATATAAGAGCCCAAACAAAAGTAACGTTCTATAAAATGAAAATTATTTTATGCAACAAATCTTTGTCAATGCACATTCTTCAGTGTTATATACATCCAATCATGTCATATGGAAGTGAGTCGTGGACAATCAGTGTGACGTACGTCTAAGTATGACAAATGAATTTCCCTGACTCGATGGATGACAACAGAATATTGGCCTCTCATAACTTTAGAATCCCTGATCATCTGTTGTAACTTTAACCTGCATGCAGCATTTCCACGAGAACTTTACACGCTGGATCATTAATATGTAGCCTGCTATCTTCTGTGAACTTTGGAGATCGCATGGCCTTTGATGGGAGGTTAAATCACGCCCTCAACCATCTCTGAGAACGATTTATATCAATCTTTTCCTTAACGCCGGCCCAAAAGAGGACGTGGCCAGAGACTCACTCCTGTTTCTAGAGCTAGTAACAGCAGTTCAATTTCTTACCTGGCTGTCACCCCGCCTGGTGGGAGTTGCCAAAGCTTCTCAGAACAGCGGCACTATCAAAGCCAGGCTGATCTTCAGAATTCAACGTGGGGCGGTATACGATCTAAAGAAATCAGGGAACTCCCAGCTAACGTAGTTAGCTTCTCGAGAAATTTTTCGCACTCTCATGCGAGCAGCCTGAGACGAAGAAAATCGGTAGACCGGGGGAAACGGAGGAATCGCAGCGGTTAACACAACGGCGAGGTACCTCGGATTCTGCTCGACTTCAAGAAGGGTGTGAAAATCTAACACGTCCTATTTAAGTTACATTTGAGAAGTATAAATAAAGAACTCCGAAAACTGCATTTCATCGTTCGTTCTGACAGAATCCTAGTTTCACTAGCATAGTCGGATTCCTGCTAGATTTCATCTACCTTCGTTGACTATTGGAGTGTATTCTTTCTGCGCAGATGGTAATTTATACATTAGCTTCGAGTGATCAGTGGTCTAGTTATTTCAATTTATTTCATTGGATTGTGGTGTAAATTTAACCTTATTAAATAAACCCATTTTCAAAGTTCTAGTGCAAACTAATGTTACAGCTAAAAGTATTTCCTAATACACTTGACGCGTAAATTAATTTTGCAGACGTTAAAAGAGAATTATAACCAGTAAATCCAGTTTAGTTCTGTATAGATAGATGTGCTTTTAATTATTTTAACTCACGGGGAGTTTTCCTGATTTGTTAATTGACGACGCTAATAAAGAAAATAGGCTAACTGTAATTTATCGCGTGTCAGATTATAATATGATTTGTAATGCATTTCTTGTTTTGATTATCTTTCATTCAGAACGATCATTCAACCTGCATCCCAGCAATTATTAATTATATACAGAGTTCTGCCAACTCAATTCGATAACTCCAGTAACATATGAACCTTTTTAAAGCTAAACTTGTGGCGACCTGTAATGGGCCCCGCTCCTCTGAATTTAACTGAGAATAAAGCCACCCAAGAAACACTTTTAAAATACTAGTTCATATAGTCCTTAAAAGTAAAACTGGAAGCAGAACATATTTTATTCACTGCCCTATTTGTGAAGAAAAAACATAGGTCTACCTGAACACTGTCTGTCAAGTATATTCAGTGGATTTTACACACCCCCGAAGAAGAACTTACCTCAGTGTTTTTTTAACTTGTGACATTACGGAAAAAGAAAGTTATCTCCACCAGCTGTGCCAATTTTAGGAACCACACCATACCTCACGCTTAGCCAAGTGCCTGTGCCATTCATTAGGAACTTTATCTAAACCAACAGTAGCCTTTACGCTTCACCGTCTGGCGATTTTTTGAGACTATTTGTTACCTCGTTAAATCTGGGGCCTGACACGGAAGAAATAAGAGGACCAGTCCATTATTCCACGGTATTAGCTGCTGTGGTAAATAATTCCTAGAGTGACAGAATTCACCATTTTGGTAAGTCTGCGTGTGTGTTTGTGGGATGGCCAGCCCTAGTGTTTTTTTTAATGAAAGGAGATTTAATCTTTTCTTTACCCTTTTAATTAGTTCGACCTAGTATTAAGGTGCCTTATATTCATTGTACGGGACTTCTCCTAGCGGGATTGTGTAACTGTGTTCATTCCCCTCTCCCGTAAAATTTGTATGATTAAAGGGAGACATTTGAGAACCCTAGCTTTTCCTCTACACCCCCCCCCCCCCCCCCCCCCCCCCCCCCTTCTTGTCTTTTGGACCGGGTCTTGTCTGTTAGTAAATACAAACGGGAAATGGTGGATGGGATATTTCTCCTCAAACCCCCCTCTTCCCTTATCATATTTGTATTCTGTAACCTCTGATTTTGACTGTAAATGTATAATTATTTGTGACTGCTTTATGATAATAAAGGTATTAATCTTTATTTGTGTTGGTTGTCGGCTGGCCCAAAACTCCAAACATTTCCATCTGTGTAGGCTGTATTCATGTACGTTGGGCGACAGAATCACCAAATCGGTGAGTGCGCCTGAGCGACTGGAACTGACAAACAATTGTTTGTTCAGAAGAGAGATAGGAATAGTCTGTGAGAAACAGATATTGTCGTAATAAGAGACTGTCCTTGCTCTTCCCAGCGCTTGTGAATCTACTGCCTCATTCTCCTAAATCCTTATTCTCACAGAGCCTTCAATATTCCTCTACACTCTAAAGGGACCAATATCCATCAGCACCCTCTCAGATAAAATTTACGACAATCAGTAAAGAAGAAAGAAAATCTCTTGAGGCCCCAGAGATGTGGTTTTATGGAAGAATGTCAAAGAACATCATGGGCAAGATCTAGAGTAAACACAATATCCAGAGATGTGGTTTTATGGAAGAATGTCAAAGAACATCATGGGCAAGATCTAGAGTAAACACAATATCCAGAGATGTGGTTTTATGGAAGAATGTCAAAGAACATCATGGGCAAGATCTAGAGTAAACACAATATCCAGAGAGACCCCTCCACTGCACAAAAGAAGCTCATTACTCATACTAACAAGAAGCAATCCACTCTCTTGTGGCATGTTATGAGAAAAGGAAAGCTGGAATCTATTGTAGAATCTATTGTAGAATCTATTGTAGAATCTATTGTAGAATCTATTGTATCAACATAAAAGATTGAAGGACAAAGAGATACAGGATGAACAAAAAGACAGTTTGACATCATGGCATGGCAAGACGTTAGTAAAAGAATTGATAAACAGGACTGGAGGCAGGAAGTTGTGGAGAGACATGATCACTACACCAGCTGGAATAGTACTTATAGAAGAAGAAAATTTAAAAGTTCCAGATCTGAAAGTTCCTGCAAACAGTTATTTTGATATGTTGATATTACAATAACAAAAATGAAGATGTTAACGGTTCCGGAAATTCATATTCCATGCCCACTGTGACAGCAAGACGTTAAAGGTTCTGGAAATTCATATTCCATGCCCACTGTGCCAACAAGAAGTTAAAGGTTCTGGAAATTTATATTCCATGCCCACTGTGACAACAAGATGTTAAAGGTTCTGGAAATTCATATTCCATGCCCACTGTGACAAGATGTTAAAGGTTCTAGAAATTCATATTCCATGCCCAATGTGACAACAAGATGTTAAAGGTTCTGGAAATTCATATTCCATGCCCACTGTGACAACAAGATGTTAAAGGTTCTGGAAATTCATATTGCATGCCCACTGTGATATCCAACACTTGCTGCACATTTATGCCAAGCTCATATTTTTCTACCTAAATCCATGGTTATGTAATCTTGTACAGAAGCTTTTAAAATGTGATGCTGTCAAAAAAAAAAAAAACTAATAAAAGTAAAAACATATTACGTACAACTGAAAGAAAGATTGACTAAAACAAACATTTCAAGAAAACATGATTAATTACCTGTAGTTTTGCATTCTGCTCCTGCAGGTTTGAGCAGTGGTTCTGAAGTGTTGCATGCTGGGAGTGAAGACTGGACAGCTGTGACTCCAGTTTATGGCACTGCTCAGTGATATTCTGATTGTTGCTGCGAAGGTTGTCTGTCTCTGCCAACAGGGTGGCATTCTGGGAAATAGTTTGACATGGTCAGCAGATAAACTCATTCATTTATTACCCCTTAACTCCCCCATGGAGCACAGGCACTCAACAATCTGACACTAAAGCCTTCCTATCTCGTTCCACATGTACAAGGTCTTCCCATGCCTTCTTAATCCTTTATAAGGTCTGTCAACAATTCTCTTCTCCATGTTTTTTGGTCTCCCTCAATTGTTCTGACACTGTGGCTTCCAGAACAAGAACTACCTTGTAATGTTATCAATTAGTTTCCTCAGTGTGTGTCTATTTAACACCAATATCCTTTCCTCACCTCTTGTTGTACTGGCATTTTGTTTTTTTTTCCATCAGTTCCACTTTGGTGATCCCATCATACTAATTTTAATCCTTGTATTCTGTGTAAGCAGCCATTTATGGAGGTCTGTTGTCACGAAATGGATTTAGGACTAGAGACTGTCTACATATAGTGACAAGACAATAGTAAGAAGAAAGACTGAAATGATAGATTCAGATAGAAATATAGTGCAAAATGTGAAAGTTGAGACCATTGGCTCCGAGGTTGAGAACCGAGGTTGATTCTTTCCTCGCCACTTCGGACGTTTAAATTGCTATGGCCTCGAACCACCTCTAACTACCCTATGGGATAAGGTTCAATTAAGATTCACAAACACCAAGGTACAAACAACATATAGCTACTGTACTAAAGGAAATGACTGATGCCAGCTACAATTTATACAAGTTTATTATACACCTATAAACAACTCATATACATAAAGTGCGAGGATGCACACCTGAAAACAAAATCAAGCACAGTTAAAAATGCATCAACCCCAACCCTTCTCCCACAATTGCAACCTGTATGGAGAAAGAAGGTAAGGTTAACTGAAATGAACTACACTGCACTTGATGTCGCCTACACTCCAAACTAGCTGTTCTAAATTCTAACTCTAACTCTAAGTCCACTGATAGCTGGAACGACGGCGAAGTGACTACACAATCTCTGCACAGACTTCGGTTCTACACAGCCTATCCTGGAATCTCCTGAACACAACTAACTGCACCTCTAAACTTCAGCAGCTGTCCTCTGCTATGATTCACCAAAACTAACAGTTCTGCCTATCTGTGCTGACTTCAGTAGAGAGAATGTTTACCCTCTCTCTCTCCACTAACTCTGGAATTGATGACTGAGGTTTAACAGAACCCCACTGGATTCTGGACTGGAACTGTAGCGGACTTCTACCACTCTGAAATTACCTGCCCGAGTACCTATAACTGGGCCGTCGGCTTTATTATGGCCGTGAAGAAGCGAACATAAAATTACCACAACGCGGGCAGCATGCCAAATCTGCGTGTGTAACCGAATGAGCGTCAGAGCTCAGGATTTATCCACAAAAAATCCTATTCGCTGGAAAATGTCTTCCCCTGGCTGGGAAAACGTATTTTCTTCCTCTCCTTCCACCACTGGCAATTCATGCGAGACTTTGGGTGTCTGCGAACGCCACCACTGTGCCGTGGGAGAAATTTTGAGGTATCAAAAATTCTGCTCTTCCCCACAAAAAGCCGGCACCTGCAAATCTCGAATGTCCAACTGAAGGGCAATCGACTTGACTCTGGCAACCCGGCTTTGGCAATTAATTTTTAGAGACCGAACTTATGAAGTTCGGGCGTATTTATTCTCAAGCCCCCACGCGCCGACTTCATGACGTCATATGCGCGGCATGGTTCTAAAGCCAATCGGAGCTCTGCATTTCAACTGCAGTTAGCTCTCAGCCAATCAGAACATTAGATCATTCTGATGCAACCAGTTTCTGCTAGACAAAGAACCGGGAATTGGTCCTAGCCCTACACTGCGGAAATGAAGCAAAAATGGCCGCAAATAATCCCGAAAAATGTGTCTAGCTGCATGCCTATCTTTAAAAAAAGACGATCTGGTGCCAATCCTGATCTAGCATCTATAATCTTTCTTCTAGAAAAATACTGTCTAATTCCCTACACCCCCATTCTAAACACATAGATCAAACTCCATCGTGATCTCATCTTGAAAAAAAACGTAAATAATAGAAGGAGAAGAAACATGGAGAAGGATTACCTGTAATCCCTCCTAGAAATAGTGTATAAATAATGCAAAGAGAAAGACATGGGGCCTTCTGAAAAAATAAATTACAGTATAGTATCACATTACTCCCCCCTTTTGAAGTACGGGATTCCGTGCTAGATTACTGGAACTTGTATTCTTTTCAGACTGGCCCCTATCTAGGTCTCCAGAGCTGTTGGTATGCCCTAAAGTTGTAAGATCACAACTGGTGAATACCGCCTTGCGACCGCAACACAAATGGTCGCTCTTCCTCTTTTCTCTCCCTCTGTCTTTGAATCGCTCTGCAACTGGCAGGCGGCTGGGCCAATCAACCATAACATACCTCCTTCCTGTGTGCACCTGGCCATGTTTACCTAATTTTCTCCTCCAGGGTTTCTTCCTGATAAGTGTTCTTGGCCTTGGGGGAGTACAGCTCCCGCACAACTCCCTGACCACTGTACAGGTAATTAGCGGGTTATGTGCTGTCCGATAAAGGCTATTCGCTGGGTGTTTACGTTTGTATGGCCTGTACCTGGTTGACCTGAGATACCTGCGGCCGACTGTAATGTCCCTCGAGCGAGAATCACTGTTCCAAAATTGGAAAAGTTTGTTGGCCAAAGAAACGCGCACCTGTTTCT
Organism: Oreohelix idahoensis; assembly: GCA_024509875.1. Lineage (NCBI taxonomy): Eukaryota > Metazoa > Mollusca > Gastropoda > Stylommatophora > Oreohelicidae > Oreohelix > Oreohelix idahoensis. The sequence goes on along the minus strand of JAMPIV010007460.1, from coordinate 97,196 downwards.
TCTTCTTCCTCTCCATAACTACTCCCATGCTCCGGTGGGAGAGTCGATCTCTCTTCGGACCTGTGCCCTCCAATGGCGGGTCTGGAACTTCCCTTGCCTTGTCCGGCGAAATGCTGGCTTGGTCAACTGCCATGACCGAATTGCTATGTAGAGGCCTGGCGATGGCGACTACCTTGCTGCTCATCAGCGGGTTTGAAACCGCTGGTACCTTAAAATGAAGATGCCCCATCTCGGGTTCCTCTGGTGTCGAGTTTCCGATCTCTTGCTTGGTTTCTACTGAATTCTCACTGATCCCAGTAGCTTCTATCTTGGGGAAAAGATAGGTAATATCTGCCCCTGGCAGTGGTTCTGTGATCGCTCTTCCCCTACCAATATGAAGCGGGACAGAGCTCTCCAAAATAGCTCCTTGCAAATGCGTAAGGTCGCTTTTCTCACTCTTTTTCTGGCCTGAAAAGTTGGTGAGATGAACCTGTAGACCACGGGAGCTCTCCGTCTAACACCCTGGTTCTACCTTCAACCTTGCCCTCCCCTGTGAGAGTTACTGGCGTCAGTTGGAATGTGTCCTGCAATGACACTTGACGGTTTAAGATCCCGTTAGATCGCGGAGAATCTGAGATAAAGCTCTCAGTGACTTGTTCTACTGTTCCTTGAATACAGTTCTTGTCAGTATGTCCCTCTCCTGAAGGAGCTAATACCATCGGGGGCCTAATTCCCGACGACAAAGAATGTACTTCCACAATCACCACTGTTTTGCCATTAGGCTGCACAGGGATGTCAGGCGAATGCGCCTCTGCCTGTCGTTTTTCGCTGTCCCACTGGGGAGCTGGCGAAACATGCCTTATTAGGGATTCGAACCCTGACCTCGACTTTCCGTGTCGAGTATGTTGTGCTCTCTCACGAGCATGGGAGAATCGGTAGCCATCCGAATTATAATGCTTGCTCGCATTATTCCCCCTGTTATGCAGTTTCCACGCCTGGGATCGCTTCGTAATCTTCCCAGCGTTGCAAGGTCTGCTTTCCTTACTTAACTCCCTCCCTTGTTTGGGCTTCGGGTCCATTTCCAACGGAAAGTCCTTTTCCTGGAGTTGGGGCGCGGTTTGAGCCGACACGTTTGCTATGGGCGCAAGATTTTCAGAGGGGTGGTCCAATATGGGCGACATAACTTGAGAAATAGAGTGGTTAGATTCATCGGCTCTTTCTTGTTGCTCTTTTTCCCTTGCTAGTTGCTCCATCGCCTTTGCTAGTCGATCCATCTCCCGTTTCTTGGCGCTTTCTTGTCGCTCTCTCTCCCATTTCTTTAAAATGTCATCCGAGGCTCCAATTTGCAGTTCCAGAGAACGCATGGCAAGTTCATGCTGTCTCTCTGCTGCCTTCTCCCTCTCTTGGGCTTCCCTCTGTGCTAACTTCTCCTGGGCTTCCCTCTGTGCTATCTTCTCCTGGGCTTCCCTCTGTGCTATCTTCTCCTGGGCTTCCCTCTGTGCTATCTTCTCCTGGGCTTCCCTCTCTGCTATCTTCTCCTGGGCTTCCCTCTCTGCTTTTCTCTCCTCTGCCTGTCGGGTCTTCTCTTCTTTCTCCGCTTCCCTTTTCTCTCTCTCCGTCTGCCGGTCCTGTTCCCTCATAATGTAAGCCCTAGTCTCGGCCTCATTCATCCCCATGCTTTTAGCTGCGTCCTTCCATGCAGTAAGTAGCTTGACCAATTCAGCCATCTTACCTGACAAATCAGCAGTACTCACAACGAGGGGAAATGACAAAAAAAAGGAACAAGAAAAATTTACTGTTACCTACTAGGAATATGCTGTCGCAAAAACCCGCACTCAGACTAGCACCAAGTCTGACTAATAACTACCTGAAAAAAATTCAAGTTATCCAGCTACCCAAAACCCGAATTTACTTTCCTGTTAAGAAAAAAAAAATTCAATTAGCCATCAATTACCTCTAAGTCATAAACAACCTTACTACAACTATCATCTAACTAACTGTAACCTGTGGAAAAAAACTTATAGCTGGATCAGTCTTAATATAGCTCAAGTCTAGGGGATATTATAAAGAAAATCTATTTCCAGAACTTTCTTCAGAGACAATCTATGAATCTAGAATTGATCCCAACAAAGATGATACCGGACGACCCCCCACTTTGTCACGAAATGGATTTAGGACTAGAGACTGTCTACATATAGTGACAAGACAATAGTAAGAAGAAAGACTGAAATGATAGATTCAGATAGAAATATAGTGCAAAATGTGAAAGTTGAGACCATTGGCTCCGAGGTTGAGAACCGAGGTTGATTCTTTCCTCGCCACTTCGGACGTTTAAATTGCTATGGCCTCGAACCACCTCTAACTACCCTATGGGATAAGGTTCAATTAAGATTCACAAACACCAAGGTACAGACAACATATAGCTACTGTACTAAAGGAAATGACTGATGCCAGCTACAATTTATACAAGTTTATTATACACCTATAAACAACTCATATACATAAAGTGCGAGGATGCACACCTGAAAACAAAATCAAGCACAGTTAAAAATGCATCAACCCCAACCCTTCTCCCACAATTGCAACCTGTATGGAGAAAGAAGGTAAGGTTAACTGAAATGAACTACACTGCACTTGATGTCGCCTACACTCCAAACTAGCTGTTCTAAATTCTAACTCTAACTCTAAGTCCACTGATAGCTGGAACGACGGCGAAGTGACTACACAATCTCTGCACAGACTTCGGTTCTACACAGCCTATCCTGGAATCTCCTGAACACAACTAACTGCACCTCTAAACTTCAGCAGCTGTCCTCTGCTATGATTCACCAAAACTAACAGTTCTGCCTATCTGTGCTGACTTCAGTAGAGAGAATGTTTACCCTCTCTCTCTCCACTAACTCTGGAATTGATGACTGAGGTTTAACAGAACCCCACTGGATTCTGGACTGGAACTGTAGCGGACTTCTACCACTCTGAAATTACCTGCCCGAGTACCTATAACTGGGCCGTCGGCTTTATTATGGCCGTGAAGAAGCGAACATAAAATTACCACAACGCGGGCAGCATGCCAAATCTGCGTGTGTAACCGAATGAGCGTCAGAGCTCAGGATTTATCCACAAAAAATCCTATTCGCTGGAAAATGTCTTCCCCTGGCTGGGAAAACGTATTTTCTTCCTCTCCTTCCACCACTGGCAATTCATGCGAGACTTTGGGTGTCTGCGAACGCCACCACTGTGCCGTGGGAGAAATTTTGAGGTATCAAAAATTCTGCTCTTCCCCACAAAAAGCCGGCACCTGCAAATCTCGAATGTCCAACTGAAGGGCAATCGACTTGACTTTGCTTCTGGCAACCCGCTTTGGCAATTAATTTTTTAGAGAGACCGAACTTATGAAGTTCGGGCGTATTTATTCTCAAGCCCCCACGCGCCGACTTCATGACGTCATATGCGCGGCGTGGTTCTAAAGCCAATCGGAGCTCTGCATTTCAACTGCAGTTAGCTCTCAGCCAATCAGAACCTTAGATCATTCTGATGCAACCAGTTTCTGCTAGACAAAGAACCGGGAATTGGTCCTAGCCCTACACTGCGGAAATGAAGCAAAAATGGCCGCAAATAATCCCGAAAAATGTGTCTAGCTGCATGCCTATCTTTAAAAAAAGACGATCTGGTGCCAATCCTGATCTAGCATCTATAATCTTTCTTCTAGAAAAATACTGTCTAATTCCCTACACCCCCATTCTAAACACATAGATCAAACTCCATCGTGATCTCATCTTGAAAAAAACGTAAATAATAGAAGGAGAAGAAACATGGAGAAGGATTACCTGTAATCCCTCCTAGAAATAGTGTATAAATAATGCAAAGAGAAAGACATGGGGCCTTCTGAAAAAATAAATTACAGTATAGTATCACATCTGTAATGTCTTGTCTGCCATTTATGGAGGTCAGTAATGTATTGGCTGCCATTTATGGAGGTCAGTAATGTATTGGCTTCCATTTATGGAGGTCTGTAATGTCTTGTCTGCCATTTATGGAGGTCAGTAATGTCTTGGCTTCCATTTATGGAGGTCTGTAATGTCTTGTCTGCCATTTATGGAGGTCTGTAATGTCTTGTCTGCCATTTATGGAGGTCAGTAATGTATTGGCTTCCATTTATGGAGGTCTGTAATGTCTTGTCTGCCATTTATGGAGGTCAGTAATGTCTTGGCTTCCATTTATAGAGGTCTGTAATGTCTTGTCTGCCATTTATGGAGGTCTGTAATGTCTTGTCTGCCATTTATGGAGGTCTGTAATGTCTTGGCTTCCATTTATGGAGGTCTATAATGTCTTGTCTGCCATTTATGGAGGCCAGTAATGTCTTGGCTTCCATTTATGGAGGTCTGTAATGTCTTGTCTGCCATTTATGGAGGTCTGTAATGTCTTGTCTGCCATTTATGGAGGTCTGTAATGTCTTGGCTTCCATTTATGGAGGTCTGTAATGTCTTGTCTACAATTTATGGAGGTCTGTAATATCTTGGCTTCTATTTATGGAGGTCTGCAATGTCTTGTCTGCCATTTATGGAGGTCTGTAATGTCTTGTCTTCCATTTATGGAGGTATGTAATGTCTTGTCTGCCATTTATAGAGGTCTGTAATGTCTTGTCTGCCATTTATGGAGGTCTGTAATGTCTTGTCTTCCATTTATGGAGGTATGTAATGTCTTGTCTGCCATTTATGGAAGTCTGTAATGTCTTGTCTTCCATTTATGGAGGTATGTAATGTCTTGTCTGCCATTTATAGAGGTCTGTAATGTCTTGTCTGCCATTTATAGAGGTCTGTAATGTCTTGTCTGCCATTTATGGAGGTCTGTAATGTCTTGTCTGCCATTTATGGAGGTCTGTAATGTCTTATTAACTTTGATAGGAGTTATGCCTTGTTTTCGAGAGGGGTGCTCCGTTCAACTTAGACACAGCGTCTGTCAGTTATATTAGGGCGTACATCCAAGTATAAAGGACCTTGTGGACCAAATGTTCAACTCTGACAGTACTAATTTTTTCATTAATTAATTCTGAGTACTGATTCCGATACCATGAAGGAACAGCAAAATATAAATTTTAACATCATGCACAAAAACGAAAGTCTTTTCTTTTTTTAACTCTACACTGACAACCATAATTAAACTATAACTCAAGAGATCACAATCAAATAAATAACTTTCTACATCTTGTCACATTTACTACGATGGACAAAGTGTTCACTCATCACCCTTCTGCACCCTATGGAGCATAGGCCTTTAACAAACTTTTGCCAAGTCTGTTTGTTGAAGATTTTTGTTTAAGATGTCTATAGGATGGAGAAACCGGGCCCATGTCTAACCCTCCTTAGTTGCTGTATTTTAATAACCTGCATGGTAGGTTATTATTCTTTTCTTCCCTTGCAGGCCCTGGCAACAAACACATAAGCGAGGTTAAGTTGTTACTGTGATTAAAAATAACAACTAGACTGTTACTCTAATGTATGTAAAATAACGTTACAATAGTATTATTCTGATGCACTATAAAATAATAATCCAAATTGTTACTCGGATGCTCTGTATAATAATAAACAGTGTTATTTTGTATCCTGTAAAATAACAATTGACTACCAAACTCTGATGTCTATAAACACGGCATTTAACTGACCTTGCGCTCAAGTTCTACCAAGTGATCTTTGAGCTGAAAAATCTCCTTAGTTGCATTGGAAGACACCAATTTCACAACACTTCTGTTTAGAATCACACAGAAATGTGCAAAATGAAAATGAGGATAGAACAATAACACTTAATAAAACAGAAGAAATCTCAACATTAAAACGGCTCTGTACAGCAAGATTATGGTTTATGCAATTTTATGTGTACTCGAAATAATGCAAGCTAAGAAAAAATGCAAAAAGAAATATCACTACTCCTTTAAAGATTCACAATTTCATTTTTTTTTTAAAGAGTTACTTACGTTTGACATTCATTTTCATTGGCTTTTTTGTTAAAACTTTTAAAATTTTTTATTTTAATCTACTTAAGAGAAGAATCCCCCTAACTGTAATGTACTGAACTCCTATGGAGAAAGTGATCTCAATTTTTGTGAATCTCAGATCACACGCATGTTTGTTATCCTTCTATTAGCAGAAATTTCGCAGCCCCTTTATCCATGGAAATAAACAAGAAGACAGGCCCCCAGCTAAAATAAAGTATGTACAATAATATCAAAGCAATCAATGAGCAAAGTAAGATCAAACAAGTATATCCCAGAGGCCAAGAGATGTGGTTGTCAGTAAGCATATTGAAAATCCATGGCCAGCTAATATAGATGTCCATCATGGCCAGCTAATAAAGATGTCCTACACAGCCTGCTAATAAAGATGTCCTGATGTACAAGATGAGGGACAAACTACAGACAGACATTGAAAGGGATCAAAAAGACCTCGAACAGATGGCAGAGAACAGAAAAGCTTGGTATGAATTTGCTAAAGGTCCATGCACCTCAAGGAGCTGAACAGCAGCAAAAGAATGAAAAATAAAAATATATGTATACAAATATATTTTTAAAATGTATTTTAACAGGAAGTGATTAAAATCTACAAAATTATTCTGTTAATTTTGAAGTTTCCTTTCAAATCATATATTTTGTTTTGGGTTACATAGAGCATTAAAATGATGCAAAATGTTTTAACCATATCTTGATTAGAAAAACAGTTTTGGATTTTTAAGATGAAAGAATATTTGTTTATTAGTTTGTTGGTTTTTATTCTTTTTTGCACCATTTTCTCTGCACTGACTATCTTTTGGTAGAACAAACATGACAGTCTCTTTGCTTCAGGCTGAGAAGCAAACTCCATCCTTTAAAGTTTAGTACCATGACAAATATGGTAAACTAAGAGCCAGGGATCCAGACCTCCAGGATGTCCCAGAGTTCGCTGGGAGGACATTAGACAATCCCTGAAGACCGAGGACTAGACTGGAACCAGGCCAGGAGGAAGACAGCCGATAGGATAGTATGGCGTTCTCTCTGGTAAACCTCTACACCCCAGGATAGAAGAAGAATGACTAAGTAAGTAAGTATTGAACCCTTGTTTCTCTACGTATTCTAAACATTTTACCTTTGAAGAAATACATCAGTATAAGCACTATCATTTTCTGGTATTAACCATGATGAGTGTTACAGACACATCCTTTAGTAATTCTCGAGTGGCTACATTTTTAATATAATCTTACTACTTACTTAGTTGTTGCTCTTCTACCATGGGGTGTAGAAGTTTGCCAGAGAGCGCCATATCTAATATAATCTTGATGGATAACCTTCTAAACCACTGGCCTAATTTATTCGTCATTATTTACGCATAAGCTCACAAGGACATGAGCCTTCAAGAAACTCACGCTAAGTCCTCCCATCATGTGCCATCAGCTCAAGGTCTTTTGCCGTCTCTACTGGATGGTATAGCTGGCCCCCTGTCCAACCCTCTTTTGTCGCTTGTTATGACACAGTCGCTTGTTATGACACAGATGGCAGGTTAAAGTGCTAAAATACTTTTTACCTCGGTGACACATGAAACAAAATAATTTCTGAATCCTCACCTGCCACTTGCCTCTCTGTGGCCATCTGCAACAACTTTTTCTGCCATCTCATCTTCCAACCGCTGTTTCAAAACTTCACTCTCTCTTTTGGCTGTCCTCAGGTCTTCCTGAAGTTTCAGGTTTCTGCTCTTGCATTCTTCCAGTCTGGATTCTAGTGTCAGAATCTTCTTCTCCTTTAGCTCACTGCTCTTCTTCAAAGTTTCCTCAATCATTGTCTCCAGAGCTTTGTAACGGCTGCAAGCAAAGAGACATCATTCACTACAACATAATATTTCACTTTCTTATCACTACAGACTACTTGACATGCTTCTGAAACATGTAGAACAATAAAAACAATGACAGAGAAGTCAGAGACTTAAAATAAAAGGACTGACATGTATGTATGACAAGATCACCAATATAGAAGTGATGATGTATGACAAGATCACCAATATAGAAGTGATGATGTATGACAAGATCACCAATATAGAAGTGATGATGTATGACAAGATCACCAATATAGAAGTGATGATGTATGACAAGATCACCAATATAGAAGTGATGATGTATGACAAGATCACCAATATAGAAGTGATGATGTATGACAAGATCACCAATATAGAAGTGATGATGTATGACAAGATCACCAATATAGAAGTGATGATGTATGACAAGATCACCGGCCCAAGACAGTATACATGTTGTTAGATGTGTAGTGCGAGCGTATGATGAATTGAGTGTGGGTGCGAATGAAGACGCGAATGTGTTTAGGCTCGTATAGATGTAGATCCTGCAACCCATACTCTCACATGCAGTAATCAAGGATGCTTTGACACTGCAGGCATGTTTCAAGACATTTATTTACGAGAACACACATAGTATCAACAGGAACAGTCAGTGTAACAAGGTCATGCTGACCTGACATCGATAGGTATACATTTGGCATTCAAAAAGGTAAACATCGGAATAGACGTGCATGGTCAATAGCAAAGTTCTTCAGTAATGACAGTTCGTAGCGTCGCCCTTGGCGTCTCTGACTAAACGCGTCAGATGCCTTAGTTACTATGACACATAGGTGCAACTTGGCACTCCCCGCCAATTGCACATATCAGGCTGTAGTATAATAGCCGAAAGCACAGGCCTCGTTCTGACGTCGGCCGTGTACTTCTGTTAAATAGGTTATCATCAACCCTGCAGTAATACTTATTGTAGATAGAAGTTCCGCCAATCTGCGGCTCCCACAATATATCTTCGTCACTGGATTTCTGGACAATATAAGACTAACAGTCTTGGATGGCTACCTCGAGCACAAATATATAAGTTCTGAAATGGCGGATCAGTGAGCTGCTGTTCACCCTAGGTAATCCTTTACATGTTCTGCCACCGAAAAGCGTAATAATGCATAAAGGTCGGTATTACCTGGCAAATGAATCCTCAGAACATCACAAGGAATTCTGTCGTCATCCCGACGCACAGAGATTCACTGGGGAAAACTGCCATAGCAGTTACTTCGAAGATTCTCCCCGAAAAAACAATGGACTCTTGGTCCCTTCAGAAAAAACAGGACCTCCCGGCTTCCCGGAAGTATATCTCACTCCCGCTTAAAAAAACCTTCCCCTAGGCCTACGCCGAACTGTCAACCTCTGACCCTAAAGGTCAAACACAATGAATGAATAAACAAGGGAAGACAACCCCTAATCAACCTGACATCGCAGGTAAAGACACAATTATACTTATGATACAAACATAAGCAAATAACTTGACAGATGACTCCGTCGAAAATGACAGCAACATTACTACCACCCCCCTGTAAAAAAAAAAAATGCAATTTTTTTTTTTTTTTTAATATGTTCATGAGCAAGATAGCACCAGTATCACTTCTGTGCTCATGCAAACAATGAACCTAATATCAGGTACAATAGAAGAGGGTACAAATCATCTCCCAACATAGGAGAAAATATTTCCTTTAAGCCAAACAAACTAAGGGATACCATTCAAGAAACCTAAGTTGCTGGCAATACCAATCATATATCAAACATTACTAAATAATATAATCATAGCAATATACAAATGTCAATGCTATTTTTAGCAACATATCACTGATGGATGGACAAAATGAAATTTGTTAAATTATCTAAACATCATCCAAATACATTTGTATTACAACATATTATGATATTAAGGACAGACCTAAGTCTGAAAATATATCAGGAAAAACTAGGACACAAGATTTAACTGGAATCATGTGGGCATCTAGACAATATGTCCGCCATCACATTATCCGAACCACGGATAGCTCGCACCGTGAAATGGAAAGGCTGAAGAGCAATAGCATAACGAGTAGATCTCGAGCTCTTCAAATCCTTACTTTGCATAGCCGTAAGAGCTTTTTGGTCGGTTTCCATAAAGAAATGCGCGCCCAGAAGGAACCTTTGTAGCTTAAGAATGGACCAAACCATAGCCAACAATTCACGGTCCAAAACCGAGTAATTCCTTTCTGCCGCATTCAGCTTCCTAGAAATATACATTACAGGATGCAGAGTTCCTGAATATTCCTGCATTAGTGCCGCTCCAATGCCAGTGGAAGAGGCATCACTACGAAGGACAAAAGTCTTATCAATCGTCGGTAGTCTTAAGATAGGATGAGATGAGAACAAATTCTTAACCTGATCCAATGAAGATTGGCATTCTTGGGACCAACGCACCATATTAGGAGAACCTTTTTTCAATAACGTTGAAAGTGGTGCCATAATGGAGGACAGATTCTCAATGAATCTTCCATAGAATTGTATCAATCCCAAGAGACTACGCACTTGCTTTTTTGTCTTCGGAACCGAGATATTTAATATCTTTGAAATGTTTTGGTCCTCTGTCTTCAACAGACCATGACCAACTCGATGACCTAGGAAGGAAATTTCACTAAACCCAACAAAAGCTTTAGAGGGTTTAGCAGTCAAACTATGCTCACGTAGAGTAGATAGCAATTCCTTCAGACCCACATAGTGTTCTTCCCAAGTATCGCTGAAAAGACAGATGTCGTCTAAATATGCAATGACATCTGCACGATCTGATAGAATTCGTCGCATCATGCGTACGAAAGTCGCTGGGGCGTTCATAAGCCCGAAAGGCATAAAATTCCATTGAAACAGACCCCTAGGTGTCGAAAAAGCAGTGAGAGGTTTGGCGTGTTCCGTCAATGGGACTTGCCAATAACCTTTCGACAAGTCTAGTTTAGTAAAGAATTTAGCTTTAGAAAGTCTAATAAGTAGATCATCTAATAACGGCATAGGTTCAGCATCGAACTTCGTAACTTGATTTAATTTGCGATAATCAACGCAAAGACGTATGTTATTGTCTTTCTTTCGAACAATAACTATTGACGAAGAATAAGCTGAAGTGGATGGTTCAATTATTTGTAGTTGAATCATTTCATCCAATTCTTTCTCGACTTGTGCTTGAAAATGAATAGGTATTGGGTATGGTCTTACTCTGATCGGATTACGATCAGTAAGTATGATGTCATGTTCTATGACATCTGTGTGTCCAGGAATGTCGGTAAGGACATCCTGATATGATTGTAACGTAGAGGATACTTGACGTTGTTCCTCAAAAGACAAGTTGGAAGAGACTGTAACGTCTCTCCACGATTCCGTTGAAGTAAGTGGAATCGCAGGAAGAGGTAAGTTCACGTCAGAAAAAAATAGTTTCCTCATCCTGTATAACGGACAGGGATGAGATGTGACCATGTTGAACTGGAGAGTCGTCCGTCGCCTGGAAAATAGGCTGTAAATAGTCTGGACGTTCAATAAACTCTGTTAACATATTTATATGGAAGGTTTTATGCCTTCCATCCACATCGACAATATAGTCGACATCAGAAATTTTCGAGACTATAGTGTATGGACCCTTCCAAGAAATGAGAAGTCTATTCTCTCTTGAGGGCAGTAAGACATATGCTTTGTCTCCAGGACAAAGTTGACGTAGGCGTCTTTTCTTGTTAGCAAATCGCCTAGCTTTTTCTTTCGCAAATTCGGAAGATGAAGTTGCTAACCTGCACGATTCGATAATCTTTTCTCTAAGAGCTATAACATATTCATATGACGATTGTGTATCATCGTCAATATCATCGGAAGTTATCAAATCGTGTAACAAGGACATTGGCCCGCGCGGTTGCGCGCCAAAGACAAGTTCGAAAGGAGAAAACCCTGTATGCTCGTTGGGAACCTCTCTATAGGCAAAGAGGACTGCAGGTAAAACCCTGTCCCAATCTTCAGGATGATCCTCCGTTATCTTGCCAAGTAAGTTCTTTAGTGTCCTGTTAAGACGTTCTACCAATCCATTGGACATTGGATGATAAATACTACTGAGAGACCTTTTAATGTCTAGCGTAGCCATTACCTGAGACATAACGTCCGAAATTAACTGAGTGCCGTGATCCGACAGTATTTCTCCGGGGAATCCCAGACGAGAAAATACGAGCCAAAGAGCATCAGCGATATCGACAGTTGATATGCTCTTCAGAGGAATAGCCTCTGGCCAACGCGTGCACATGTCCACGCAAGTGAGGATAAATGGTGTCCTCTGGCTGACTTAATTTTGAACGGACCAATGATGTCTATAGCCATTTTCTGAAACGGCCGAATCGGAATATCTGCAGCCTGAATAGGAGCAGCATGTCTCGGACCCCTAGACTTGACCTCTTGACAAATTTTGCAAGATCGGCAATAAATTCGGATGTCTTTATTCACGAATGGCCAAAAGAATGACGCAAGGACTCTAGTTTTAGTTCTGGAAAAACCCATGTGTCCAGCACACTGAGAATCGTGTGCATGCCGAAGAATTAAGGCTCTCATACACTTAGGCACAAGAATTTGCGAATGCATAGACTTGTCCGAGTGTTGTACCATTCGTACCAATATACCATTCTTCATAGTAATATACGATTTGTGATTCGTATTTTGATTGGGATCCCCTTTCTTTGCAAGAAGGAAGTATTTCTTCAAAGAAGGATCCTCTTCTTGACGTTTAACAAACGAGTCATGGGAAATCACCAAGTGCTCGTCTTGGCTATCAACTTCATTACTATTATCAGATGAAGTTGGGGGATTAAGAGCTTGAGCTCTTGTCATCACTGCATTGACCGTTTGAATGTTTTCTTCTTCCCAACTAGAAATTTGTTGCGGGGTGCATTCCTTAACCCCATGAATACGACCGATTATAAGATCCGCAATAGGATTAGGAAGAAGACATGCATGGACATCTCCTGTGAAGAAAGGAGTGTCAATCCTAATAATAGCAGTAGGATAGCTTTCCATAGTACCACCAAATGTAACACATTTGATTGTTTTTCCAGTGGCACAGCAAGGATCTATCAGAGACTCCTTAACCCCGACGGTAGTACATCCCGAATCGAAAAGTACTGAGACTAGCCTATCATTTATTAGACCTTTATCTAAGATGAGAGATCCTCTCCCATCATGCGCAACTGTAGCAGGTAGAGCAGGAAGAGGGTGACCACAACTTAGCGTAGATACAGTTGATGAGTCAAACAATGTTAAGCATTGGGGGCATTCAGTTGCTCTCCCAAAATCGAAAGCACAACCAGTGATAGCCCTAGAGTTACCACTATCATTTACTGTATTACAGGCTCCATCAAACTCTTGTTGCGCAGAGTTTGCCTGTTGCTAAGGTCTTTTCTTGTTAAACCTAGGTCTACCTCGATTATCATTTCCCCTGTAATTATTTCGACTATCATTTCCCCTGTAATTGTTATCATATTGCCTATTGTAATCATCATTCCGGTTTGAATCCCGGTTTCTAAATTCACCATCGTCATAATCTTGACGTCGAGAATGATTACCTCGAAAATTTGAATAGTTATTATTTGGATAGCCTTTGCGAAAGTGTCTCAAATTATTACCACTAAAATTACGAGAACTACCATCTTGTCTCCACTGCATAGACGAAGAACCATCATGTGTTGGATTACTCCGCTTCTGAGTGTAATTTTGATTACTTCCCCTATTCCAATTTTGTTGAGCACCCTGAAATTTTTTTTTGAAATTAGGGCCATATGGTGTTGCCGAAGCAGCTGGCAACCCTTCTTTCACTTTAGAATTGCTAACTGTAGCATGGGGATGTGCTGTGGCATACTGACAACAGTATTCCTCCATTTCTTTTAAGTTTTTAGGCTTACGCTCATGAAGGAATGCAAGAAAAGAATCATTAACAGATGACAAAACCTTATCTCGCAATAATAAGTCCATTAGACCTTCATATGTTTTCTCAATCTGAGACAACTCAACCCATCGTGTAAATGTACGACGTATCTTTGTAACAAAATCAGAGAAATCTACTCCATTTTCTGGCAACATTGTCCTAAAACGAAGACGATAGTCTTCTTGTTTTAGTTGATATTTTTTTAGTAATGCTGCCCTGACAACATCATAATTAGTCCTCTCATGTTCGTCTATTGTCATAAGAGTAGTCACTGTGTCACCTGTAAAAAATGGCATCAGTTGTTCAACATATTTTTTCCTTTTTTATGTTATGCGTATCGCACAAAAATTGGAATCTATCTAGATAATCTGCTACGTCATCCTTTAAAGGATTGAAATGAGGCAATTTAATCCTACTAACAAACTCCCTTGTCGTACTCGAAGTTGTTTGCTGAGCACCCGTACTCGCCAATTTCAATTTCTCTAACTCCAAAGTTGCGAGTTTTTCATCAAGTTCCATCTTCTGTTTTCTTTCCTCATGTTCCATTTTTCTGATTTCAGCCTCAGCTTGAGCTTTCCTCTCCTCTGCAGCAGCTTCTTTGTCTAATCTCTTTTGTTCAGCTTCTTTGTCTAATCTCTTTTGTTCAGCTTCTTTGTCTAATCTCTTTTGTTCAGCTTCTTTGTCTAATCTCTTTTGTTCAGCTTCTTTGTCTAATCTCTTTTGTTCAATCTCTTTTGCAGCTTCTTTGTCTAATCTCTTTTGTTCAGCTTCAAATCTCCTTTCCTCGACCTGCATCTGCAATTTCTTTTGTTCAGCAGCAATATTAGCTTCTCTTTCTAATCTTTTCTCTTCAGCCTGAGCTTTTTTCTCTTCTGCAGCTAATGCTTTGTCATACTGAGCAACAGCCCATTGTTCTAACTGTTGACCAGTCTTATCAAGGGCTCTCCCTTGTGTAATAAAGTAGTCCAATGTAGACATCTTGTCTAATGAGATCAGAAACCTGAAAAAAAATTAAATAAATTACCTTATCCCACTTCAATGGGAGACAAGTCTGAAATGCTAGACTTGTATACTCACTTCACTTTCTTTCACACTCTTAGTCTTGTTTATAATGTACCCAAAAAATCACCTGAGTACCTGTGGAAAAAAAATTCCCTTATATCCCACTCACTATGGGCACAAGTCTTTTTTATAAAGAACTTGAATATGTATTTCACCTTGTCTCAATCTTTGTAGATAACAAGTCTTTTATCAAAGAACTTGTATAAATATCTTATATAATATTATCTAACAAACTCTATATGAAGAGTCTACCTTATCAATAATATCAAAACATGACCAAGTATGTGTATGTAGACTGTGCATGACAGTAATGTAGTACAACCAAAAAAAAAAACACAAAGACAAAAATACAAAACAATACAAATGGCAACACTGTTTTAACCAAAAATGTGTAGAGAAATACACAAGAAAGGAGAGACCTACAGAATACAAACAAAACAAATCGACAATCAAAACTGAAAAACAGACAAAATATTACAAAAACAACGTTAAGTACAATTACATCACAGCTAACATCAATAGCGACCAATTGTCACTAGCAAATTTCCAAATTAAGAAAATTTGCACCTACAGAACGCTTACAGTAAGCCTCGATCAAGTGGCATATTTACCGTAAGACCCACCAACCGAAAAACCCGCAGAAAAAATACACAAAAACCAGTAGAAGTAACATAATATAGCAATCAATTTCAATGTGTTGCAGAACAAGTTCAGTCACAGCTGAAACTAAAATAAATTCCTTGCTCCTTGCGAACACAGAAACGAAATGTCAAACGCGCACTGAACGTCAAATCCACTGTAACATAAAGTGGTATTCACGAACCAAAGTTACTATGACCTTCTCAAATTAGGGCTTGCACATTGAATGTTTACTATTTCCACGTACTGTTTACAGACACTTGACCTCCAACAATGTAGCTTGAATGCTCTGACCTAGAAAAGTCTGTTGTTGAATGAAACGTGTAACAACCAGCAGTACTGTTTACAATAGGAACCCGCCTTCTATGCAGTTATGGTCCACGTAGCAAATGCCTAGATGTTAACTTCAGTACATGTCTTGTTATGGTTTATCTAGCATTATAATATAAATGCTCGTACTGTTTATTTGGGTCAACCGTTGATGACCTATATCTGTCCTGTTGTAGCCAAAACTTGCAAGTGTAGAATTAGCGCTGTGTGTTACGGCTGTCCCGTGTGTAGCTTAGACCCACAGATCAGAAGTGTAATGTGTACTTGTCCTTCTTGTAACTTTCTCGACAAAACTGGAGACATCATACATGTAACAGCCAACCAGGAATGTAAATTTCTGGATCCATAAATGTCAACAATAATGTCAAATGCTCGCTCTGTTCTTTTTAAACCCACAGATCTGGTCCATCAGAAATGTAAGTTTCTAGGCCACATTGGCGACAAGAAATGTATCATAAGAGCCCACGTAACTGGTCCACCAGAAATGTAACTGTCTTTTTTTTCTTGTTGATGTGATCACCGGCCCAAGACAGTATACATGTTGTTAGATGTGTAGTGCGAGCGTATGATGAATTGAGTGTGGGTGCGAATGAAGACGCGAATGTGTTTAGGCTCGTATAGATGTAGATCCTGCAACCCATACTCTCACATGCAGTAATCAAGGATGCTTTGACACTGCAGGCATGTTTCAAGACATTTATTTACGAGAACACACATAGTATCAACAGGAACAGTCAGTGTAACAAGGTCATGCTGACCTGACATCGATAGGTATACATTTGGCATTCAAAAAGGTAAACATCGGAATAGACGTGCATGGTCAATAGCAAAGTTCTTCAGTAATGACAGTTCGTAGCGTCGCCCTTGGCGTCTCTGACTAAACGCGTCAGATGCCTTAGTTACTATGACACATAGGTGCAACTTGGCACTCCCCGCCAATTGCACATATCAGGCTGTAGTATAATAGCCGAAAGCACAGGCCTCGTTCTGACGTCGGCCGTGTACTTCTGTTAAATAGGTTATCATCAACCCTGCAGTAATACTTATTGTAGATAGAAGTTCCGCCAATCTGCGGCTCCCACAATATATCTTCGTCACTGGATTTCTGGACAATATAAGACTAACAGTCTTGGATGGCTACCTCGAGCACAAATATATAAGTTCTGAAATGGCGGATCAGTGAGCTGCTGTTCACCCTAGGTAATCCTTTACATGTTCTGCCACCGAAAAGCGTAATAATGCATAAAGGTCGGTATTACCTGGCAAATGAATCCTCAGAACATCACAAGGAATTCTGTCGTCATCCCGACGCACAGAGATTCACTGGGGAAAACTGCCATAGCAGTTACTTCGAAGATTCTCCCCGAAAAACAATGGACTCTTGGTCCCTTCAGAAAAACAGGACCTCCCGGCTTCCCGGAAGTATATCTCACTCCCGCTTAAAAAAAACCTTCCCCTAGGCCTACTATGACAAGATCACCAATATAGAAGTGATGATGTATGACAAGATCACCAATATAGAAGTGATGATGTATGACAAGATCACCAATATAGAAGTGATGATGTATGACAAGATCACCAATATAGAAGTGATGATGTATGACAAGATCACCAATATAGAAGTGATGATGTATGACAAGATCACCAATATAGAAGTGATGATGTATGACAAGATCACCAATATAGAAGTGATGATGTATGACAAGATCACCAATATAGAAGTGATGATGTATGACAAGATCACCAATATAGAAGTGATGATAAGATAAGAGCTAGACAGGTGCTAGTGGAACAAGAGAAGAAGACACTGGTGATGGATGGCACAGAAGCGGAGGTAACCTGCTGATAGCATTATAAGGCAGTTCTTATTCTAGAATCCCAGGGGTAGGAAAGATAAGAGAGAGAGACCAAACAAACGCAAGCAGAAGAGAACTGGAGACAGAAACGCAAGGGATAAAGACAAAGAGGATGACACAAGATAGGATGATTTAGCATGAGTTTACTGAAAGCCTATCCTTCTTGGGGAACTAAAGGGTGAAGACGATGGTGACTTGACACGCAAATATATCTATTTATAAACTGGAGAGAGAAATGAAAAACATGACAAAGATTTGCAAAGACCTTGAGCTATTGGCACAGGACAGGAGTACTTGGTATAAGTCTGTTAAAGGCCTATACCCCCTGTGGAGGTCACAGGTCATGATCATCTATTCTATAAAGAACAAAAACAACTGCAAGTATATATCATTTTGGCTCTGAACACATTTTTCATGAACACTCCTTTAAACTAATTCTTTCAAAATCAAATTCAGAGTATTTTAAAAAAATTATTTCACACATCTTGTTTTAATGTGGGTAAATGTGAAAGGTTCCGAGATCAAATCCTGGTAGCGTCATGCTCAAGTCTACCAAGCTTTAAATGGGTACCTGACTGCTCTCAAGTTAGGGAGGGCAAATGCAGTGAGGACGGGAACTGGTCTCCCCACATCATTAAAAAAACAAAAGCTGGACCTACCAAGGTGAAGTCTCTAACACTTCACTCCCCTAGGCAGCTTCTGCTGTGGGACTGCCTTTACCGTAAAAAACTGGACCTACCAAGGTGAAGTCTCTAACACTTCACTTTCCTACAGCAGTTTCCCTTCCCTGCTGCCTTTGCCTTCCCTAACTCAAGAGCAGAGTCAAATGCTGTTTTCCTAAATAATGTCAGGATTTCAAGTAACATGCACAGTGTTAACATACTGCAATAATAGTTATATATGACAAAGCATTTTCATGGTACAATACTTTTGGTTGCCACACAAACGGTGGCCATACTGGATTTTAAAGCTATATTTAAATTCATTAGAGCTTTTTTTTATATCTTTTTTGAGCCGCACTGGTGTAATGGTTACCACACTGCTCTGGCGATTGGGTGATCCAGGTTCGAGAGCCCTGGCAAGGACATTTGACGGAGTGTCGTCGACCAGCAAACTTTGGGACTGTTTGGCAAGGAAGAATATTCCAGCACCTCTGATTCATGCTATACAGAGCTTCTACAAGTCTTGCAGAAATTATGTGAGGACAGCAAACCATAAGTCAGAAGAGTTCAGGACCACCACTGGTGTAAGACAAGGTGATATCCTATCACCTTACCTCTTCATACTCCTTATGGACGATGTCATCAAGGCATGTAAGGAGAGAACAAGAAAGTATTCAGTGGGGTACTGGAAGATGAGACAGGTCTATATTTCAGAGCTGGCATTTGCTGATGATGTTGCCCTGATTGCTAAATCAGAGGCACATCTCCAATCCAACCTGCAAGTATGGAAGGAAGAGCTGGAGAAGAGAGGGATGGTCATAAGCAGCTCTAAAACAAAATCCATGGTGATATCACGAGAAGAAAGAAGACATCAGATTAAGCTGGGAGAACAGGTCCTGGAGCAGGTCGACCACTTTAAATACCTCGGAGCTATTATAGAACGAAAGGGAGGCATCAAAGAAGAGTTGGCCACTCGAAAAGCAGCAGCTGGGAGAATTTTTCAGGCCATAAATCGAGGATTCCTCAGCAAGAGAGAGGTTGGTAAGAAAACGAAGATGGCTGTATACCGCTCCACCTATGTCCCAGTCTTGACATATGGATGCGAGTCATGGGCAATGACTACAACCCATAAAAGCCAGATCCAAACCTCAGAAATGAGATATCTGAGGAAGGTGGTTGAAGTAACAAGAAGAGACATGGTACGCAACCAGACGATACGTCAAGGCCTAAAATGCCACCCCCTACAGACCCAAGTAGAACAGTCCCAACTAAGATGGTTTGGCCATGTCTGCAGAATGGGAGAAGATTGGCTACCACGACAAGCATGGGAAACAAAGAGCCAAGGATCCAGACCCCGAGGACGACCCAGAGTCCGCTGGGAGGACAACATTAGACAATCTTTGAAGGACCGAGGACTAGAATGGAACCAGGCCAGGAGGAAGACAGCCGATAGAATAGTCTGGCGCTCTCTCTTCCAAACCTCTACACCTCACGGTAGAAGGGGAACGACTAAGTAAGTAAGTCGTCGACCAGGGATTGGAATAACCTGAACATCTCCTGAGCCAACCCAGCTCTAATGGGTACCTCCGAAATCGGCGAGTTTCCGCCTGAATGGCGAGAGGACACCTGTCAATGTACATGAAAAAAAGGGATACTCACGTAAAATCAGTCTCAGGTTAGACATATTAACCAGAGATTTTGCCTCGAGTAATAGCGGGCGTACGTTTAAAAAAAAAAAAACTAGAGCTTTTTAATTTGTTAAGTTATGAGATGAACACCTAATTTATAATGGATCATTGTATTTTACAACTTTTGTAAGCTTATGTTTATGACAACTTTAATAAATCCTGACCTATACAACTTTAAAGTTAGTACCTAAAAATAGCAACAACAAAAAAACGTTGCCAAATCTTACACCATTTTTGCAATAATCAAAATTTCTCTGATCTGAAAAAAAAAGGTCTCATCATGCAATGGAAAGTATCTCTGCCAAATCTCTTGTTGACTTGATAAGCAAGTTGTAAGAAAATTGGTATCATAAAACAAGGTTCTGAGAAACAATTTCTTAAGAAAATACAATTTTCCCAATCAAAATACACAAGATTATAATCTGTTATGACAATTGATTTTTGATATATGTAGACTCAGGAGTGCTTTCTGTGCTTCTCTATGGTGCGGAATGCTGGAGAGTTACAGAGAAGGAAATGTCGAAATTGTCCTCTTTTCACACAACATGCCTAAGAAAAATTCACCGAATCTTTTGGCCGAATACCATCACTAACCAAGACCTGCTTACTCGTAGCAAGCAAGAGGACATGCACACCATCATAGCTGGCAGACGCTGGAACTGGGTTGGTCATGTCCTCAGAAGAGACCCCGATGCCATCACAAGAACAGCTATGCTTTGGACCCCTGAAGGAAAACGAAAAAGAGGCCGACCAAAAACAACCTGGCGGAGGACTGTGGAGGCTGAGATGCAAAGAATGAACCAGAGTTGGGGCACTGTACGAAGGATGGCCACCGACCGTGCAAAGTGGAATCAATTTGTTGTTGCCCTACAAGACGCCACTAGGCGTGATGGCCACTGACTGCTTTGACGGTCGGCGGCTAAGGATCAAAGAAGAAGAAGAAGTAGACTCAGGAGTTATAGAGTATAAAAAAAATAGACTTAACTCCAATTTAACTTAAAATGCAGTGCCACACCTGTCCTTAAAATAACCTCTGACCTGAAGATGTTATTTAGACAATTAAACTGTGAGATATGGCATACAAAAATATGACATTCTCTATTATGATGAGATACAATAGTTTCTATAGAAACTCTGGCATCATGAGGTTTACAATTTAAAAAAAATTTATTTATGTTGTCACTGGGTGTACCATTTTAAAATAGTTTCTGATATCATGTTGTATCACATTCAAAAATAATTTGTGATATTTATATATCTAATATCTAATAAAGGAGCCGCGGTGGCATAGTGGTTAGTGCACTGGCTTCCTAGCGCAGTGGTCTATGGTTCGATCCCCAGATGAGGCGGAAAAATTTTTAGGCCACAAACGGCTCCTGGGTCGACCCAGCCCCAAATGGGTACCAGAGCTACTCTGGGAAGGTTAAGGCGGCCGGCGTGATGCCGACCACATCACCCCTCGTGTGCCGACGGTCAAGATAATATGGGCCTAACACCATATTCCCAATATGCCTCAATGGGCGTGTAACGGGTTCCTTTACCTTACCTTTTTTATATATCTAATATATGATGATGAATTCTGTTTAAAAATTGCCTCTGCCAGGAAATCAACCTGATTTGCATAATTTATCAAAGGTCAAAGTTGTCTCTATTGCTTTACACTAAACACACAGAGCTAGTTTAGCAAAGTATCAGATGCCTTTTACTAGTCCACTTGCACAGGACTTTTTAAATTTCTAGCATTGAATATGGACGTTAACTTGTAGAAAATAATACACTTGAGCTATCTGAAAAGAGTTCCCTTGTTATTAACAGGTTTAACTCTTTCAGTCCCAAGCAGAAAAGTGGGTTTGGCCCAAACAAATGTTTTCGTTGTTGTTTGGAAATAATTTTTTTAAATGTTCATATGCATAAACAAATTTGTTGTTTTATCCAAGGTAAAATGGATAGGAGCAAAAGATACGGAAGCCACTTAAATGGCTCCCGGGTCAAATGTGTCTAAACCCTGAGCCTTTATAAAGTCGATTGGGACTTAGAGAGTTAAAAAAGCTTACCCCATTTTTAGCAGGTTTAAAAACTTGCACTGCATCTCCCCAAACAGCACACAAGAAAAACTTGTGAACAAAAATGAGTCTTACTTTGCATCCTTGGTTTGTTCTGCCATGGTCAGTTTTTCTGTGTCAATTCCCACCTTCTCCAGTTCATTTGGAATCAATGTTAGTTAGAAGTCAATGTTTTAAATCTCAGTCTCATAGTTAGCTTCAATCTCATCAGTTTCTTCAACAAAAGCCTCAGAAAAAAAACAACAAAAAGTCCCAATACCTCTCTAAGAGTTGCTAAGGTCCGTCTGTCTGTATTAAGTTCTTGCAGGAGCTCTTTGTTTTCCTTCTCCAAGTCCTTCACCTTGCCACATGTCTCCTTCATCTTCTCTACCGCCTGTTTCTGAGATTTCAACTCTTGGCTCAAGCTCACAAGTTTGGCATTGACTTCTTCTAGTGATGAATCTTTCAGATCTAAAGTCTGCTTCAGTTTTCTGGGAGGATTAGTTAATAAGAACTTTTATATGTAAAGTCACATTAAACAGCAACAACAGAGAAATCTAATACCCAGCAACTACAATGACAGGAAACACTATACAGAGCTTTACAACAGGAAGCAATCTGGTCATCAGATGCGGTCCACCCATCAGATAAGTGTTTCAGCCCTTATATCTCATTAACTCTCTTAAGGGGCAGAAGGCCCACATGGGTCATGACTCCAAAGTGTCAGCCTCCAGTTGATTTTTCTTCCTACCTGCACTGGAAATTTTAACCCATTCCACCATGGCTGCTGCAGCATTAAAATTCACTCCTGGTTTTATACATTCTCTCAACTTGAAGCTGTTGTGACAATAACAATTCTGTTATATACAAATTACTGTCCTGAGTTCCACAGTCCACTGCAGTTCTTCCACAGCCAGCTCTATAACAGTAAACATATCAAATCAGAGAGTACCCAACAAATTTCATACATAACTGCCCCACACTAGGTCAAATATTTATGCTATGGCTGAGAGGACAACATTAGACAATCTCTGAAAGTCCAAGGACTAGATTGGAACCAGGCCAGGAGGAAGACAGCTGAAAGGATAGTATGGCGTTCTCTCTGGCAAACTTCTACACCTCAGGGTTGAAGAGGAATGACTAAGTAAGTACATATATGAGTAATGCTGCACATCAGTCACCCATTTATTAACCTTCAGCCCCCTGTGGAGCAAAAGCTTTCAACAAACTAATGCCAAGTTGTCCTGTGCCATTAGCACCCATTTATGAAAGTCTGTAGCTTTTTGGTTGCAGTTTTTTTGTTGTTCTCCATGTTTCACAGCCATATAACTTTGTAATGCTATCACCTAATTTCCTTAATGTTGCTGAACATCTGTTATGGGTAATGTACATTTTAACGCATCGCTATACATCTGTTATGGGTACCACTGTCCATGAGTTAACTGTTACTGCTGTACATCAGTAATGAGCAACTTTGTACATATATTGGCTGCAGCTGCACATCCATTATGACTTCTGTTGCACACATATTATGGATATTGGTGTACATACATTATATGTAATTGTGTACGTGTTATGAGTAATGTCATACAGCAACTATGAGTAGTGTTGTGCACATGTTACGAATACAGCTTTACAGCAGCTCAGGACATTTATTTACATATATGGTTGTTGTAGTTTTGGGTGGTTGTTGTAGTTTTGGGTGGTTGTTGTAGTTTTGGGTGGTTGTTGTAGTTTTGGGTGGTCGTTGATGAGACAAAGACAGAACAAGACTACTGCTACCTCAATCGTAAGTCGTAAAAGGTGACTAGTATGAAGCTGTACATAAGGCTAGCAACCACATCAAGTAAAACAAACTGCTTTAGAATCCACCACCACAAAAGCATGTGAATGCTTGGTGCAGGCTTCCTGCAAAGGGGACCAGCTGCAGTGGTTGGCACATGCTCCTACTAATAGCCCCCTTCAGTCATAACTCACTATGGGAATGATATAACCTTCAGGTGACAGCCTTCTGCTGCTTTTTTTGCCTGGTGGTCCTTTCATCGTATTGTTTCCTTTTCTACGTGTAGTGAGAGCTTCTTTCTGCCAAATCTGAGGTGGCGTCTTAGGGAGCATCACCACTTGGTGTGATCAGCAGCTTCATCCTCCCACGTTGCCAGATTTATGTCCAGTTCCTTCATTTCTCTCTTGCACACATCTCTGAACCTCAGCTGTGGGTGCCTGGCTGTTCTTTTGCCATCTGCCAGTTGTCCGTGGAAAATATCTTTGGGGATGCGACCATCTTCCATGCAGCAGACAAGGCAAAGCCAGCATAGTCTGCGCTGTCTAAACAGTGTATACATGCTTTGAAGGCCAGCACATGACAGGAATTTGACATTTGTCACTTTGTCCTTCCACGAAATACCAAGGATGTGACGTAGATACCACTGATGAAAGATATTGAGCCTTTTTTCTTGCTTAGCATAGGTTGTCCATGTCTCGCTCTCATACAAAAACGTGCTGGTGATGTAGGCATTATATACCACATCTTTAGTCTTCATTGTGAGTTTGGAGTTTCTCCAAACAGGCGTTGTGAGGCGAGCAAAGTTCTGCCAAAGTGGCTGTCAATTTCTGAACCCAGAGAGAGTTTGTCATTGATGGTAGACCCCAGGTATGTGAAGTGGTGCATCACTGCCAATTCATTTGCAGGATTCCCGCAAGCTGACTAGCTGCAGTGGTGGCGCCACACTTCATAAGGAGCAAAAGTGAAAATGTTGATGATTACTGTTGGACATGAGCTCCATATACAGTTTGTATAAATTACCGGCACAGCCACCTAACAGTCATGAACTGAAATGACAAAGTTAGGCCGATACAGTCACAGGGATGCTAAACATGGATGATAAATTAACAAACAAGAAGATCACGAAGGATAGAAAAAGTACATAGTTTAAATAAGCGTTTTAAAATCCCAAGGAACATTCTAAAGTCATATGTTGATGCCTTGAAAGAGATCATTTGCAAAAGAAAATAATAAAACAGATCACAAACGACTTCACTGGTAACGTTTTAGAAAGAAAAGTCGGCTAAAAATGTGACCACAGATGCAAACTTTGATGGAAAACAAGAGAGAGTGATGAAGCAACAAGATTCTCAATAATCTAATAACATGGCATGAGACAGAATTAACAAGAGAACTGTTAGAAGACATCCTTGGACCAGCACCAGTAGTCATGAACAAACCTCATTGTCCATGCTAGAGAATAATACAGCCCATGATAATGATGATGATATATAAATTACATATTTTATTTCGATTTAAATAACTTAACTTTAACCAGTCTCTTCTATAAACCTACTGTAAATCAGTCTGTTCTATAAACCTACTGTAAACCTGTCTCTTCTATAAACCTACTGTAAGCCAATCTCTTCTATAAACCTACTGTAAGCCAATCTCTTCTATAAACCTACTGTAAGCCTGTCTCTTCTATAAAATTACTGTAAACCTGTCTGTTCTATAAACCTACTGTAAGCCACTCTTTTCTATAAACCTACTGGAAGCCAATCTCTTCTATAAACCTACTGTAAGCCAATCTCTTCTATAAACCTACTGTAAGCCTGTCTCTTCTATAAACCTACTGTAAGCCTGTCTCTTATATAAACCTTCTGTAAGAAAGTCTTCTATAAACCTACTGTAAGCCTGTCTCTTATATAAACCTTCTGTAAGAAAGTCTTCTATAAACCTACTGTAAGCCTGTCTCTTATATAAACCTTCTGTAAGAAAGTCTTCTATAAACCTACTGTAAGCCTGTCTCTTATATAAACCTTCTGTAAGAAAGTCTTCTATAAACCTACTGTAAGCCTGTCTCTTATATAAACCTTCTGTAAGAAAGTCTTCTATAAACCTACTGTAAGCCAATCTCTTCTATAAACCTACTGTAAGCCAATCTCTTCTATAAACCTACTGTAAGCCTGTCTCTTCTATAAACCTACTGTAAGCCTGTCTCTTATATAAACCTTCTGTAAGAAAGTCTTCTATAAACCTACTGTAAGCCAATCTCTTCTATAAACCTACTTGTTTTCTTTTTCCAAGGCAGACTTGTCTTTCTGAAGTCGGAGAACCTCCGTCTCTAGCTGAGAAGCTTCTATATTCTTTTCCTCTAAATGCTTTGATGCCATCTTCAGAGTTTCCAGCTCCTTAATGAACTGTTCTTTGTCTGTCTCCAAGTCTATGTTCTCTTTTTCCAGCTGTTGAAATCGCCGTGTCGTCATCTCTAAATTCTTTAGCAGACGCTGTATTCAAAATTGGCATAAAACATAATGACAATTAGACAACATCACTCCACATAGTTCCTGCAGTCTTTGATGATACCAAGGAAGACTAGAACTTCTGCCATTACAGACACATTGTAAAAAGTGACTAATGTGAAGCTAGTCAAGAGGCTGACAACCTCGTCATATCAAACAATAAGCTACAGAAACCACCACTACAAAAGTAAAATGAATGCTTTGGCACAAGCTTCCTACGATGGGGATAGTTGCAGTAGTGGCCCTTGCTCCATAAGGAGCGAGAACGCAATTGAATTAATCTGATGATCATCATTGACACACTCACGACAAACATACAATTTATCAACCTTGAGCGTATTGAACTTACAAATGGGACAGGAACATTAGACTTGTACAAAGCTAGAGGGCCACATGTCCAATGGTGTCACAAATAAAGGGAAAACCTTTATTAACAATATAAACATGACTAAATGTTGACGTAGTGAGATACAAAATGCATGCTACCATTACAAATCACTGAATATAGGTGAAATGTCATATAAGCCTCACGGCCACGACTGATCACCACTCAACACAGTGAGTGTGGAGGCAAACTACAGTGAAACATTATCGAGTTACTAACATGCTCATTACTGGAGAACAATAAACCTACATCGGTCACTGCTGAAAATCTGGTGGACAGAATCAGTCCTACACCACAAATTCCAGGACTATCAAAACTAAAAGCAAAAAAGCAACTGTCCCACCATTTAGCCAAACCTTGCGGTATCTATAATTCCGGCTTCTTCACAACACCTATCCAAGGCGGCTTCCAACACACATGTGCCTATAATGGCTTCTATTTCCCACAAAAATTCAACAAGTCACATGACATCACGTGACTGCCTGTTTATAAAGTAAATCGAGCTTCATTCGCCACATAAACAAGGCAGCGGCTCCCAATCAAGCAGCTAAGTCACGCAGCAAAACATACATGAGACAATCATTCACATGAGACAATCATCACATGAGACAATCATCACATGAGACAATCATCATTTTTCTTTTCACTCCCTATGGAGCATGGAAACACTACTGCAGTTGGTCCTCTTGTAGGAAGCCAGCACAAAACATTCACATGCTCCTGAAGTGATGATTTCTTCAGCAATTTGTTTTACATGAGGTTGCCAGCCCCATGCCCAACCTCATATAAGTTGCCTTGTATGACATGCTAGAAGTAGTGGACCTCTTCTTTCTCTGACAGGTAGATTCTGACAATAACTTCCTGTATTCAAAGCACAAAGTAATGTTAATCCCAAAATATAATAATCTCCCTACTTCAATCATGAGCTTAAAAAAAAATATGATCATTAATAATATCTGTGCAATCAAGAGCTGAGAACATAAAATATTACTGCCTAAAAATCTTCTACACAAGAAGTTATAACAAAATAAGTAAGCACAACAAACCATCGTCCAAGTTCACAAAAGTTACCACAAAATAAATAAGCACAACAAATCATCGTCCAAGTTCACAAAAGTTACCACAAAATAAATAAGCACACAAACCATCGTCCAGGTTCACAAAAGTTACCACCAAAATAAATAAGCACAACAAACCATCGTCCAAGTTCACAAAAGTTACCACAAAATAAATAAGCACAGCAAACCATCGTCCAAGTTCACAAAAGTTACCACAAAATAAATAAGCACAACAAACCATCGTCCAAGTTCACAAAAGTTACAACAAAATAAATAAGCACAACAAATTATCATCCATGTTCACAAAAGTTACCACAAAGTAAGTAAGCACAACAAACCATCGTCCAAGTTCACAAAAGTTACCAAAAAATAAGTAAGCCCAACACACCATCGTCCAAGTTCACAAAAGTTACCACAAAATAAGTAAGCACAACAAACCATCATCCAAGTTCACAAAAGTTACCACAAAATAAGTAAGCACAACAAACCATCGTCCAAGTTCACAAAAGTTACAACAAAATAAGTAAGCACAACAAACCATCGTCCAAGTTTACAAAAGTTACCACAAAATAAGTAAGCACAACACACCATCGTCCAAGTTCACAAAAGTTACCACAAAATAAGTAAGCACAACAAACCATCGTCCAAGTTTACAAAAGTTACCACAAAATAAGTAAGCACAACACACCATCGTCCAAGTTCACAAAAGTTACCACAAAATAAGTAAGCACAACAAACCATCGTCCAAGTTCCCAAAAGTTACCACAAAATAAGTAAGCACAACACACCATCGTCCAAGTTTACAAAAGTTACCACAAAATAAGTAAGCACAACAAACCATCGTCCAAGTTCACAAAAGTTACCACAAAATAAGTAAGCACAACACACCATCGTCCAAGTTTACAAAAGTTACCACAAAATAAGTAAGCACAACAAACCATCGTCCAAATTCACAACAGTTACCACAAAATAAGTAAGCACTATAAACTATCATCAAAGTCTACAAAAAGACAGAGACAAATAAAAACAAGGAATAACAATAACAATATTTAGACAAGCAGATCACCAGACTGTTGAAACAAATCTTTCTTTCTACTTCTCTCTTTTGTTCTACTCTTACAGAGCACACATCACCAATGCAGTTTGACCCCTTGCACGAAAGAAGTGCCAAAGTACTTCAAATTCTTTTACAGTAGTAGGTTTTGTAGCAATTTGCTTTACATGATGAAGATGCTGCCCAATGTTCAACCCTCCTTAGATACCTTTTATGACATGCTTGATAAGTTGCAGTCATTCTATATTTTTGCTCTTCTATATCAGGCTCCATTCTCCACATGGATGTGAAAGACTAATACCATTTAAATATTACCCCAAAGAAATCTAAAATGGATTCCAATGATTTAAACCAATAACTTCAATCAATCATACCACCTTCCCATTGAAGAGAAGCAAACAACCCACATGGTCAATCCACATCCCTTTCAGGAAAAAAGAAATAAAAAAAAAAGAGCAAAAACATTCAAGGTGGCAAAGTGTTCTAGATCGTGTTCTACCTGGTTCTCATTTCCCATGTTTATGATCTCAATCTCCATTTGTTCCTGTTTCAGTTTCTGTGTCTTCTGTCCCTCCAGAAGTTTCCTCAGCTGCTGAAGTTCCTTGTTCAGATCATTCTTCTCTGACTCCAACTCCACAGCTCTGTCTGACTCTGACTTCAGAGTCTCCAATGCTCTCTGTAGATTCAACAAGACTCAAAATAAACATCTGTCTTCATATGGCTGCTGAAAATATGCAACAATCTGGATATATGTAAGTGTAGTACTGCAGTGATATGGCATAATTATTAATATCATATTCCACATTTCTTGAAACATCACTTCATTTAATAGTGTTCAGTTTATTAGCTGATCATTGTTCTTGGACAAATTCCATTTAACCCTTTCAGCACCATTATGACGTACGCCGTATGGCATAAATCTTCACAATTTTTGTCGCTGTGCCGTACCCACGGCTGTTTGTGCCCTATACCAGAGCGCTCTTTTAGTTTCGGTGACAGGAATTCTGACACCGGGTATAAAATTTTGTGTGCACCGTAAAAGACTATTTAAGTTTTTGGCGGGGAAAATCAGCTGATGTGTGAGTAAAATCAGTAAAATATAAATCATTACACACTCGTTCTGGATAAACACAGCGCTAAAATTCTTTTGTGTACTATAACTTTGTTCTGTGTTCTATTTTTGATTGCATTTTTATTTGTTTGAAATTAGTTTTGACGGAGTTACAGACTTTTGAAAACAGCGTCATCATTTAAGGAAATTCATAAAATAAGTAATCTTTTTATTAATTTAATATCTAAAAAATCGGCCCATTCGTTTGAGTTTATAATTATAAAGACTTCTCGAAGGGAAGCTAAAGATTATTTCCACATACTTTTTTTTTTGGGTTTCATATCTTGAGAATGTGTGGTAGTCAGTTTTGTGAGTGTGGCATTACAAGAACAAGCATATTGTCACCAGATTTTATAGCATTTAAATCCCTTTAAACGCATTCCTGATACCCACAAATCTTAAATAAGGTAGTAAAAAAATAACTTTTTGTAAAGCACCATCTGTTTTTGCATTTTCATTCATTTATAATGATATTTAGCTACGTATATAAGCGTCAGAAAACATGTAAAGCTATAGATAGATTACTTCCACATAATTTGATCTATCTTTCAAGTCTTGTTAATCTTCTATTTATAATATGAATTTTTTTTTAAATTGTGTTCACTGTTCCATTGGTGTTCTTTGGTAGACAATCCTGTGCACACGACGGCTGCCAGCGAATTCTAAGTAACTGTTTGTATATCTTCTTTCATTCAAAGTTACAATGCAGGTAGTAAATTTAGAGAAACCAAATTCTAAATCTAATCTTCTTCTTCTTCTTCTTCCGTCCTTAGCCACCGACCGTCAAAGCAGTCAGTGGCCATTACGCCTAGTGGCGTCTTAGGGCAACAGCAGATAGGTTTTCTTTGCCATTGTTTCCCATCACGCCTATTGGCGTCTTTAGGGCAACGGCAAATCAATCCATTTGCTGTTGTTTCCGTAATCGAAGTGACTGGCAAACGGGTGATCAGCCCGTTGATATACCTGTTCACCAAAACTAAAACCAAACCAGTTTGTGATGAATCTAGCAATATAGCTCTTCAATTAGACTGTGAGAATAACACTAGTAATTATTCAGGGACAGATCAACCAAGCAAGACTGTCTCCATATTGATAGACAACTTAACACAGAGAAAGACTTTGTTGAACATTTTTATTATTTATTTACTGTTGTAACATGAGTTCTTTTAAAACTTTTCAAACAGAAAAGAGTAAATGTACAAATAAATTGTAAATATTTACCAGCAGACTTACTTAAATTCTTTAAGTTAAGTTTTATTCATTGTTGGAGAATTTAATTAAATAATTACCCCTAGTCAGAGATACATATGATAATTTAGAAATATTTATGAATGGCATGAAAGCTCAGATAGAGTCACTAAAATATTTAGAGTGGGATGGTAAACAAGTTGTTGTTTTCTTATTCGGGGATTATTTCCTTGTTTTGCTGGAGACACCACAGACATGGGTATATTCCTTGAGCTCCAGACAAACCAAACATTTTCATCAAAGACATCCAGAGAGCATACAACTTGCAAACCAAGAAGTTTGGCCATGTTGATAAGAGATTACAATAGATATATGAAATATGGGAAAAGGAATAAAAGGCAAGTGGCACATTACCATAATTGTTTACACAAACCAATGTTAGAGATTGAAATTGAAAATGTAGCTCCTCCTTACCTTCATATTTTATTAGGCATTGTTTTGAAACACCACAGACTTCTAGAACAGGTAGCTGATACAATAGACGCAAAGATATTTGAGAATTCGCAAGAGATACATGCAAACATTAGTACTTTTAAGAACTTGAAGAGATTTAGTAGGAACTGGAAATAGGCAGAAGAATTAGGAGCTAAAATTGAATTTTTTTCAGGTAGGTATTGAACTTTGTGAGGATAAGGAGGAGACAGATAATTTTAAAGTTAGACTTGAAAATGCACAAGATGCGCTGGCCAAACTTCAGTTTCAAGATCTGTGTACTAGGTCTGGTCCAGTTTGCTCACACATGGACAAGGTACTAGCCAAACACAAAATCATACAACAGGCTTATAATAGCAGAGCATTTATAGGGAATCACTGCCACAGATATCTCACACAAAAAGTTTATAAAGATCTTACAAGAGCAATCATTACACAAACACACTGAAAATTACAAACAAACAAGATATAACTAACATAGCTTTTATTGCCCAAGAACAATTCAACTCACTGAAAGAAGCATTTGAGAAAGTACACAAAAAATATCACACAGTAAACCAATTAGTAAAGAATCAATAACAGCATCGATAGAGACTTATATGTCTTTGTTCAGAAAGCTATTCCCTAGTAAGACAATTCATAAACAGCACATATTAGAAAAACATTGCGCAGACTGGATCAGAACTCATGATGTATGATTGAGATAATTGTTAGCTCTCGTGTTCTGGGGGGAATTTGGGTGTGATATTTTAAGGTTATAAATGTGGACATGCAATTTAAACTTTCAATAATTAATGTTTGACGCATGAAACCAAAACAAAACTTTGATATCCATTTTCTGCAGGTTTTCTACTTTTGATTTCTGTAATTTGTTATGCATGTTGATTGTGACCGTTTTAGTGTAAATTGAATTAGAAACAAACCATAACAAAATGTAAAAAAAAAAACGTAACTAATTTCACTATTTCAGGCTATTATATCTTCTGTTCTAATTGTGATAAAATGTTTGTTCTTGTTCTAAAATTTACTCTAACATTTCTAGTCTAGCTTTACGCAAAATTAAAGCCGGTATTTATAATAATAAAGTAGCATAAAAGCAATTCAAACATGTTTTGGGGACAATTGGGTGTGTTATTTTAAGGTAATAAATGTGGACTTGCAATTTAAACTTTCAATAATTAATGTTTGACGCATGAAACCAAAACAAATCTTTGATATCCATTTTCTGCAGGTTTTCTACTTTTGATTTCTGTAATTTGTTATGCATGTTGATTGTGACCGATTTAGTGAAAATTGCATTAGAAACAAACCATAACAAAATATAAAAAAAACGTAAATTTTACACTATTTCAGACTATTATATCTTCTGTTCTAATTGTGATAAAATGTTTGTTCTTGTTCTAAAATTTACTCTAACATTTCTAGTCTAGCTTTACGCAAAATTAAAGCCGGTATGTATAATAAAAAAGTAGCCTAAAAGCATTAATTAAGCCCTATCAAAAGTAAACATCGCCACATGTTTTTCCCATTAGGAAGCTGACCACGTGACCTCTGTCAAGTGGGCTATAAATAGCGCGGTCGGGGAAAAAGGGGAAATAACTAAAAGATCGCTCGCAAACAGCCGTGTACCGCATACGTCACGGAAGTAGCGCGATACTTCGTTCCCATTCCCCTATATGACGTACGGCGTACGTCCTATTTTAAAAGCACCAGAACTCTTCTGTTTACAATCGTATCGGCGATTGCTGGGCATAATCGGATTCAGCATTAAAAAATCTGGCCACTAAGCTTGAAACGAAAATATTTTACTGCTAGCGAATACAGTAGAACTGATGTGATTTTACCAAAGCGAAAGCTCACAAACATGGACGCTGCCGTACCAGCGAACCATAAACATCTTGTGGAAAAAGAGCATGAAAATTCTTGTTTGAGTTGAATTTATTCAACTTGAATGATTCTGACAACTCTTTTTACTGAGATTCTGATAATCTTTACCTTTAGTGCCGTCGAGTATGTTTAATATGTGTATTTTCGTACCATTTAGAGTTAAGGTTGAGATTAGGTTTAGGGTTACCCTAATTCTAATGCTGACTCAATACACATATTATACATACTCGACGGCACTAAATGTAAAGATTACCCAGATTCAGGGTCAGAGTTTGTGTAGTCTGGTTCAGAATATACTTTTAATGGGTTTCGTTTTACGATAAACTGTTTACAGTCAAATTAAAAATATGACCCCAAAAATTACAATTATCCTGTCATTCAGGGGAACGAACTAAGCTGAAAATGGTGTCGTCATGGGGAATGAAAAACCTGTCGTGGCGAAAGGGTTAAATTATACTATTTAAATATTATTTCTTTTATTTTAACTCTTTGAGGACAGGCAAATGATGGCTTAAGAACCAGTAGCTAATGCCTCATGGGCAGGCACCACCAATTGGAGTAGCACAGTATTACAACATCTTAACTAAACAAAAAAAAAGGATGTGCTTACCTGCAAACGCTGGTGTTCAAGTGTGAGAGATATGTGATTCTGCTCCTCTTGCTCCCTTCTCTGAGCCATTTTCTGTAAGCTTTCTACTGTTTTCTGCAGCTTGCGGTTTTCCACGCTCAAGTCAGAGCTCTCCTGCTCAATGACTTCCAGTTTGTCAGCAGCATGTTGAAGTGAGGCCACCTAAATGATCATTCAGATAAAACATTTGACACTTCAACATCACACTCCATCATCCCACTCCATCCTCACACTCCATCATCCCACCCCATCACCACACTTCATCATCATACTCCATCACCACACTTCATCATACCACTCTATCATCACCCCACTTCACCATCACACTCCATCATCACCCCACTTCAACATCACACTCCATCATCACCCCACTCCATCATCACACTCCATCATCACACTTCATCCTCACACTCCATCCTCACACTCCATCCCCACACTCAATCATCACACTCCATCATCACACTCCATCATCCCACTCACTTCCCTTTTCACACCTACTGAAGCATGAAACCACCATTATAGCTGGTCTCTTACATGAAGCTTCCAATCCCAGCATTCATGTGACCCTGCAGTGAGTGTGTCTGCACTAATTTATTTGACACGACCAGGTTGCCAGTCAAATTTACAACCTCATACTAGTTGCCTCTTACGATATGCATGAGGGTGCAGTAGTCCTGTCTTTTCCTGATCTCCACAGATAACCCCCGAGAAGGGATCATATGACACTTGGTTGTTTCAAAAAGTTTACCCCTCTGAAGACGGCGAGTATCTGCCTGAATGGCGAGAGGACACCTATCAGCGTACAAGGAATATAGAATACTCACGTAAAATCAGTCTCAGGTTAGACATACTAACCGGAGATTTCTCCTCAAGTAATAGCGGGCGTATATTAAAAAAAAAAAAAGTTTACAATAAAAATGGTTATTTTGGTCGAACAGAATTTAACAAAAGGAAAAAAAGAAGATAAAGGTAGCCCCATAGCAGATACTGCTGTAGGGGAGTGAAGTGTTAGAGACTAACTGTTAAAAACTGCACAAGACAGGAAAGATCTGTCTTAAACAGTAACAATGACACTAAGACCCAATGTTTCAAGTCACATAAGGGTTTTCATCCGGGAACATGGAACATGAAAACTACCCAAATAGATGAAAGAAAACAATAATAATAATGCTTAAAATACAATGAGAAGTTGCATCATTTTCTCTTGTTATGACTTCAGTGACCTTACAATTTTTATCTGTGTCAGTGCGCTAATAATGTGATAGCTGTTTTTGTGGCAGGGGGGGGGGTCGTCGTCTTGATGACGTACTAAGGATAGCCTCTAAGCGGCACCGAAATAAAGATAGAAAGTATGGAACTCAGGCTACTAGGTAATGCGTAAGCAAAAAGAGACGAACAATATTCATGACGTTGTGCTGACCAAGGGTACCTCGGTGCTCCTGAGAAAAAGTTGGAGATATGCTCGCTTGGGTCCTGATTTTGTTACCACAGGATTAGAGTGCTTTAATGGGGACAAATGCCCACTAATGTCCAAAGTGATGGACGCGGCCACATCTTCATGTCCTGTGTATTCCCCAGGGGTGGGGGGTCTCTCAGGAGACAAAGAAAGAACAGAACTACGACTCGTACGTATAGATATGTCGTACAAGGTCACTAATATGAGGCTATGTATAGGGCTGGCAACATCATTATGTACAACATTGCTAAGGAACACCTGCTGTATAGAGGTCGTACTTTGGCGTAGGCTGTCTCAAGGGGCTATCTGCCGTGTTGTCTCCATGCTCCATATGAAACAAAAATGCTTGTTGACATGGGAGGCTGGTGTTTGTGCTCCATGAGGAAACAAGTTGTCACATGTCACATTGACAGCAATATAATATCTTCTTCTTTCACCTTTCAACTCCCCAAAAGGCACAAACTAAGACCAAGTCTTCCTGTCCCGTGCCATCTGCTCAAAATCTGTCCATGTCATCTTCATCCCCTTAACGTCTGTCTCCAGTTTTCTTCTTCATATGTTCTTTGGTCTTCCTCTACCACCTCTCATCCTGGGGATTCCAGAATAAGGCTTGTCATGTAATGCTATCAGGAGATTTCCTTAATGTGTGTCCTATCTATCTCCAGCATCTTCTTCTCATTTCTGATTCCACTGGCACTTGTCTGGTTCTTGTCATTAGTTCCACAGTGTAATATCTTCTTCTTCTTCTTCTTCGATCCTTAACCACCGACCGTCAAAGCAGTCAGTGGCCATCACGCCTAGTGACGTCTTGTAGGGCAACAACAAATTGATTCCACTTTGCACGGTCGGTGGCCATCCTTCGTACAGTGCCCCAACTCTGGTTCATACAGTGTAATATAGCTACAGTAAAATTGAGCATGTCCTGTGTAGTTCTTCCTCGGGATCTCTGTGGAGACAAAGAAAGACTGCAACAACTGCTTCCTCTGACACATCACAAGAGGCAACTACTTTGTGAGGTTGTGTATGGGCTGGCAACCTCATCACGTAAAACAAATTGTTATATAAACAACTGTTATAAAAGTCAATGAATGCTTTGGTCCAGACTTCCTACAAACGGGCCATCTCCATGGAGATCAAAAGGAAACTGACTGATAGCATGAAAATATAGCACATCCTGTAACTAAAAATAAAAAAAGCTAAAGGATCCTGTTATATGTCCACTGAGGGAATATGGTGTTAGGCCCATATTTTCTTGATCATACAGCACATTAGGGGTGATGTGGTCAGCATCATGTTGGCCACCTTTAACCTTCCCAGAGTTGCTCTGGTATCCAATTCATGATCGGTCGACCCCGGAGCTGTATTCATTCATTCATTTCATTCATAACCCTCCACTCCCAAAGGAGCATAGGCCTTCAACAAACACATGCCAAGTCTTCCTGTCACGTGCCATCATCTCAAGTTCTTTCCACATTCTCCTCATCATTTTCACCTGTTTCCAGCTCTCTTCTCCATGTGCTTCTTGGTCTACCTCTGCCTCTCTTGCCTTGGGGGTTCCAGAACAAGGACTGCCTTGTAATGCTATCAACAGGTCTCCTCAGTGTGTGTCCTATCCATCGCCAGCGTCTTCTTCTCATCTCTTGTTCCACTGGCACTTGTCTAGTTCTTATCAGTTCCACGTTGGTAACCTTGTCATACCATTTTAATCCCTCTTTTCTATGCAAGCACCCATTTATGAAAGTCTGTAGCTTTTTGGTTGTTGTTTTTGTTGTTCTCCATGTCTCAGAGCCATACAATAGGACTGACTTCACATTTGAGTTGAAGATTCTTATTTCTGTATGCGGTCTAAAAAATCCCACCTCAACTGAGGATTAAACCATGGACCACACCACACTAACCATTGCACTACCACGGCTCTTCATCTTGTAACTAAGTTAGATAAAATATGGAATGAACTTTACTTTATGTATTTATGTAGTTTTGGTGTTAGTTTTCACAAGACAGGCTTACATAAGGAAGCTTTTTCAATGTTTTATGTTTACTGTTAATGAAGCCAGACTTACTTTCTGATGCAGGTCCACATTCTCCTTCTCCAGAACTTGTGTCTCCTGCTCCAGCTCCTGTACCCTGCGAATGTTCTCCTGAAGCTGATGACATGACCACTGAAGCTGACGATTGTCAAATTCAAGCTTACTGAGTTGAGAGTTTTTGGCTGTCACTGTTTCTTGAAGGCGCTTATTTTCTCTTTCCAAGTCTTTCACCTAAGTGGACAAAATATTTCTTGTGTTTTGTCAGTTCAAAACTGATACATGTATGTAATTAAGCATTAAACAAATGGTCATTTTAAACTCTCGTGTTTTCACACAATGCCACTGTATATGGAACACAATATTTTAAAAACAAAATAATAAAATGAATTAAAGAAAATTATATGAAACATATAATAAATGTTGAAAAACAAAATAATAATAAAAACCAATTTGAAAAAGAAAAAAAGAAGGAAACTGAAATTCTATAAGGTGAGTGAACATTGGCACACACAAAAAACCCCCCCCCAAAAAAACAGAAACATGATGAAAGACCATTTCATACTTTGTATAATTACCTAGGAATTTTAAATAAACATCTAGGAAAGAAAAATAAACTAGAATAAAGGTAAAGAAGAAATTCACACTTACGAAAAGGCTAACTGCAATGAAGATAAACAAGAATTAAAAATGAGCAAACCAGAACTGAGATAAAAGAATTAACACTTAAAAGTGAGAATACTAAAATTAAGGTAAATAAGAATTAACACATAATTATGTAAAACAAAGAGTTTTTTAATATTTTTTTATTAACATTTAAAAGTGAGAATATTAAAATTAAAGTAAAAAAGAATTAACATTAAAAAGTGAGAATATTAAAATTAAGATAAATAATAATTCAGATTTAAAAGTGTGGCTCTATATAGAATTTCCAATCATATCATCATTTAAAATTAAGCAAACTGAAATTTTTTTAAAAAGTAAAAAATTAAGCTTCACATAAACTAATACAGATGAAAAACCTATGGCAAGGCACAAGCAAAGAAACAAAGTTACAACTGATCAGAGCATGTATATTCCCAGTAGCAACATACGGCTGCGAGACT
Source organism: Oreohelix idahoensis (assembly GCA_024509875.1). Lineage (NCBI taxonomy): Eukaryota > Metazoa > Mollusca > Gastropoda > Stylommatophora > Oreohelicidae > Oreohelix > Oreohelix idahoensis. Next base: position 58,471 of record JAMPIV010007460.1, on the reverse strand, counting down.
TGGACACTCAATAAAACAGTTGCAAAAAAGATTACATCATTCGAAATGAAATGCTACAGAAGGATGTTGAGAATACCCTGGACAGAAAAAAAGACCAACAGAGAAGTACTGCACTCACTAAACGTACAGGAACATTGGCTCCTAAATACCATCGCAATAAGGAAGCTGAAATTTTTCGGTCATATAAAAAGACATAATAGTCTGGAAAAAACAGTGATGGAAGGCATGGTCCCTGGAAAAAGGGGAAGGGGTCGACCTAGACGACGGTGGACCCAGGACATCACAGAGAGTCTGAACTTGTCTTTGGCTGATGCAGGCCGACTTGCCCAGAATCATGATGCGTTCAGAGCAGCTGTAATGGAGACAACGTTCTGGAAAGAATACGTCACATGATGATGATGAAAAAATTAACACCTTAAAGTGAGAATAGTAAAATTCAGTTAAATATGAAATAACACTTAAAAGTAAGAATATTAAAATTCAGGTCAATTTGAATTAACACATAACAGTGACAAAATTAAAATTCAGGGGAACAAAGATTTACACTTAAAAATGAGAATATTAAAATTCAGGTAAACAAGAATTAACACTAAAAATGAGAATATTAAAATTCAGGTAAACAAGAATTAACACTTAAATATGAGCAAATAAGAATTAAGACAATAAACAAATAAAACTAGAATAAGTTGGAATTAAGGAGAAGGGGAGAAATTATTTTTTTTTTTAAACTTGAAGAGAAAATTTTAAGTAAGGAAATTTGATCATGACAAAAAAGCACAACAAACTAATTTAAGACAAAGAGACCATCTTAAAAATGTGTAAAGGTACGTCAAAGTGATATTTTCATCAATAAATTCTGCAAGTAAACAGACGTCGAGCAACAGTGATCACTGCACCTTGCTACTCGAGGCAAAGGTACCAGGTTAAAAACCTGGTAGCATCATGCTCCACTCTACCCAGCCCCTAAATGCGTAACCTGACTCTGCTCTTGAGTTAGGGAAGGCACCCTTCCTATAGCTGAGACCCATTACAGTTAGGTCTCTAACAATTCACTCCCCTACAGCAGTATCTGCTATGAGACTACCTCTACGTCACCTGTACACAGGTGTCTTTATATTTGATCACATCTGTGATGACATTCAATACAAGCACCTTTCCACAAACAAAGTGTAATACTGTTATCATATCAATGTGTTAGTCCCTCATGAAATGCTGCTTCTGCTGATCAGCATCATCATCATCATGTTTTATTGGGCTCCTTACTTAGCATGGGGCAACCACTGAAGCCAGTCCCCTTGCAGGAAGCCTGCACCATGAAGTCACAAGCATTGTTGACATGTTTTCCCAAGTAGGTGAAAAGTTGTGAAAATAATAACTCTCAATTTATGTAACACAGACAACAAAAATCAGTCCTATTGTCTGGCTCTGAAACATGGAGAACAACAAAGACAACCAAGTAGTTACATATTTTCATAAATAGGTTGCTTAAGAATTGAGGAATTGAAATCTGATGACTGGATTACACGTGATGAACTGATGCCAAAAACCAGAAATGTGCCAGTGGAACAAGAGATGAGAAGAAGAAGCTGACGATGGATAGGACACACATTCAAGAAATCTATTAGTAGCTTTACAAGGTGGTCCTTGTTTTGGAGTCCCCATGGTAAGAGGGAGAACACAGAAGAGAAGTGAGACAGAAATTTCTCTTCTTTGTTCGCCCTCAGACTTCTACATTAACGACTCAGACTTCTACATGACTGACTCAGACTTCTACATGACTGACTCAGACTTCTACATTAATGACTCAAGACTTCTACATGAATTACTCAAGAATTCTACATGAATGACTCAGACTTCTACATGACTGACTCAGACTTCTACATTAATGACTCAGACTTTTACACTAATGACTCAAGACTTCTACATGAATTACTCAGAATTCTACATGAATGACTCAGACTTCTACATGAATGACTCAGACTTCTACATTAATGACTCAGACTTCTACACTAATGGCTCAGACATCTACACTAATGACTCAGACTTCTACAAGAATGACTCAGACTTTTACATTAATGACTCAGACTTCTACACTAATGACTCAGGCTTCTACATTAATGACTAAAATAGGTAGTAATCAGCTCAAGGTAGACTACATCCTTTATTAGAGTCATTAATGTAGAAGTCTGAGGGCGAACGAAGAAGAACAACTTCTGCCTCCAATTCTCTTCTGTGTTATTCAGAAATGAAAGGGATATGCCAGACATGGAATGAATGGGAATTGATGGAGGGGACAGGGGGACCAGGCATGAGTTTGTTAAAGGTCTATGCTCCTTGGGGATGCTAAAAAGCACAAGATGATGATGATGAATGTGGAAAACTGTGAAAACTTGAAATAATCTGATATGACACTGCTGCAGAATAGCTATCCTTACCCGTTTTATTCCAAACAATTTTTATGGTCTAACTCTGGCACCAAAATGGAAACCAAATTTTTCCCAGAAGTAATATATTTAAAATGTAAATATTTCTGAGAAAATATCATATAAAATTATTATCAGTTGGATGAAGAACAATTTCAAGTGATATCTATCTTATAAACAACAAATAATTTTTTATAATATTGTGTAGCACAGAAAGAAGAAAGACATTCCCAGGTTCCCCAACAATCACAAACACTCTTTACAGCCCCACCAAACAAGAAACAGAACCCATGCTAATTCTTCAACACTGGCTGCGAAATAGCAGTGACAAGCTCAGCAGCCCTAGTTAAACAACTACAACAACTACCAACTACATCACGTAAAGTGCAGACATGTGAAGTCTGACTATAATCAAACTGCCATGCAAGGCCTCTCTTGGAAGAATGATGTACTATTTCATAACACACCATAAAGTGTGGGGTAGAAAGAGTTAATGCAACAAGAACTAATGACAATGGCAGACCTTTGTTTACAAGGACATACCTTGATTTTACTTATACTTTTTTAACTCATGTCTCAATGTCACATGACGATACTCTATTACTTATACTTTTGTCATCATCATCATCAGTTGCCATCTCCACAACGAAGGTTGGCTGTAATGGATCTCCAACGTCTTCTGTCTCTTGTCTTGGTGGTGCACTCTGATAGACTCTTTCCTGTCCATCTCTTGATGTTATCTTCCCACTTATAGCGCTGTCTTCCCCTTGCACGTTTGCCTTCAACTCGCCCTTCTGTTATGGTCTTCTGAAAGGTGTTATGCCTTTTTATGTGGCCAAAGTATTTTAAACCTTTAGCACGCTGCGGGCGACACATGTCGCCGAAGATAACCTATGCTCTGCACGCTGGAGCTGCCATGTGTCGCCTTACGGATATCACCGTTTCTAGCATGAGGACTTGTGTACAAAATGATTTCAGCCCCCGTTGTTAAGTTGTAATGTTTTTTGCAAGAGAGTTAGCTTCTTTCCGATCTTAAAAAAAGCGATGGGTTATCGCATTTATTTTTTGTAAATTTTTTAAATCGAAATGAATTCAACACACAGCCATTTTTGCTCCTAATTTTTTTCATTTCTGACGCCATGCGGTGGGAGATTGGGATGAGACCCCTTGTCTTTATAAGCGCTGATATCGGTTCTCAGAATATGTTTGATGGCTGAGATGGAAACGAAAGTAAAATGGCCCTTTCATATGTATAATGTTAGGGGTTAGGGACTAGGAATATCGGAAAGATATTTAGAATTTCGGGCCGAATGTCACAGCTGACGAGAGCGTCTGTTTGCTTTGCTATGATGATGGTGTAAACGAAAAGATCGTCATTTGATTTGTATTGGTCTATTGTCAAATGACTTTCATTGAGATGCAAGGGATATGGACCCTTCGTTTGCTGGTTATTTTTTAAAATTTTTTTTTAAAATTTTAAAATTAAAAAAAAAATATTTTTTTATTATATTTAAAATTTTTTTTTTCGTTTTTTTTTCATCTTTCCTTTCCTCTCTTCCTATCACATCCTATATGTACACAAACAAATTTTATTATCTGATTCACCATTCATTTATTTATATAAATTCCAAACATGATAGCAATTGACCAAGAAAACAAAAACTATAGACATTAAGGGTCACCCCGACTATAGAAAAGAAACGGGACGCTGTGGAAAAAGAATTGCAGCTGCAGGCGAAAATTTTCGCCTTAAAGAATGCAGCGTGCTAATTAAACTGCCGAAGCTTTGACCTCCCTCATTAGTTTCTTTTCATACCTAGATTTTCTAGGACCTCCTTATTTGTTTTTCTCATCTCTTTTCCATGAGATACGCCCCATTCTTCTATATATCCACATTTCAAGAGCCTCAATTCTTTCTTCCAAATGCTTATTCATCGTCCATGTTTCTGCACCATACAGAAATGCAGAATATATATAACACTTTATGATTCTGTTTTAATTTGTGAGATAACTGTTTGGATGTCAGTATATGTTTCATGTTGTTGAATGTAGCTTTGGCCATTCCTATTCTCTTCTTGATTTCTGTTTCACATCTACCATCTTCTGTTATTATATGACCAAGATATACGTAGCTCTTGACTTTTTTCACTCATGTCTCAATGTCCCATGACGATACTCTATTACTTATACGTTTTTCACTCATGTCTCAATGTCCCATGACGATACTCTATTACTTATATGTTTTTCACTCATGTCTCAATGTCCCATGACAATACTCTATTACTTATACGTTTTTCACTCATGTCTCAATGTCCCATGACGATACTCTATTACTTATACGTTTTTCACTCATGTCTCAATGTCCCATGACGATACTCTATTACTTATACGTTTTTCACTCATGTCTCAATGTCACATGACGATACTCTATCTCTGTTCTATCAAATCATTTATCAAAAACTACTGTATAGTGGTTTATGTTGGTGGTTCTCAAACAAATGTTTTCTATTTACATGAGATAATGCTGAAAGTGTATAGCAAGATCAACAGCTAAAAACAAACACATTTTAACACTGTAACAAACGGACTTACTTTCAGATCACTTGTCTTCTCAATTCTCTCTCTGATTTGAAACAAAGCTTGAGACAACTGTTCATTCTCTTTCTCCATCTCATGAACTTGTTGGTCTGACTTCTCATTGACAACATCTATAGCCTTGAACAATCTGTCTCTTTCTTCTCTCACTGTTGACAACTCATTCTCCATATGAATGACCTGCACAGAAGATTCACATGCACTGGCCTGGAGTTTCTCAACCTGTAACAGAACGATGGAAACATAATAGCAACTTGTTATAGCTTGAATTCTTATTTGACCAAGACTGGTATTATTTAAATAAGAATAGCTATTTATTATCATCTTGAACATGGATTATTTATTATTTGATAAAGTTCTTGGTATTATGGACTGAGTGACGTATTATTTGACTAAGTTTTTAGTATTATGGACTGAGTGATGTATTAATTGACTAAGTTTTTGGTATTATGGACCAAGTGATGTATTATTTGACAAGGTTCTTGGTATTATGGACTGAGTGACGTATTATTTGACTAAGTTTTTGGTATTATGGACCGAGTGATGTATTAATTGACTAAGTTTTTGGTATTATGGACTGAGTGATGTATTAATTGACTAAGTTTTTGGTATTATGGACTGAGTGACGTATTATTTGACAAAGTTCTTGGTATTATGGACTGAGTGACGTATTATTTGACTAAGTTTTTGGTATTATGGACCGAGTGATGTATTAATTGACTAAGTTTTTGGTATTATGGACCGAGTGATGTATTAATTGAATCATCATTATCATTTATCTTTGAACTCCCTACAGAGCATGGAGCCACCATTGTAGCTGGTTGCCTTGAAGGAAACCTGCACCAAGCATTCAAAGCTGTGGTTTCTGACTGCACCAAGCATTCACATGCTCTCAAAGCTGTGGTTTCTGACTGCACCAAGCATTCACATGCTCTCAAAGCTGTGGTTTCTGACTGCACCAAGCATTCACATGCTCTCAAAGCTGTGGTTTCTGACTGCACCAAGCATTCACATGCTCTCAAAGCTGTGGTTTCTGACTGCACCAAGCATTCACATGCTCTCAAAGCTGTGGTTTCTGACTGCACCAAGCATTCACATGCTCTCAAAGCTGTGGTTTCTGACTGCACCAAGCATTCACATGCTCTCAAAGCTGTGGTTTCTGACTGCACCAAGCATTCACATGCTCTCAAAGGTGTGGTTTCTGACTGCACCAAGCATTCACATGCTCTCAAAGCTGTGGTTTCTGACTGCACCAAGCATTCACATGCTCTCAAAGCTGTGGTTTCTGACTGCACCAAGCATTCACATGCTCTCAAAGCTGTGGTTTCTGACTGCACCAAGCATTCACATGCTCTCAAAGCTGTGGTTTCTGAAGCAATTTGTTTTACATGATGAGATTGCCAGCACAACTTCATATGTCACTTTGTACGACATGCCTGATGGTGCAGTCGTCCTTTTCTTTCATTGTCTCCTCAGATACCCCCGGGAATACACGGGGCATGGTTTGAATGTCTGGTCAATTAACAAAAATTCTTTTTGGTGTCTGATCAATCTTTGTATACCAGATCAAGGTCTGTAATGTTATATCACCAATATGTAGATGTCACCAAAATACTGTTACGCGAATGAACACTTATTTGATTGAACACTATTACTTGATTGAACACTGTTACTTGATGGAACACTGTTACTTGATGGAACACTGTTACTTGACTGAACACTATTCCTTGATGGAACACTATTCCTTGACTGAACACTGTTACTTGACTGAACACTATTCCTTGATGGAACACTGTTACTTGACTGAACACTGTTACTTGATCGGCATCTATATGTATGACCAAGTCCTACATTATCTGACCACAGTCTGTGTTGCTATCCTATAAAGATTTTATTATTATTTACTGGAATAAAAAAATTTTTAACGTCAAAAATTACAAGAGGTGCACAGAATTTATTGCTGCTATGCACACAAAAATGTGTACTGGGAAAATGATAAAAAACATAAAACATTCACAAATGTAAATTGAAGCAAACTCCAGAACATGAAAAATAATCTAACAAGCTATTAAAATAAACATAAATAAGAGTACCCTATGAGACAATTTTAAATGGGTGTTTGCACAGAATAAAAAGATTTAAATGGTAAGAAAAGATTACAAATGTGGAACCAATGATAAAAGCCAAGCAAGTACCAGTGGAACAGATGAGAAGAAAGTGCTGGCGATGGATAGGACACACATTGAGGAAACCTAATGATAACACTACAAGGTAGTCCTTGTTCTGGAATCCTCAGTGTAAGGGAGGTGTGGGGGGGGGGGGCAGAAAAACACAAGGAGAAAAGAACTTAAAAAGATCAAGAAGTCTTGAAATGACTGAGTGGATAGCACAAGGCAGGAGGGTTTTGAAGGTATCTGTTCAAGACCTCCACATGGAGCTCAAAGGTAATGATGATGATGAGTTAATTTCTTTGCTGACACGAGCGTCCGTTTGACAGAGTGGTTAGAGTGCTGGTCCTCTCACGGCAAAGGTGTTGGGTTAGATTCACGGTATCTACATGCTGCAGTCTACCCAGCTGTACATGGGTACTTGACTTTACTTTTGAGTTAGGGAAGGAAAAGGCAGCAAGGAGGGGAACTGGTCACCCCACCTCTCAATGCTGGACCGAGTATAGTAGTCTCTAACACTTCACTCCCCTACAGCAGTATCTGCTATGGGGCTAAAAAAAAATAAAACAACCTAACAAGGCATATACTTATTCCATTGGTCTAAGCACACCTTAACAATGACCTCTAAGGACATTTGAAGATTTTTCGTCAACCGGGATTTGGACTGGATTAACTCGAGCCCTGGCGAGGACATTTGAAAGAGTGTCATCAACCAGGGACTGGCGGCTCCTGAGCCGACGCAGCTCTAATAGGTACCTCCGAAATAGGTGAGTACCTGCCTGATTGGCGAGGGACACCTGTCTCTGTACAAGAAAAAAAGGGATACTCACGTAAAAAATCAGTCTCAGGTTAGACATACTAACCTGAGATTTTGCCTCGAGTAATAGCGGGCGAAAAAAAAAAACAAGAAAAAAAGGATAATCAAATGGAGGATGCTGTACCTTTTTAACCAATCGTTGGTTTTCTTTTTCAAGTTCTAGGCTGACCTCTGCACTCTGTATCAGAGCTGCTTCTTTCATCTCAGCAAGTTTGGCTGCAAGGCGCTGATTCTCTAGCTCCAGGCGTAGAATTCGAGTGTGTGATGTCTCAGAAAGTTGTTCAGACAAAGTGGAACCAACATCTGCATGCAATTGAGGTGAAAAAATTTAGGTTTAAGTAAATAAGAATATTTTGTATAATCAAGCTATATAGATTTGGTTCTGTGAACATTTACAAAAAAAATTTGGTTTAAGTAAATAAGAATATTTTGTACAATCAAGCTATATAGACTTGGTTCTGTGAACATTTACAAAAAAAAAATTAGGTTTAAGTAAATAAGAATATTTTGTATAATCAAGCTATATAGACTTGGCTCTATTTACAAAAAAATTTGGTTTAAGTAAATAAGAACATTTTGTATAATCAAGACTTGGTTCTGCGAATATTTACACACAAAAATGTGAAAAAAATACAAATAATGAAGAGCTACAAAAGCTATATGTGGTTCAAGTTGGAGACAGTAGACTGAAGGCCACCATGTTGTTCAAAAATGCAGTGTTCCGCTTCAAGTTGGAATTCTTTTTAATTTATTGTTTTGGGCGTTATTAATTTTTGACAAAGCTTGAAACAGGGTTGGGGTTAGGTTAAGGCTAGCTGTAACACAAATATGGATAGCCAGTCTGGCAACATGGGGCAACATGGTGGACTCTGGATGCTGTTCCCGTCATTTAAACTAAATGATTTCTTTATATGAATTGTTAAGAGAATCTCAAACTGGAATTGGCTTCACTTGGAGTTTAAAAATTACCTATGTAAATTATAAATCTGAAGTCTGCCACTGTTATTAACATTTCTTATTAACATTTAATTTTAGGAAAGCTATAACTAACTGACTACAGGCAGGCAGGCAGACAGACGGACAAACAGACAGAGTGCTTTGTGTTGGACCTGATTTCTTAGCAGGAACTACTTGTGGTAATTTCTTCTTCTTCCTCTTTTGCCTTCAGACTTGCACATTAATGACTCTAATAAAGGTAGTAGTCAGCTCAAGGTTCCTGACATCTCCAAGCAGTTGTTCATGCAGAGGTTGTTGCCACATGCTACTCCGTTCATTGCTGTATGCTGGGCAGCACTGTAGCAGATGTTTGGCTGTCATAGGGCTAGTGCCATACGTACAGAGATCTGTTGCTGTTATGTCATGTTTTATTAATGGGAGTTATTAGGTGGTTAAAGTATTGTATTTTGGGGTTATGTATGAGTTCGGATTTTTGTGGTACACACACGTATGAGTTAGCACGCTTTGGTGATGAGAGAGGATTTTTTTAGTAACAGAGGCTTTATGCTCGGTAATTTTTGGAATCATAGCTCAACTGAGATAGTTGTTAGTTTTAATTTTTTTAAAAATAAGACATAAAGAAAGTTTTTCAAAGGTTCTGTAGTGATAGTTAGGAGAAAGAAGAACGTGTTGAGCTAAAGGCGATAGTCCTCATGCGGATTAGTTCTCGCATGATTTAATTTGTATTGGAGCTGTTCCGAGCATAGCTGTAATCTCGTGGACCGTTTCTTGCTGGCCAGGGCTTCGGGATGGTCCATCCCATCTCGTTAGTGTGTTCCCAATGCGTATTTGTGTGTTTATTCGATGAAGGGAAATTTGAATATACTGAAGAGGATATTTTTTTGAAGTAATAGATAAATGAGATTATTGTTTGGGAATGTTCTTTTCTCCCAGGAAAATTTTATGGATGTGTTTTTTTCAAGAGAAATTACCCCAACGCTCATGCCAGGAGTACGAAGCATTATATATATATTGTAAGAATTCTGGATTGGATTTGGTTTATAGAGGCCATGGATTCATTAGTCGGCCGTTGTTTTGATTCATACGTTCCTATGATGGATATTTTTCCCTTGTTATTTAGAAGATATAGTGCGTGTCGCTGTGTAAGCACCCAGTGGGCAGTTTTTTGGATACGCTTTGAGATTCCTAGAGCCTCATGGATTTATACCGGGCCACACATCATCAATCCATTTATAAAGATATTTGATGTAAACCTTGATGAAACACGTGAGCTGCTATGATCGGCAAGCCTATGTACTTTGTGGATTTTGTTTACCCTGTAACTAAAGTTTTTTCATGGACTAACTTATGCCTGACATATTGCGTCATGTTTATGGCTACGTGAACTCTGTCTTTTCCTAATGATGTTCTACGTGACGTGGCCGTTTAATAAACCTGTAATAGAACGTTATACTAGTTCCTACATTTCCTGGATCTTAAGTTACAGTGCGTGTGTGCGTTTTGATCGAAGTGGTGTATCCGGGTATGCCAGAAACCTCTTAATGACATGTCGCACTTTTACAGCTATATCATATTTACACTACCTGTTTGCTCATCCGTAATCCCAACCACAAGCTGATTGCCTTCATCAGCCATAATAATTAACATAGTCCTTCCCTACAACCACTTTACGTATCTCGATAACATAATTATATGGTGAGTCCATGATTCATGGGGGTGCTGTACCACACTACAGATGGAGAAATTCTACAAAGCGAATATTACCTATGCAAGATTCAACATAGACGCTCTTCCAAGGTGGTCAAGGACCTAAGAAGCGAGGAGATCCTGTAGCCATCAACGTTCGGCTTTTAGTGTGTAACCCTGATGTCTATCTTTGTTGTTGTTTCTTGAGGCAGGGGTTGGAGTTATGTTGCGGAGGCCGGGAGTATTTTCTTTTTCTGAAGATAAGTGGTTGTTTCGTCTGTAAACTGTACCACTGTTATATGTTATCGAGCCTTCCTCAGAGCTTGCGCTATTTATTATCTTGAGTGTTCTATGTTCGATGTTTCATGTTTATGCAGGTTTGGTTGGGTGGTGACTTTTGTTAGGATATATCCCAGTTCACCCAGGGCCTACGAAAGCGTTCTGTAGGGACATTCTTACAGATTTCCCGCAGTGGAAATTTTCCAGCGAGTTTTTTGCTGAAGCAATTTAGTCCACTGTGTTTGGCAATCTGTGACACCATTGTTTAGGTGTGATGAAACGTTTTATTGTTGTTATCATAGTATTTTCTCTGTGCCTTAATTTTTTTTAATTTGTTTGTAGGTGTCTCTCTCTCCTTTCTATCCTTTATTTATATACAAATTTTTTGTTTATACACTGTGCTGTCGTTTGTCTTGTCACTCTATTCGCAGCTGTCATTGCAAGCTTTGCAAAATTTCTTATCTTTATTTCCGCTTTTTGCCTTTATTTGATTCCTGCGAACATGGTTATTTGTCCTTTATATCTTGTCCTTGTAACTGTTGTTTGTATTGTCTATTTTCTCATGCTCTATCGATATTATAATGCATTTTGCATTATTAATAGTTGGAAAGGTAATTATACAAGTTCTTAAGCAAGGACTTGCTACCCACTGAGTTGGGATAAAGTGAGTTTCTCCAGGTATATTTACATAAGTTACCTATCTCATAAAATTACACATAATGTCTACTTTAGACTACTTCATTAAACAAGGGAAATCCCTTGGTATGACTACTGAGGAAATAAAAGAATTCGCACATGTCGAATATGACAAGGCTCAGAAATTCGAAGAGAGGAAACTTCAAATGGAAATTGAAAAACAAAAAATGGAGGCTGAAGATAGGAAATTTCAAATGGAAATTGAAAAACAAAAAATGGAGGCTGAAGATAGGAAATTTCAGATGGAAGCTGAAAAACAGAAATTAGAGGCTGAAGAAAGAAAAATTCAACAGCAAATGCAAATGGAAGAGAAGAAATTGCAAATGCAGGCAGAGGAAAGAAAACTTCAGTTGGAAAATGAAAAAATTCAACAGCAAATGCAAATGGAAGAGAAAAAAATTCAACAGCAAATGCAAATGGAAGAGAGGAAACTTCAGATGCAAGCTGAAGAAAATATGAGGCTGCACGAGGAAAAGGTGTTGTCTATGGAGCTGGAGAGAATGAAGGTGGTGAATGGTGTTAATGCACAAAATTCTACAGACACTCAACCTACTTCTCATAAGACAAATAGTCATTCTTATAAGCTTGGATTGCCTGTTTTTAAACCTACCTCTGACGATGTCGTATTTTACCTAAATAGATTTGAACTTACATGTGAATCTCAGAAAGTAGACAAGTCGGAATATTGTGCTCGACTTATGCAACTACTTTCGGGTGAAGCTATGAATGTTGTAAGTATGTTGGAGGGGCCCGACAAAAATAACTATGATACTGTCAGGGCTGTCTTGTTAAGGAAATACCAACTTGAGGAAGACGGTTATCGTCTGCGCTTTAAGTCTCTATTACCGGAGACTGGGGAAGATTTTTCAGAGTTCATAGCAAATATACGTCTTACGTTCTCACGTTGGGTAGAGCTCTCAAAAATTGAACACACATATAAAGCCCTCATGGACTTGTTACTTCGTGACAAAGTCATATCGTCTGTAAACACTTCTTTTCTTTCTTTTCTACATGAGCGAAAGCCTACAAACTTGAAAGATATGGAACAATACTGTCGCCAATACATCACGGCACATCCAAATGTGACTGTTAGCAAATCTCAAGTCAAAGAAGGGTTACCCGTGGCTTCAGCAATACCATATACTCCTAATTTGCGCCGTAGATCACAAAGTGCTGAACGCAATTTTGGTAGGAGAGATAATCGTGATTTTAGACAGTACCAAGAAGGTCTATCACGTGGTAATTCTCCCTCTCCAAGAAACTGGAGACAATTTAACAGACCTCAACATTTTGGTTCCAACAATTATGGAAATTTTGGAAGGGGTAACTACACTAGAAATTATCAACCTTATAATAATTTTTCTTGGAGACAACAAAATCCATCTAATAGGTATTTTGATCAAAGGGGGAATAGTAATCGCAACAATACTAACTGGGGTTCAAATCAGAACAATATTTTCAACAGAGCGAATAACAATGCTCCCAACAGAGATAATAGCGGTGATAGATCTCGATATGACGGTAGATCTCCAAATGATAGATCGCATCGCCATGCTAACTCTGCTCAACAGGAGCCCCAGGTTATTGATAATCAAGGTAACAATAATAATAGTGTCTCTAATGCTACTGCTTGCTCTGCTTTCGATTTCGAGAGAGCATCTCAGTGCCCGGAGTGCACAACTTTGTTCCAGCCTACAGTGTGACTACCTTGAGTTGCGGTCATCCTCTGCCTACTCTTCCTGCCTTAGCTGTGCATGACGGAAGAGAGTCTCTTACCCTACATAAAGGATTTGTAAATAATAAACCAGTCTCAGTACTTTTTGATTCGGGATGCACAACTGTTGGGATTAGACTTTCTCTAGTTCATCCATCTTGTGCAACGGGTAATATGGTGAAATGTGTGACATTCGGTGGGACAGTTGAGACCTTTCCGACTGCCATAGTCCACATTGCCACACCATTTTTCACTGGTTATATACACGCTTGTATGCTCAGAGCACCAATCGCCGACCTTACTGTCGGACAGATACATGGTATAAAGGTCTGTACTTCGGAACAAATTGCTGCTTGGGAACGGCAACATAATCTTACTGCCGCCACTATGCCAAAATCTTTTCACCAGATACATTCTGCTAACGTGATACATTCTGCTAATTTCATGCAATCTTGCAGTATGGATGATACTATTGTTCATCATGCTAATTTTGGTGCTTCTTTTAGCCCAGTTCGACATACCTCAGTACGTCGCAACTCTAACTTTGATTCTTCTTTAAGTACTATTATAGAAGAAGATCCTTCGATTTTGTTTGACACACACACTAACTTTAGCGCTACGACTGAATCTACATCCAGTCACGTGGATTGCAACTCCTTTGCTGCAATGACTAGCGTTTTCTTTGCTACATGTACGGACTTGGTTCTTAGTACATATCTATACCTTATGAGTTTCCTTAACTTTCTTATTGGGCCAGTTAGCTCAGTATCTTCGTCTTTTGCGACTTTTTGTCGTACTTACTGCTTTTCTTTTAAACTTCGACGGAGGTCCAAGTTTACTACTGTCTGCTTTTATATCTTTATTCTATATTTCTTGCTTTTTTCCTTGCCCAGTACACAGGCTATGACTTCAGTTCAGCCTTTGAGATGTACGCATTTGTCAACTGCATTTCCTTTGTCTTGTGAAATCTCAGATTGTCAGCCATAATTACACTCTTGGTCATCATTACACTCACTGGTATATATCTAAGACTCTATTATATATTATCGCACACTGTTAGAACACTTTTATGACCCTGTTTATTCAGGATTTTGGTTTAAGTCTGAGCTACTTTCTCTGTTACCTTTTCACGTGTAACGGAGAAAGGTTTGATTAACATCTTACAGTGGTCAGAAGTTTACACAGCCACATTTGATAGGTTAAATTTAAAGTTAATTGTTGCCTTTTATAAAATCTTACCGTTATTAAAATAGAAATTTTCATTCATTTTTTTTCACAGCAACGGCCTTCCCATGAGAATCAGAGTTGCTATGTTACGTGATTAAGCTGTTCCTTTTCAACATGTTCTATATGTCGCTTTGCGCCACTTTTCCTGTTCCTGTGAAGCCAGTCTGAATTTTGATGCCACACTAGATGATTTTGTATCTGCATGCTCACAAGAGTTTTCAAGATCACTGCAACTATTGATATTTATAGTATATGTTTAATTTAAGACATTGTATTATTTCCTTTTCATGCACCATGTCATGACCATATTATTATTATATGACTGTGTTTTGGATAATCGTTGAATATGTAACAATTATAGTGATAATACTATTTAAACTTAAATTATCATTATGATACATTTCAGTATTGTACATTGAAAAGGTGTTTTTTCTGACATTGGGATGTATTTTTCTTTTTTTCTTTACCCAGCGCTTGATTGTGCGCTAGGGGGTAACTAGGTATAGCGATATTATTAATGTTGATGTCTATAACAAGTTCATCATTGGTACTTTATAAGTTTATTAACTTGGTTATCATGCATATTATGCTATTTTTAGATGGTAACTAGTTATTTGTTCCTTGGTATAGATATGCATTGTTTAACTTAATGGTTAACATGTTATATCATTGCTTTTTTAAATTCTCATTTCATTGCTTTCTTTCATTGCTGGTCATTCTTCGTGTACATCATCTTGTCTTTTCACTTTCCATTTATTATTTTATACTTAGACTATACTTGATATACCTCATCTTTGTTTGAATTTGATTATCTTTGTATACTTCATCTTCTTACTTTACACATATTTCCATCCCTCTATTGTTGATTTAGTAATATGACTTAACATAGTGTAATCCTTGTGTGTAGATATTGGAATTGCATCGACCTCAAATTTTTTGTTCCATGTACTTTTCCCCCAAAAAATGATGATATCATTTTTTTTTCCCCGGGGGTCGGTGTAGTCTGTTAAGTCATGTTTTATTAATGGGAGTTAGGTGTTAAAGATTTGTATGTATGGGTCGGATTTTTGTACACACGTTAGTTAGCACGCTTTGGTGATGAGATGATTTTTTAGTTGGGGGCTTTATGCTCGGTAATTTTTGAACATAGCTCAACTGAGTAGTTGTTAGTTTAATTTTTTTTAAATAAGATAAAGAAAGTTTTCGAAGGTCCTTAGTGATAGTTTGGGGAAAGAGACGGGTGAGCTGAGCGATAGTCTCACGCGGTTAGTTCGCGCATGAGTAATTTGTATTGAGCTGTTCCGAGAAGCTGTAATCTCGTGATAGTTTCTTGCTGGCAGGGCTTCGGGATGGTCGTCCCATCTCGCTAGTGTGTTCCAGCGTATTTGTGTGTTTTTTCGATGAAGGGAATTTGATAATTGAAGAGGATATTTTTTGAAGTAAAGATAAAGAGATTATTGTTGGAAATGTTCTTTCTCCCAGGAATGTTTGTTTCTCCCAGGAATTATATGGATTGTTTTTTGGCCATGTCAAATGAGACATTACCTCCAAACCCAGAGTCCGCTGCCAGGGGAGTACCAGGCCAGGAAGAAGGCATTATATATACGGTATATTGTAAGAATTAAGTAAGTAAGTAAGAATTCTGATGGATTTGTTATAGAGGCCATGGATTGTATCGGCCGTTGTTTTGATTCATGTTCCTATGATGGATTTTTTCCCTGTTACTAGAAGATATAGTGTGCCGCTGTCTAAGTGACCAGTGGGAGTTTTTTGATACGTTTGAGATTCTAGAGGCCATGGATTATACCGGCCACCATCATCATCATTTATAAAGATATTGATGTAAACCTTTATGAAACGTGAACTGCTATGTTCGGCAGCCTATGTACTTTGGATTTTGTTACCTGTAACTAAGTTTTCATGGACTTACTTATCTGATGCGTCATGTTTATGCTGTGAACTGTGTTTTCCATGATGTCTACGTGACTGTGGCGTTAATAAACTGTATAGAATGTTATACTAGTTCCTACATTTCCTGATCTTACGTTACAGTGGTGTGTGATCGAAGTGTGTATAGGTATGCCAGAACCTTCTTACGACATTCGCACTTACAGCTATACATATTTACACACCTGTCGGCCATCCGTAAGCCCGACCACAAGCTGATTGCCTTCATCAGCCATAATATTAACATTGTCTTCCTACACCACTTACGTATCCATAACAGTTGCACTAATCCTGTACTTATGGTATAGATGGTACCTCAATCTATTGTATCCAGTGGGTAGTCGGAAAATGATGATCTGGTCTCGCCTAGATAGCTGATGTTAGGCATCATTTTTTATATGGCCTGGATGTTCTCTTTCCCATTTGGACTTGAATGTGACTTTTAAAATTGGTTTTGACATTTTCTTCTTCTTCGTTCGTCCTAAAAAGGTAGTTGGGTGCGCTGTGTCCAATTTACAGCGAAGCTGCGATATTTGCGCCTTTCGGCCGACACATCCGACTTCAGCACTGCATTTTTTTGGAACAGGGTTAGCCTTCCCTCTTCGATCCCTACTCACTCAGCCAGACTGTAGTGATGCAGCCTGATTCCAGGACCACCACTTGGAGGTGGAGTAGGGTCTTGGTCAGCTCTGATTCGCAGACCCTGACACAGTCTAGCTATGGGTCGCTGACTGCATTCCTTACTGTTGGTGCGTCTTAGGTCCCTTGCCATTTTCTAAGTTGTCTCTATATTATTTTGTTGTAAAGCTCTTCCTTCCTTAGCAAGTTTGTCAGCCTCCTCGTCGTCTGCAATGTTATAATGGGCTGGTATCCACTGGAATGTGCACTTGTTGAAGCATTTGGCCAGACTTTCAAGTGAGTTTATCAGATCTTTCAATCCCTTAAGCATGGTGGCTCTTCAGGGCTATTATTACTGAGAGGGCATCTGTAAAAATTACTGTCTGTTTTTCTGCATGTGCTTTGCACTCAATAAGAGTTTCCGTTGTCTGTTTAAATTCTAATTTAAAAGTGGCAGCTGTGTGCCTTCAAAATTATGTTTAGAACAATGAAGAATTCATCAAATTTTGTGAACTTCTGGGTTTATTAGGACAAATAAGTACTCACTGCCAATTCTAGACTTGGCTACTGATAGTTCTGTTTCCAGACTAGCACTTTCATTCATACTTGACTTTTTCTCAAATTCTAGCCGAGCATTTTCCTCTGTCAAATACTCAATCTTTGCTCTGTCAGAATCCCTGCCCTTGGTAGACAAAATAAAAATACAAGAATAAGTAAATGACAATAAGACAGTAACAATACATCAGTGGTTCTCAACCTTTTTTGTAACATGGACCCCTATGATTGTCTGATGGGCTATGGACCCTAAGATTGTCTGATGAAGGCTATGGACCCCTATTATTGTCTAATGTAGGCTATGGACCCCTATGATTGTCTGATGTAGGCTATGGACCCCTATGATTGTCTGATGAAGGCTATGGACCCCTATGATTGTCTAATGTAGGCTATGGACCCCTATGATTGTCTGATGTAGGCTATGGACCCCTATGATTGTCTGATGTAGGCTATGGACCCCTATGATTGTCTAATGTAGGCTATGGACCCCTATGATTGTCTGATGTAGGCTATGGACCCTATGATTGTTTGATGAAGGCTATGGACCCCTATGATTGTCCAATGAAGGCTATAGACCCCTATGATTGTCTGATGAAGGCTATGGACCCCTATGATTGTCCAATGAAGGCTATGGACCCTATGATTGTCCAATGAAGGCTATGGACTGCTATGATTGTCTGATGAAGGCTATGGACCCTATGATTGTCCACTGAAGGCTATGGACCCTATGATTGTCCAATGAAGGCTATGGACCCCTATGATTGTCTAATGTAGGCTATGGACCCTATGATTGTTTGATGAAGGCTATGGACCCTATGATTGTCCAATGAAGGCTATGGATCCTATGATTGTCTGATGAAGGCTATGGACTCCTATGATTGTCTGATGAAGGCTATGGACCCCTATGATTGTCTGATGAAGGCTATGGACCCCTATGATTGTTCGATGAAGGCTGTGGACCCCTTTGATTGTCCGATGAAGGCTATGGACCCTATGATTGTCCAATGAAAGCTATGGACCCCTATGATTGTCTGATAAAGACTATGGACCCCTTTGATTGTCCGATAAAGGCTATGGACCCCTTCTTGGAAAAAAAAAATGCACATAAGAGCATAATACAAAACCTTACATTTTTAAATTTGAGATTATATACACAGACCCATTAGAATACATTCATGGACCTCCAAGGAGTCTAAGGACCACAGGTTAAGAAACACTGAAATACAGGAAGAAATAGTACAATGGTAAGAAATAGTACAATGGTAAGAAATAGTACAATGGTAAGAAATAGTACAATGGTAAGAAATAGTACAATGGTAAGAAATAGTACAATGGTAAGAAATAGTACAATGGTAAGAAATATGATTTTTCCCCCCCCCCTCAAATTCCAACTGAACATTTTCCCACGTCAAGCACTTTGTGCATGCATAGCCAGAAGTGCTTTAACGTAAATGTAGAGGATTGTGCATTGGGCTGGCAACCTCATGACGTAAGAAAATTGATATACAAACCACGTCTGCTTGAGCTCAGGAATGCTATGGTGCAGGTTTACTTCAAGGTAACCAGCTGTACTTGGAGCAACATCCAGATGTACACTCAAAACTATAACATTACAAAGATGGATGATTGGACAGTGGTATCAAAATAAGGATAGAAAAGGCAAGTGGGGCATTTGCTGCACTGGAAAATTTGTGGAAAGTCAAGTGACAAGAAGCCCCACACAAAACTAAGAATTTCCAATATAAAAGTCAAAGCAGCCGCAATGTAAGGCTCTGAAACATGCTGAATAAACCCAAAAAAATTGAAGCCAAAAACTTACAGACTTTATAAAATGGTATGACAAGATCACTTGGAACTGATGGGAAAAACCTCAGTGAACAAAATGTGAAGGAAAGATGTCACTAGATAAGATGCATTGTGGAAACAAGCAAACAGCATTATATGGAAGTCTTTTTCCTGGAATCCCTCAGATAAAAGCAACAGAGGGAGATACAAAAACACATAAAGATAAGAAATGGAGACACGCATGAAAAAAGGACAGAGAAGACATGAAAAGATCTTAAAAGGATATCACAGGGCAGGAACACTTGGCATGAACAGACCATAGGCCATTACTTCATAGGAAACTGAAAAGTAATGAATATAATTGCTTTTTTGTCAGCCTGCAAAGGAAAAATGTCAAATACATATATGCTTGGTTCAATTATATTTATGGAGGTTCAATACAGACTCTTGGGGTACTGCACAAATGGTTGCCACTGACTGAAGCAAGCAGAGACAGTTTTTTGTTGCCCTACCGCGGTAGCACAGTGGTTAGTGCACTGGCTTCATAGCTCAGTGGTCCATGGTTCGTTCCCCAGTTGAGGTAGGATTTTTTAGACCGCAAACAGCTCCAGGGTCGACCCAGCCTCATAAATTGGGTACCAGAACAACTCTTGGAAGCCGGCATGATGCTGACCACATCACCCCTAGTGTGCCGATGGTCATGAAAATAAGGGCTTAACACTGTATTCCCAATATGCATGTAACGGGATCCTTTACCTTTACCTACCTACGTCACTAGGTGTGATGGCGACTGACTGCTTTGTCAGTCAGGGGCTAAGGATCCAAGAAGAAGAATACAGACTCTAAATAATGCATTAAATTAGCAAGACACTCTGGGTTGACCACAGAACAAACACAACACATGTAGCAAGACACTCTGGGTTGACCACAGAACAAACACAAAACATATAGCAAGACACTCTGGGGTGACCACAGAACAAACACAACACATGTAGCAAGACACTCTGGGGTGACCACAGAACAAACATAAAACATATAGCAAGACACTCTGGGGTGACCACAGAACAAACACAAAACATGTAGCAAGACACTCTGGGGTGACCACAGAACAAACACAAAACATTTAGCAAGACACTCTGGGGTGACCACAGAACAAACATAAAACATATAGCAAGACACTCTGGGGTCACCACAGAACAAACACAAAACATGTAGCAAGACACTCTGGGGTGACCACAGAACAAACACAAAACATATAGCAAGACACTCTGGGGTGACCACAGAACAAACACAAAACATATAGCAAGACACTCTGGGGTGACCACAGAACAAACACAAAACATGTAGCAAGACACTCTGGGGTGACCACAGAACAAACACAAAACATGTAGCAAGACACTCTGGGGTGACCACAGAACAAACACAAAACATTTAGCAAGACACTCTGGGGTGACCACAGAACAAACATAAAACATATAGCAAGACACTCTGGGGTGACCACAGAACAAACATAAAACATGTAGCAAGACACTCTGGGTTGACCACAGAACAAACACAAAACATGTAGCAAGACACTATGGGGTGACCAAAGAACAAACACAAAACATGTAGCAAGACACTCTGGGGTGACCACAGAACAAACACAAAACATATAGCAAGACACTCTGTGGTGACCACAGAACAAACATAAAACATATAGCAAAACACTCTGGGGGGACCACATAACAAACACAAAACATATAGCAAGACACTCTGTGGTGACCACAGAACAAACATAAAACAACAAATGAATTGAAATAAATTTTTCAACTGAAAGGCCATGAGAAGAATCATGACAGGAATAAAGGTAAAACTGCCAATTGTAGATTGGAAATTCAAGGAAAAATTGCACATATTTTTTTATACAAAGGAAAAGCTGCACATAAATGAAAAACTGTTTATTTGGAACACAGATGAAAAACTATTTATTTTGGATATACAAGAAAAACCCGCATATTTCTGATACAAAGGAAAAGCTGTAAATTTTTAATGTAAAGGAAAAGATGTGTAATTGGATACAAATGAAAAAACTATTTATTTTGGACATAAAGGAAAAGCTGCATATTTTAGGTACACATGAAAAATTGGTTTCCTTTACAAAGGAAAAAAAATTTGTATTTTTGATACAAATGAAACGCAGCACACGCTGGATATATATATATATTTTTTAAACTCATTTGAGGGAAAGCGTGTAAAAAAGTGAATGGGGAACAAAATGCTTACGGTGCAGACAGATGAGTTTTCATAATGACCATCTACAAGGAGATGAATAATATATTACTGAATGAATACACAACAACAACCACAAAATAAATACTGAAGTGTTAGTCTGAATTAATCTATGAACACAAACCATGGTGAGCTCTTCTATTTGCTGCCTGTAGCTTTCCAGCTTTGACTCTAGATCTACAACAGTTTCTATCCTCTTCCTGCTGTTGGTAAGCTGGTCTTCAAGCATGGCCTTGGTCTCTTCCAGAATGGAGTTGTCCTCTTTCAATTCCTAAAAAATGGTACCAGATCTTTCAAATCCAAAAAATCCCCAAATTATTGAGGAATGAAATGGAACGAAAAATGAGCTGAGATTCATTATTATGAATCTTCAACCCATGTATAATTTTTTTTTAAACTTCAAAGAAAAATGGCATAAACAGTACACAGAGCCTGGCCAGTGGAACAGGACATGAGAGCAAGACACTGGAGATGGATAGGACACACACTGAGAAAACCTCTTGATAGCATTACCAAAGAATCCCTGTTCTGGAATCTCCTGGGTAGAGGAAGACCAAAGAATCCCTGTTCTGGAATCTCCTGGGTAGAGGAAGACCAAAGAATCCCTGTTCTGGAATCTCCTGGGTAGAGGAAGACCAAAGAATCCCTGTTCTGGAATCTCCTGGGTAGAGGAAGACCAAAGAATCCCTGTTCTGGAATCTCCTGGGTAGAGGAAGACCAAAGAATCCCTGATCTGGAATCTCCTGGGTAGAGGAAGACCAAAGAATCCCTGTTCTGGAATCTCCTGGGTAGAGGAAGACCAAAGAATCCCTGTTCTGGAATCTCCTGGGTAGAGGAAGACCAAAGAATCCCTGTTCTGGAATCTCCTGGGTAGAGGAAGACCAAAGAATCCCTGTTCTGGAATCTCCTGGGTAGAGGAAGACCAAAGAATCTCTGTTCTGGAATCTCCTGGGTAGAGGAAGACCAAAGAATACATGGAGAAGAGAACTGGAGACAGACATGAAGGGGTGAAGAAGACATTGAAAAACCTTGACCTGATGGCACAGGACAGGAAGACTTGGTATAAGTTTGTTGAAGGCCTATGCTCCTTGGAGAGTTGAAAGATGGAAGAAAAAGAAGAGTCTGATATAACAGAAGCACATTCTACTCCTTATCAAGAAGGGATCAAGTGATAATTTTAAGACTGAGAACCAATCATTGCAGACTCAAATACCATCTGTTCATCAACTTAGAAATCAGGCGGACAAGATATGTGTCCATGTTTGAAAGTCAGTAATTGCAACGTTGAAAAGCCAAAATAATACAGACCTGGATGATCTCAGAGTAGTGCTCCACAAACTTTGTCAACGATTCAAAAGTGTTGTGATCCAATGGATCCCATCTCATTGTAACATCACCGGCAATGAAAAGGCTAACAGAATGGCAAAAAAAGGTTCACATCTACCTCAGCCTGATGCAAGCATAACTTTTGAGGAGGCAAAGAGTTCTATCAGAATCAGATACAAATGGAATGTAGAACATCCAGGGCACACACAGAATGATGCTTACTACCAGCTCCACAGAAGAGAACAAGTGGTAATCTTCAGACTCCGCACTGGCCACAACTGATTGAGATACCATCTATTCAACAAGCTAAAGATAGGAACTACCGATCAGTGTAACTGTGGCACTGATAAAATGACTGCTGAACATCTGCTTCAAAGTTGCCCCATATATGCGGTACAGAGAAAGTGCATATGGCCGACGCCAGCTCCTTTTGTGGAAAAGCTTTACGGGGATTCAAATAGCCTCAAACTGACTACTGCTTTCTTTGAGAACATTCAAGTGGATGTCTGAGAGTGTACAAAGAAGAAGAAGAAGAAGAAAGTCAAGCAAATAGCAGAACATGTCTTACAAGAATGTCAGTTCCATGAGAAAAGCAGACTGACAGCATGGTCTTCAACAACCCATTTGAGGAAGAAACTGTATGATAGTGAAAGAAGCTGAAACAGATTGCCAACTTTGTAAAAGAAATAGATGTGGATATATGACAGTGATGAGATAAGTTTGAGACAGACCACCAAATCTATAAGAGAAATAATAATAATAGCCCCTTCAGTCATAACTGACTATGGGAATGCGCCCCTGAGGTGACAGCCCTGTAAAGGGCAATTTTTACTATCTTGCAATATAATACATTTATATTCTTATTATGTTCGCAAATATTTTGTAAGCAAAGTATTTCCTTTTTAAGTGCTTAAGGAGAAGTCATTTTTGGGTTGCTTCCCTTGAAAATAGTTCTGTCATCTTCGATCGGACTCCGCAGACGACTCTAGGCCTACTGCGATTTATTCTGTGGCTGGGTAGGAATAGATTGTTCTTGCTTCAGTATATCTATGGCCTGAATTTATACGTAGTGTTTGTATGAGTAGGACGAGTCTGTCTTATATATGGATATCTTTGCATTTCTAAGTCGAACTAATTTGGTTGTCGCTAGAAAAGGTCAAAGGCTATGCAGCGGAAGTATCGCTAGCAAAGGGTGTGATCCATGGCTGTCATCCTGTGAGGATGCCGAGTTTTGTTGTAGCAGGCTTTTTTTGCCGAAATAGTGATCTATATATGGATGGGGAAAAGTGATAATCATTTAGACATGTTGTATGTACTTTACCCCAGTGTTTATTCTCTTTTGCCAAGGAATGGCAAAGTTATATTTCGCATAAAAAGGTAAAACCACAATTTATTATGAACTTGGGCTTCGCCATCGTTGTTGATAAGCAGATGCACAGTGGTACTTTTAAAAAGAATATCCATTCAAAGGAAGAAGACATTCCTATGTATCAGCACTGGATTGTATGATATTATTCAATTACCTCTATGAGAGAACCTATGAAGAAATGAGGACATTTTTAATGAATGACTAATTTTGGTCTATATTCTATAGTGAGTGAAGCTCACGAGAGAGAGAACAGCCATGTTGAAATTCATATACTTTGTATTTATCGAGTGAGAAAAAGGGATGCCTGTACTATCGCTCGATGAACCAAGAGATCACTGCTACATGTGAGAACCCATGTCTGGGATTCCTATATTATGAAATATATATATATTGAACTTTACGTGAAGGAATATTCGCTAGACGAGGTTAGGTCTAGGAGCCTTCCTATGTATTGGTTATGGTCTGACGTGCCCAGTCAGTAAAGCCAGATGATTTACATGATGGAACGCTGAATGCTTATTTACGAATGCTCCATTATGATATTTGCCAAGCATGAATGCTAACTTAAGATGATATTCCTGTGATCAACATTATGCTGTCTATGTCGACATTTGTTCCTGTAACCATACACGTACTGTCCAAGTGTGCGTCCCATTAAATGTTATAAAAAGACCACCGTAGTTCCAGTACTTCTTGAATTCGAACAGTGTGAGTATGAGTGATGTACTACCAACCTGTCAACTCTATCGAATCATTCTACCATTCGCGTACTGACATTCAGATACACACTCATTGTTTACACTCACATTCTTGTCGGAGCCTCATCACGTTCCAGGAC
Organism: Oreohelix idahoensis; assembly: GCA_024509875.1. Classification (NCBI taxonomy): domain Eukaryota; kingdom Metazoa; phylum Mollusca; class Gastropoda; order Stylommatophora; family Oreohelicidae; genus Oreohelix; species Oreohelix idahoensis. The sequence goes on along the minus strand of JAMPIV010007460.1, from coordinate 33,203 downwards.
AAGATGACCTGTATGACCAAAACTGTGCTGGGTTTGATGAGTTGACAATCGTTACACTTTACTACACCAGTCCCAACATCTACATTTATCCACTGGTGGACATTCACATCATTTAGCAAATAAAGCATGATTCAACAACTAGTAGCCAGTATGAGTTAACAACTACACAAGAAAGAGTTTAACAACTGGTGTGCCAGCTTCCTGGGTCAACCTGCACAGTGACCATATTGAGAAGTAAACTACTGAGACCAGACGTTCCGTGGGGTCTGTTACGACACACAAATACATCAACAGTACAACTCTACAGTGATGTCAGCGTGACCTGTCCTGTCGAGAGTATGCAGTAACTAGGTCAGGGTTTGTTGACATTTGGTTCATTGGACATTTGCCATACAACTGACAGTGTTACACAGCGAGCTTGGTTGAAACATAGAACATTACACATCAGGACTGGAGAATATTTGACAGTGTTTGCGAAAGAAAATGTTATTGAACTGAGAAGTCCTACATTGATTGTTATCATTCAAATCAACGATGGAGCTTCTATTTCTGTGTTGAATTTAAAATAATTAGACCAGAAGTATTTGTTTAATAAAGTACCACAGTACTGTACTATTAGGCAGTGTAACTGAGCCTTCATTCCAACACATTCTTTCTGCAACACTCTATTTTACATCATATTGCCATACTATTTATGCATTTATGTATTTATGTTTAACTATTTATATGTGATATTTGTTTGTATCCAGCGGGTTGTTGTTTCGGTTGGGCGGTGTCACACAGCAGAGTATCCCACGTAATAGAGGGTCTGATGTGTGCGTTTCTATAGGTGCAATTTTCTTCATTGAAAATTTGCTGCGACAGCTGTTGCTATTAGTGTTAGCTGTGAAGTCTGTACTCATTGTTGTTTTTGTAATATTCCTCTGTTCTTTAGTTTGTTTTGATTTGTTTGTAATTTGTTGGTCTACCCTATTCTATCTTTCAGTTCTATTCTCAATTTATATTTATATACTGTGGCGTTATTTGTATTTGTTATCCTCTTGCGGTTTATCTTTTATTGTTTTTCCAATTTTTTTTATTTCATTTCCGCAAATGTTTTCATGTTTTTCTGTATAACTGTTTTGTTTTGTGCCTGATCGACATACACTATTTAAAATATAGTTGATCATATAAATTGATGTACAAGAATCAACTGATAGTTAATTGCTATTACTAAAGGTACACAGTTGATGATATAAAACACTATTTCTGCACTTATATTATAGAGTGAACCAGCAACTTATAGCTGTTATTATATAAGGATTTATACAAGACCTTTGTAAGGCTTGTTTCCCACAGTGATTGGGATAGTTAAGTACTATTTTTTCACAGGTTACAAAGTTATCATACAAAGTCTTTGATTAAGACTAAGAAAGTAAATTTATTTACTTTTGCAAATTACTGATCTTATTAGACAAGATGTCTACCTTGGATTATTTTATCACACCAGGCAGGGCTCTTGATAAGACTGGTCAGCAGTTAGAAGAATGGGCAGTTGCTCAATATGACAAAGCATTGGCTGCTGAAGAAAGAAAAGCATTGATTGAAGAAAAGAAATTAGAAGCTGAGGAAAGAAAATTACAAAGAGAGGATGAACAAAAGAAATTGCAGATACAGACTGATGAAAAAAAATTCCAGATGGAAATGGAAAAAGAGAAAAGAAAAGATGAAGCTGCTGCTGAAGAGAAAAAATTACAGGCTGCTGCAGAAGAGAGAAAATTACAAGCTGAAGCTCAAGAAAAAAAAGCAATAAGAGAACATGAACACCAAAAAGAACTTTTAGCATTTGAGTTAGAAAAGTTAAAGTTAACAAACATAAGTAATGTTAATCAAGCATCTAGTGGTAATGGTAAACCCTTTACTTACAAGGTCAAGGTACCAGCGTTCAACCCTTCCAGTGATGACATAACATTCTGGCTAAACAGATTTGAACGCTCGTGTCGAGCACATAATGTGGACAAATCACAATATGCTAACCAGTTATCAGAAAATCTGAAAGGTGATTCTCTGACTAGTTTAAGTTTGGTTGAAGAGGCTGACAAAGATAAATGTACTTATTGAAGGCAAGAACCGAAAATCGCTGTCTTGTTGAAGAGCCAGTATCTGAACAGAATTCGAAATGATTCAAGGTCATTAAGACCTTGTATTGCAATACATACTTAAAAACTGTTTTTTCAGTTATGTATTGTGTACAAAATTCCTCGAAGTCGCTTTTGTTCAATTACAACGCGCTCTTCAACAAAGACAGCGAATTTCGGTTCTTGCCTTCAGGGAAGTACCCAGTACCTGATTTTAAAAAAAATATTTTAATTAAGTTTTTTATGTGTCCTATCTAGACTTCACTTTCTTTCCTTTCCTGACGAAGGCCTTGTGGCCGTAACGTAGACTATTTTCTTTGTCTTTTGTCCTCGTAAGACGAATCACCTTTTTTCGATTTTTTTTCAAACCCACCCATTGTATTCCACGTCTTACCGCAGTTCCCCTCAACTTCCTCAAGGTCAAGGTACCAGCGTTCAACCCTTCCAGTGATGACATAACATTCTGGCTAAACAGATTTGAACGCTCGTGTCGAGCACATAATGTGGACAAATCACAATATGCTAACCAGTTATCAGAAAATCTGAAAGGTGATTCTCTGACTAGTTTAAGTTTGGTTGAAGAGGCTGACAAAGATAACTACGATGTTATTAGGGCAGCCTTATTAAAGAAGTATCAGTTGTCTGAAGAGGGTTATCGGAAGTTGTTTAAGACAATGGTGCCTGAGGCAGGTGTAGAATTCTCAGAATTCATTGCAAGGACACGACTTACATTTGATCGTTGGATTGAGCTATCCAAAACAGAAAAGACTTATGAAGCCCTTATGGACTTGATACTCAGAGACAAGATTATGTCAAGTATAAATAAACCTTTCCTCGAATTCTTACATGAGCGTAAACCTAAGTCTCTAAAAGAAATGGAACAGTATTGTACCCAATACGTCACTGCACATCCAGACGTAGCCATTAGCAACAGTAAGGTTAAAGAAGGTATGCCAGTTGCTTCTGCAACACCATACAACCCTAATCACTCTCACAAATTCCAAGGACCTCAAAATAAGTTTAATAAAAAAGGTAACTATTACAGTTATCAGAACCAAGGTAACCAATCATTTCAGGGTTCTTCTTCGAATACCTGGAGAGAGCTGACAGCCCTCGATTCAGGGGTGGTCATAATTACAGGAACTTTCGCAAAGGAAGTCATTCTAGAAACTATCCAAGTTTTCCTTCATGGAGACAACAGGATCATAATTACCGAGATACTCATTATAATGAATATGATGATAGTAACCAAAGGAGCTATGATTCAAACCCGAGTAGAGGTTATAATAGTGGAAACAATGATAAGTACAGAGGCAATAATAACAGAGGTAGAGCACAATTCAAAAAACATAAAGCTCATTACCAGGCGAACTCTGCACAGCAAGGGTCCCACGAAGCCTATAAACAAAATAAAGATAATGATGACTCTAATAATATGGCATGTGCCGCTTTTGATTTTGGGAGAGCATCTCAGTGCCCCCAATGCAAAACATTATTTGAGCCAACCACAGTGTCTACTTTAAGCTGTGGCCATCCTCTTCCCGCTCTTCCTGCGTCAATCGCGCATGATGGGAGAGGTTCTCTTGTCTTACACAAAGGTTTAGTAAATGACAATCCAGTCTCAGTACTTTTTGATTCTGGATGCACAACTATTGGGGTTAGGCAGTCACTCATAGATCCTTCTCATTCTACAGGCAAAGTAGTCAAATGCGTAACATTTGGCGGCACCATAGAGAAATACTCTACCGCTATCATTAGGATTGCTACTCCTTTCTTCACAGGAGATGTACACGCATGTCTTTTGCCGGATCCGATCGCTGATCTTATCATCGGTCGCATTCACGGAGTCCAAGAATGTACTCCGGAGCAAATTTCCGTTTGGGAAAATCAAAATATGCAATCTGCTAATGCAGTAGTCACTAGAGCTCAAGCTCTCAATATGCCTGAAACTTCATCTGTTGAAGATAATGAAGTGCATAACCAAGATGATCCCTTGGTAATTTCTCGTGACTCGTTTATAAAACAACAAGAAGAAGATCCGACTCTTAAGAAATTCTTCACTCTTGTAACAAAAGGTGATCCGAATAAAGATTCAAATTGTAAATCTTGGATTACAATGAAGAATGGCGTACTTGTACGTATGGTGCAAGACTCCACTAAGTCAAGTCATTCTCAGATTCTTGTACCCAAGAATTTGAGAGTTAAGATCTTACAACATGCACACGACTCTCAGTGTGCTGGTCACATGGGTTTTTTTCCCGTACAAAGTCAAGAGTTCTTGCGGCTTTCTTTTGGCCTTTTTGTGAACAAGGACATACGGATCTATTGTCGATCCTGTAAAGTATGTCAAGAAGTCAAATCCAAAGGTCCTCGTCATGCTGCGCCTATTCAGGCTGCAGATATTCCTATTCGTCCATTCCAGAAAATGGCGATAGACATCATTGGTCCATTCAAGATCAAATCTGCTAGAGGACATCAGTTTATCTTAACGTGTGTAGACATGTGCACACGTTGGCCAGAGGCTATCCCTCTAAAGAGCATTACTACCGCTGACATTGCAGATGCTCTTTGGCTTATATTTTCTCGGCTGGGATTCCCCGGAGAAATATTATCAGATCATGGCACCCAACTGATATCGGATACCATGTCTCAAGTAATGTCTACTCTACAGATAGAGAGATCTTTGAGTAGCATCTATCATCCTATGTCCAATGGGATGGTCGAGCGACTAAATAGAACACTTAAGAACTTATTAGGGAAGATAACTGAGGATCATCCTCAGGATTGGGATAGGGTTTTACCCGCGGCCCTCTTCGCGTACAGAGAGGTCCCCAATGAACATACAGGGTTTTCGCCCTTTGAACTTGTCTTTGGCGCGCGACCGCGCGGCCCAATGTCTTTGCTGCATGATCTTATAACAGCTGACAATATTGACGATGACACAAAATCTTCTTACGAGTATGTCATCGCGCTGAGACAAAAGATTATCGAAGCATGCAAATTGGCAACGTCCTCTTCTGAGTTTGCTAAGCAGAAGGCAAGACAATTTGCTAATAAGAAGAGAACTTTACGACAACTTTGTCCTGGTGACAAAGCATTTGTTTTGCTACCTTGTCGTGAAAATAGACTCCTTATTAGTTGGAAAGGTCCGTACGATATAATATCGAAAATTTTCAGATGTTGACTACATCGTCGATATTAACGGGAAGCATAAAACCTTCCACATCAATATGCTTACGGAGTTCCATGAACGTCCTGACTATCTACAGCCTATTTTCCAGGCAACGGACGATTCTCATGTCAAACATGGTCATTACTCATCACTGTCTGTAATACAGGATGAGGAAACAAGTTTTTCGGATGTTAATCTCCCGCTTCCAATGATCCCACTTCATTCTAGTGAATCATGGAAAGACGTTACTGTTTCTCCTGATTTGTCTCTAGGAGAACGGCGACAAGTTTCGTCTATGTTACAAACATTTCAGGATGTCCTCACTGACATCCCTGGACAAACTCATGTCATTGAGCATGACATTGTTCTAACTGAACATACTCCAATTAGGGTTAGGCCTTATCCTATCCCTATACATTTCCAAACACAGGTTGAAAAGGAGTTGGATGAAATGATAGATTTACAAATAATCGAACCATCCACTTCTGCATATTCTTCGCCGATGGTTATTGTTCGAAAAAAAAGACAATAACATACGTCTTTGCGTTGACTATCGCAAATTGAATCAAGTTACGAAGTTCGATGCTGAACCTATGCCTTTACTAGAAGAGTTACTTACTCGTCTTTCTAAATCGCATTTTTTCACTAAACTTGATTTGTCTAAAGGATATTGGCAAGTTCCATTATCCGAACGCGCCAAACCTCTTACCGCTTTCTCTACTCCCAGAGGCCTTTTCCAATGGAATTTTATGCCTTTCGGCCTTATGAACGCACCAGCTACATTTGTACGCATGATGCGTCGAATCCTATCGTATCGGTCAGATGTCATTGCTTATCTAGACGACATCTGTCTTTTCAGCGATACTTGGGAAGATCACTATTCAGGATTAGTTGAATTATTATCAACTCTGCGTGAGTATAACCTGACAGCAAAACCATCTAAAGCTTGTATTGGCTTTAGCGAAATTGCTTTCTTAGGCCATCGAGTAGGTCACGGTTTCTTGAAGACAGAAGACCATAATATCACTAAGATACTTAACATCTCTATCCCTAGGACTAAAAAGCAAGTGCGAAGTCTTTTAGGTCTCATACAATTTTATGGACGTTTCATTCCGAATCTGTCCTCTATCATGGCACCTCTCTCTACACTATTAAAGAAAGGGTCGCCTAACATGGTTCACTGGTCTCATGAATGCCAATCTTCACTAGAGAAGATCAAAACTATGTTTTCATCACCACCTATTTTAGTGTTACCTACAACAGATAAGACATTTGTTCTTCGTAGTGACGCTTCATCCACTGGGATTGGAGCGGCACTAATGCAAGAGTACTCTGGAACTCTGCATCCTGTAATGTACATATCCAGAAAACTTAATGCTGCAGAAAGGAATTACTCGGTTTTAGACCGTGAATTATTGGCAATGGTTTGGTCAATTCTCAAACTCCAAAGATTCCTTCTGGGCGCGCATTTCGTAGTGGAAACTGACCAAAAAGCTCTTACGGCTATCCAAAGTAAAAACTTGAAGAGCTCGAGATCAACTCGATACGCAATCGCTCTTCAACCTTTTCATTTTTCGGTACGAGCTATCCGTGGTTCAGAAAATGTGATGGCGGACATTCTGTCCAGATGCCCACATGATGCCACTTAACTGTTAAATATTGGATCTTTTTAATATGTATAACTTTACAACAGTTATTTTTTGTTTCTTTACTAAGATACACATTTGTAATTTAATAATAGAATGATGGTATCGCTACTTAGCGGTTTATTGATGTTAATTCACCGCTGTTCTTTGATGATTGTTTCTTCATAAATCATAAATTTAAGATTGTAGTGTGAATTTTTGGTATGCATTGTATAATTACCAGAATTGTATTATACGTACATCACACCTTCCTGGAAACATTTATTCGTAGGGAAACAATTTCTCTCAGATTTTGAGATATATATTCTCACCAGTCATATTAGGAATTATAGTTATTCCTGATATTTTCATCTGCGCAGTATTCTTGCGTTGTGAGCCTATTCTACGGTGCTCCTAGATGTATTTTTAAAAAAAAAAAATTTTTTTTTTTTTTTCCCGGGAGGTGTGGTAAGACTGTAAAGGGCAATTTTTACTATCTTGCAATATAATACATTTATATTCTTATTATGTTCGCAAATATTTTGTAAGCAAAGTATTTCCTTTTTAAGTGCTTAAGGAGAAGTCATTTTTGGGTTGCTTCCCTTGAAAATAGTTCTGTCATCTTCGATCGGACTCCGCAGACGACTCTAGGCCTACTGCGATTTATTCTGTGGCTGGGTAGGAATAGATTGTTCTTGCTTCAGTATATCTATGGCCTGAATTTATACGTAGTGTTTGTATGAGTAGGACGAGTCTGTCTTATATATGGATATCTTTGCATTTCTAAGTCGAACTAATTTGGTTGTCGCTAGAAAAGGTCAAAGGCTATGCAGCGGAAGTATCGCTAGCAAAGGGTGTGATCCATGGCTGTCATCCTGTGAGGATGCCGAGTTTTGTTGTAGCAGGCTTTTTGCCGAAATAGTGATCTATATATGGATGGGGAAAAGTGATAATCATTTAGACATGTTGTATGTACTTTACCCCAGTGTTTATTCTCTTTTGCCAAGGAATGGCAAAGTTATATTTCGCATAAAAAGGTAAAACCACAATTTATTATGAACTTGGGCTTCGCCATCGTTGTTGATAAGCAGATGCACAGTGGTACTTTTAAAAAGAATATCCATTCAAAGGAAGAAGACATTCCTATGTATCAGCACTGGATTGTATGATATTATTCAATTACCTCTATGAGAGAACCTATGAAGAAATGAGGACATTTAATGAATGACTAATTTTGGTCTATATTCTATAGTGAGTGAAGCTCACGAGAGAGAGAACAGCCATGTTGAAATTCATATACTTTGTATTTATCGAGTGAGAAAAAGGGATGCCTGTACTATCGCTCGATGAACCAAGAGATCACTGCTACATGTGAGAACCCATGTCTGGGATTCCTATATTATGAAATATATATATATTGAACTTTACGTGAAGGAATATTCGCTAGACGAGGTTAGGTCTAGGAGCCTTCCTATGTATTGGTTATGGTCTGACGTGCCCAGTCAGTAAAGCCAGATGATTTACATGATGGAACGCTGAATGCTTATTTACGAATGCTCCATTATGATATTTGCCAAGCATGAATGCTAACTTAAGATGATATTCCTGTGATCAACATTATACTGTCTATGTCGACATTTGTTCCTGTAACCATACACGTACTGTCCAAGTGTGCGTCCCATTAAATGTTATAAAAAAGACCACCGTAGTTCCAGTACTTCTTGAATTCGAACAGTGTGAGTATGAGTGATGTACTACCAACCTGTCAACTCTATCGAATCATTCTACCATTCGCGTACTGACATTCAGATACACACTCATTGTTTACACTCACATTCTTGTCGGAGCCTCATCACGTTCCAGGACAAGATGACCTGTATGACCAAAACTGTGCTGGGTTTGATGAGTTGACAATCGTTACACTTTACTACACCAGTCCCAACATCTACATTTATCCACTGGTGGACATTCACATCATTTAGCAAATAAAGCATGATTCAACAACTAGTAGCCAGTATGAGTTAACAACTACACACAAAGAAAGAGTTTAACAAGCCCTCAGCTGCTTATTTTCCTGGTGCTCCTTTTCACGTTCTCTCCTCTCTTCTGCTTGTTGTGTGAGCTTCTTTTCGCCCAATCTGAGGTGGCACCATAAATAGCAACGCCACTTGGTGCAATCAGCAGCTTCATCCTCCCACGTTGCTGGATCCATGTCCAGTGCCCTCATATCTCTCTTGCACTCATCTTTGAACCTCAGCTGCGGTCGCCCAGCTGTTCTTTGGCCATCTGCTAGTTGCCCGTAGAAGATATCTTTTGGGATGCGATGATCTTCCATTCGGCGATAAGAGAAATAGATGTGGTTATATGACAGCGATGAGATAAGCTTGAGACAGACCACCAACTTCATAAGAGAAATAGATGTGGTTATATGACAGTGATGAGATAAGCTCGAGACAGACCACCAACTTTATAAGAGAAATAGATGTGGTTATATCACAGTGATGAGATAAGCTTGAGATCACCAACTCTATAAGAGAAATAGATGTGGTTATATGACAGCGATGAGATAAGTTTGAGACAGACCACCAACTTTATAACAGAAATAGATGTGGTTATCTATAAGAGTGGTCTGAGATAGACTGCTGACTTTATGAGAGAAATAGATGTGGTTATATGATAGTCATGAGAAAAGCTTGAGACAGACCAAAAACTTTGAGAGAAATAGATGTGGTTATATGACAGCAAACAAAGAAGAAGCCTGATTATGATGCATACAAACTGATGAATTAACTCTAGATTTTGAATGTCTGAACCATTGGATTTCAGGGCACATCAATGTTAATTTCTACTGTAATGGGATAAATGATAATCTGGTGATGGTTACAAAAATAGTAAGAACAATGTCAATATAATTAAAAGCGTTGCTTTGTGTATTTTTGCAAATTAAATAAATGATGTAAAAACTTTTTACTGCATATAAATAAAACTTTTTAAATGTACCTTCATATGTATGTGAATAAATATTATATATATATATAAATGTCACATACATTCACGCACACACATACATATATATATGACATTTTCAATGTACCTTCTCACTCACACACCACACCCGCACACCCACACATATGTATAACATTTTCAAAGTACCTTCACATATATAAAATATTTTCAATGTACTTTCACAAATATATAGAAATATTTTCAATGTACTTTCACATATACAAATCAAATGAAAGATGGATGATTTTCCCAAACAAGATGATAGATGATCAGAAGCAGAAAGCAAGAATACTGACTGCTACAAAGAACTGCAACAGCTTGCAGAATAATAGACAAAAGTATGTACCTCCGTTCTTGCTTTATAGAACTCCAGCTCATTCAATTTTTCCTTGTATTTCAAAATTTCTTTCTCAAAAACATCCACTTTCATGGCCTGAAAAATTGAGGAGAATTTAATTTTCAAAAAGCGAGCATATATGAACAGTAATAAGCAATGTCAAGGACTCATACTAAAATGCATGACTAATATTATTACAAAATTATGCCACAAGACAGAAAGTTTATCACTACCTACTCTTGCTTATGTAAATAAGGGCTGGTTTTGGTTGCAAATTTACTTTTTTAAAGCAGTTTAGTCTTCTTGTGGGTGAGGCCTACCCTGTCCACCCTAGAAACAAGGTCCTTATAGTTATATTAGGGTACATGTACAAAGACTTTGTGGTTCGGTTATTTTGAAAATTACTCTCATTCTCAAATTTTCTTTCTGAACACAGATCACCAAACGCAGCATCTCTGAGCGCATCTTTTTCTTTTCTTTCCTGTTGTTCCAATTATATCAGTCTTAGTTTTGCTTCTATGTGCTCAGTTATTTTTTTTTTTTTTTGTATTTTTACTGTTTTCCCTTCTCCACTGCAGATTTGACAGCAGGGGTTTGTTATATAAAAGCTGTTGATGTCCCTTTGGTGACAAGTGTTTCAAATACTGCCATGCCTCAAGTCTTCATTCCATGTCATCATTATTATGACCCTTTAACTCCCTGGGGGTCTTGGGCTCAGATGTCAGGTCAGTCCTGTTGTATGGCTCTGAAACATGGATAAGCAACAGGGGCTGCAACCAGAGGGCTGCAGACGTTCATGGGCGGGTAAAAAAAAAAAAGGTAAAGGATCCCGTTACACGCCCATTGAGACATATTGGGAATATGGTGTTAGGCCCATATTTTCTTGACCATCAGCACACTAGGGGTGATGTGGTCAGCATCACGCCGGCCGCCTTAGCCTTCCCAGAGTTGCTCTGGTACCCAATTGGGGCTGGGTCGACCCAGGAGCCGTCTGCGGTCTAAAAAAAATCCCACCTCATCTGGGGATCAAACCATAGACCACTAAGCTAGGAAGCCAGTGCACTAACCACTATACTACCGCGACTCCCTCATGGGCAGGTGCTTGCGTGGAATGGAGAGATTGACATAGGTGTGAGGGGTTCACCGATGTGGAAATGATGACAAGAGGTGCCGGTGGGGCAGGAGATGAGAAGAACATGCTGAAGATGGATAGGACACACACTGAGGGAACCTGTTGATAGCATTACAGGTCAGTCCTTGTTCTGGAGTCCTCGGGGGGGGGGGGGGGGGCGGGGGGGGTGCGGGGGGGGGGGGGGGGGGGGGGGGGGGGGCGGGGGGGGGGGGGGGGGGGGGGGGGGGGGGGGGGGGGGAAGAGGCATAGGTGGACCATGAAACACATGGAGAGGAGAACTGGAGACAGAAGTGAAGATGGTGATGAATACATGGAGAGAACTTCAGCAGATGGCACATGACAGGAGGACTTAGCATGTGTTTGTTTTGTTGAAGGACTACGCTCCTTCGGAAGCTAAAGGTTATTGACTGATTCATCGACTCAACTCCTTAAGTAGCAGAGGTTTTTAACAAATCCATGCCAACCTTCCTGTCTTATGTCATCTGATCAGGGTCTTTCAGCAGCCCAGACTCCTTGTGACTGAACCTGTTGACCAGAGGATCTTCTTTCATCTTGGACCATGAGCATTATTTAAATTATTTTCTGTGGTTGACGTATCCAGGGTACTGTTGACATAAGCTTAAAGTTTCAACAGGATGGGGTTGGGAGCCTCATGCCTAAACTGTCTTAGCCAGTCTTCTCCTGTCTCATCATGTTGTAGGTCTACTCAGGGGTTGCTGTAAACTAGTCAGTCAAGTACTTAATAAATGGCAGACCAGTTATTACAAATTTTCTTTTATTCATTCATCACTTTTCAATTCACCAAAGGTACATAATCCTTTAACAAACTTATACCGAGTCTTCATGTCCCGTGCCATCAGATCAAGGTCTTTTTATGTCTTCTTCATTTCTTTCATGTCTGCCTCTAGTTCTCTTCTCCATGTGTTCTCTGGTCATCCTCTACCTCTCTTACGCTCGGAAAATTTTCTTTCACCTTGTCCTTTAATTATATCATATTACGGCTGCTTAAAGTCATGGCCATGTTAATGTTATAAGTGTGTCAATTTTATCACTACAGTGTGGTCAGTCAGAAAAGCGTCAAGAAACCTCTTGAAAACTGGCACTTCATAATGACACTAAAACCCATCACCTTTTTTTTTCTCCAGACATCTTCATTTTCCTTTGCGCCCTTTATTGAGCAGGCCGTCACCATTGTACCGCGTGCTCGTACAGGAAGTCTGCACCAAACACTCACATACTCTTGTAGCAGTAGTTTCTGTGGCAATTTCTTTTACATAATAAGGTTTTGTCTGCTCCATGTACAACCTCATATTAATCACCCTCGTACGAGAGTACAGTAGTCCAATTCCTTCTTTGTCTTTTCAGAGAGCCTCTGGAAACTACACTAAGCATTTTTAAACATACATACTCGTAAACAGCAAAGAAATTACTACTTACTTTTCTTTAACATAATAACAGATCATCAAGTTTGAAATGAACATATGCCATTTCTTCTGAATAGATAAACAGTATCAGTTATGGTAATGTAGTTTTAAAAAAAAAAAAAAAAAGGCATTTATTTCAGTTCTAGAATGGAACAAAAACATAATATGTCCCTTGTTTGTTGTCATGTAAAGCCGAACAGGATGCACCGTCAGGAAATAACTAACAAGTATAACCAGACATGTTCTTAAACAGAACCCACAGGGGAAGAGAACAGTTGGGAGGCCAATGAATAAACTAGAGAAGAACAGCTGAAGATGAAGCTAAAGCAACAGGATCATCAAGGCAAAGCTGCAAATAGCCCAGAACAGAAACCTGTGGTTAGCAACAGTGGCAGTTTCTGTGGTTAGGAACAGCTGAAGCCTTATGTTCCACAAGGAACATAAAGAACTGACAGACTGTTTGCTGATGTGGCCACCCGCAGGTTTTCCCAGAAATATCCTGTATCATTTATCATAAAACTGACACATACCTAAATGTCTCCTTACCTTTTCCTTCATAATGTCTAGCTCATCTCTCAACGATCTTGTTACTCTGGCTTCTTGGACCAACAATGCATTCTGTCAAATGTCGTCAATGAACATTTACACAGCTGTCCAGTAATTATAAGTATCATCCTAAAAACTCACATTCTAAATCAATAATTTTTTTCAAGAACACATCAAGAAAACATTTCATGTGGGAACAAATCATCAAGGTAAATACAGTTTAGTCTGGCTGTCACAAGCAAATGCATTCAGCTATTCCTTTAATGATAAGTTAATCTTGAAAGAAGTGATATGTTATCATAAATTCTGTAACATTTCAGGATATCTCATTTCAGGAAAAATAAATGTTTAATTTGGTTATATGGAAATACCCAACCAAATATAAATTTAAAAAAACCCTTTAACTGCAAACAAACACCCCCAAAAAAATTTGTTTAAACAACTGGTTAGGGGGGTGGTGTGTGCGCTCGTGGTGTTCTGCACGCGCGTGCACGTGTGAGGGAGAAAGAGACAACACCTTTACTTTGTTTAAACGGAGACAACAATTTTTTTTTACAAAATTTTAAAAATTTAATTTGGTTCAATAGATCAAGTTTTAATTTTGTATATTTTATGAAACTTCAGCTTCTCTGCTACCAAATGGTACACGTTATGTGTGTCAAAAGTAATTTTAAATACAGTTAAACACAATCTAATGCTGGTGACCTATATTTGTTGATTAACTAGGACTCCTGAGCTCATCACCAACACCAAGTATAAGACTCCTTGGTATTATCTACACCAGTGTTTCTTAACAGGGGCGGTACTGCCCCCTGGGGTGCGTTTTCAAGATGTCTGGGGGCGTTCTGATGGGTCGCAACGATTGGGGGTCGTTACTTCTATTCAGGGGGGCGTTGTGTACATTTTTACAAGAATCAATATGAAACAATTACAAAAGATATTCCCCTTCGCATAGCTTGTAACACGATATTTTTTATTTGCCCTGCGTCCCATGGAGTGTTTCAAGGATTCTAAACACAAAATGTTAGTACCTGGGATGTTACCATTGTCAGGAGACAGTAGAGTTTTTGGATTCAGTCAAAGAAGAATTTAGCATCGATAGAGACGTATTGCGAAACGATGTGGCCTATCTTTCACATATATTTGAAAAGTTAAATAAGGTTCTTCTTAAGCTACAAGGAAATGAGATCAGTCTGATTAAAGTGAAATGAATTATCATGGGGTTCATCAACAAATTGACATTATATAAAAATAATCTTAGTCGCCGAGAATTTTCTCATTTTCCATGTTTACTGCAGGCTTAAAGATTCAGATTTAGAGGTTTATTGCAGTCATTTGGACGCTATTAAAAATGATATGAGCATAAGATTTAAAGACTTGCAAGAACTAATAATACCGGATTGGGTGATTAATCGGTTTGAATCAGACGTGGAACAAGTTAGTCAACATTTACAAGAAGAATTAATTGAGCTACAAAATGACCGAGGCAAAAGCACGATTCAGTCACACACATTACGAACAATTTTGGATCCAGCAGAGGCTTGCTTATCCCGTTCTTTGGTGTAAAACTAAATTGCTAATTACAGCATCCCCAACGTCGTATTTGGTGGAGAAGGGGTTCAGTGCAGTAGTGTTGCTACTACAAAAGCAACGAAACCGACTGCAGATTTGTAACAGAGGATTTTAACAAACTCAGAACCAAATATTACAAAACTGGCTGAGTCACACCAAGCGCAAGGATCTCATTAAGCTTCATTAGTAAGTGAATTTTTATATAATTATATCATTATTATCAACTAATACTTTTTCCAATTTTTTCATGTTTAAAGTGGTTACATAAGGAGAGGCTTAAATATTCAGATTTGAAGATATAAGCAGTCATTTAGGCGTTATTAAAATGATATGATTATGATAATTATAGAGTTGTAAGAACTAATTTTATATAATTTGCTCTGCCAATTTGTAATTCAAGGATAATGAACTTGTGGTGTATATAATTCCGTACTTAAACACATATTTAATATAACTATGCTTTTATAAATGTGCTTTCTCTCTTTCTTTATATTATAAGAAAAGATAACTCATTAACTGCATTGCTTTTTAAAAAGTATGTTGAAATATATGTATATGTATGTGTGTGTTTGTTTGTGTATACACGATAAAGAGCAAGGGGTGTTAAAAGGGTGGGGGGGGGGGGGGGGCTTTTAAAAAAATTAGTTGTCAAAAGGGGGCGTTGCTACTATCAGGGTTGAGAAACACTGGTCTACACTGTAGATCTATATTCCGTTCGGAAATTCGTGCCCACAGAAAGCGTCAATTTTCTCCAAAACTGTTTGTTGTATGGACATGAATATTTGCATGCAGTCTTAGATTTTCCATGCAGTTAAGATTTTGCGATCATTACATCCACAGCTGTCGCGAAATTTGCAAAACGGCGATTTTCTTTGATCTTCTTGGAACATTTGCCTAAATCTGCTGCCCGTAACATTAATTCTTACAGTAAATCACAACATTTGTGCGACAAGACGGTTCAAAGGTGTGTCCTAAATGTGTGATTGGTTGTTCACGTGATTTTGATACGAGGAATGATGTTCTGATAATGAACCATGATAGCAGTAAATCATCAGGAAGCTATGACGAATCGTAACTGTTTATGTGTTATTATAGATTGGCATATGAAATTAGTTTATCACAAACGAAGGAATGCGATCCACGTGCCTCATTCCGAATTGGACGACTCCAATAAGTTCACAACAGTTATTGGTTGGATAAACTGCAAGCCATCTCGCTGCCAGTAATCTTCTTCTTCCTGTAGCACGTGTTCTTCACATTTAGCCCAGTACACTGTGTCTATTCATGAAAGGGCCTCACGAGTCATGTCTTTAACATCGCACATTTTAAAAGTGGTGTTCTGGGCGGCCACTTGCCCTTCAACCCAAACCAGCTCTATTGGGTTATGAGAAATGGTAGGTGGGGTCGAAGAGAAACATGGACAAAACACTTTTGTCTTATCCCTCTGTCTCAAGCTGCAGTCTGTTGAGCGAAGATAGAACCTCCTGATTTCGTCTTTCGTGCTTGCCGAAGTGGGAGTTTTATCCTCCTGCGCTAGAACATTATGATACGACGCATTATCCATCACCAGGCAAGAGGGCCTATCTAGAGTCGGGAGGAGTGTATTCACTATCCAATCTCGAAAAATTTGCCTATTCATTTCACTGTGGTAGTCCCTACCATCTACAGACTTTGATAGAAAAATAAGCTCTGCATCACGGACAAGCCCATTCTGTCTGCTGCCAGCATGTGCTAATATAATGCGTTGACCTTTGCTGCTGGGAATTTTCCTTCTATGGTCTCCGTCAACAGATTGCCATTCTTTCTTGTTTGTATGATGAGCTTTAACCCAAGATTCGCCCAAATACACTATATCATAGCCGTCTTGCTTTCTTTCACGAATCTGCCTAAGGTATTTGCTTCGAGCTGCAACCAGATGTGGTTTTTCACATAAAAAATTCCTTCCGCCAGACGTTTTTCTAAAAGTGAAGCCGACACTTCTTACAAGTTGCCAAAGAGTTGTTTTTGAGACGTTAATATCGCATTCTGCTTGCAGCCGACTTTTCAGCATGCGGAGATTAACAAGTTGATTGGCATTAAACATCTTCAAAATCAAACGTCTAATTACATCCTTGTCAAAATCATCAATTTGTTTCTTCCTTCCTTGCTTAACCGCAGCCTCTGTACAATCATCGTCCTGTTGTATCCAACGTCGAAAAGATCTTCTATCCACACCCAGGGCCTTTCGTGTTCTCCTACCTGGTTCTTGGATGTCGTGGTATAAACAGCCCATCTTAGCCTCTCTGCGAAAATGCCTGTACAATATAACAGTTACCTTCTGCAAAGTGATAAATTTGCATTTCAGATTCATTGCGCTTTTCATAATTATGCAGTTTAGTTTATTAATAAATTATACGCTGGTGTCGTTTTGTTTCGTTGCAGCCAACTCATTGCAATTAGCATACGCCGCTGAAATAATTACTCGCGACTGTGTGCAATAGGTGCGCACTGGTGCGGACATGTAGTCACTACTCTAATTCAAACAAAAAAATATTGAATAGCACATTTCATCACTTGTGCTGTGCTGCAACAAAAATTAAGTGCGCATTTTTTGAACGGATCTTGTAACTTTCCTGTAAAACTAATAAAAATTAACCCAGACAACGGTAAGTTTTTTATATAACTTAAAGAAGAAAATTCGAACATGACATGAGTTTTGTAAGGGCAAAAAATATATTAATAACTGCATTGATATCAGTAGGGCACATAGCAAATTTCAATAACATCCGTCACGGGGTTGCAAAGTTACAACGTTCAATGTGTGGGCACGAATTTCCGAACGGACTATAGTAGGCTTTTCCTGTGGATTTTCTGCCATTCTGAAACATGCTGAATTAAAGTCACGAGCTCCAGTTTCTTTCTGGGGTATTTTAATATGGCTTGAAAAGACAGCACAGAACAGGGAGGCTTGGCATGTATTTCTTCAAGGCCTGTGCTCCATTGGGTGCTGAAAGATGATGACGATAGTGGTATAACATAGTGACACTTTTCTTTGGTCTCCAAAATCAGGCTGCAGCCTCTACATGAGAACATCATCCCTTTCATAACAAGAATCTTGGCAAATTTCTTTAACAAATATTTTCTAAATCGTGGATGCCAAAAGATTTTCCTAAATTTTGGATGCCAAAAGATTTTCCTAAATCTTGGATGCCAAAAGATTTTCCTAAATCTTGGATGCCAAAAGATTTTCCTAAATCTTGGATGCCAAAAGATTTTCCTAAATCTTAAGATGCCAAAAGATTTTCCTAAATCTTGGATGCCAAAAGATTTTTCTAAATCTTGGATGCCAAAAGATTTTTCTAAATCTTGGATACCAAAAGATTTTCCTAAATCTTGGATGCCAAAAGATTTTCCTAAATCTTGGATGCCAAAAGATTTTCCTAAATCTTAAGATGCCAAAAGATTTTCCTAAATCTTGGATGCCAAAAGATTTTTCTAAATCTTGGATGCCAAAAGATTTTTCTAAATCTTGGATACCAAAAGATTTTCCTAAATCTTGGATGCCAAAAGATTTTCCTAAATCTTGGATGCCAAAAGATTTTCCTAAATCTTGGATGCCAAAAGATTTTCCTAAATCTTAAGATGCCAAAGAAGTCAGAGGTCATGACGCTCAATGTGAACAACCCTGAGCCCATATCAGTAAGGAATCAGCAACTGGTACAGACAGACACCTTCATATACCTAGGATGCATAGTAACACCAGACGGCGGGGCAGGCAAAGACATCAACATCAGAATGAATAAGGCAAGAACAGCCTTTTTTAGCCTAAACAACATCTGGAAGTCCTCTCAATACAGCACAAGCACAAAATTAAGATTATATCAGAGCTGTGTGCTTTCTGTGCTTCTCTATGGTGCAGAATGCTGGAGAGTTACAGAGAAGGAAATGTCGAAATTGTCCTCTTTTCACACAACATGCCTAAGAAAAATTCACCGAATCTTTTGGCTGAATACCATCACCAACCAAGATCTGCTTACTCGGAGTAAGCAAGAGGACATGCACACCATCATAGCTGGCAGACGCTGGAGCTGGGTTGGCCATGTACTCAGAAGAGACCTCGATGCCATCACAAGAACAGCTATGCTTTGGACCCCTGAAGGAAAACGAAAGAGAGGCCGACCAAAAACAACCTGGCGGAGGACTGTGGAGGCTGAGATGCAAAGAATGAACCAGAGTTGGGGCACTGTACGAAGGATGGCCGCCGACCGAGCAAAGTGGAATCAATTTGTTGTTGCCCTACAAGACGCCACCAGGCGTAATGGCCACTGACTGCTTTGACGGTCGGCGGCTAAAGATCAAAGAAGAAGAAGATGCCAAAAGATTTTCCTAAATCCTAAGAAGATGCTGTTAGCCATTGTTCTAATAAAATTTACTGTCTTCAGTTATCCCTTCCAAAAACATATTTTCTTTATCTACAGATATTTACATTGATCCCTAGGAATAAGAGTTTTGCTACTTTAGTGTCAGCAAGTGTTTACAAATGCAGGTTTTGTACATGACATGGTAATATCCACAAAGATCCTGTTATTTCTAAGACTTCTGCTCTTTTATTTAATAAGGTTTTGATAAATGTAAAAACACAGTTTCTGCCCCTTAGATGAGAGAATATCATAAAGCAAAATGTATTACACTAGACAGAAGGTGAAAAATTGAGGAAGAAACTGCCACAACCAAAATAAAGTCTTCAACTACAACAAAATCTCAACAAAATAAATAGGTAAAAACGGAAATGAAAACACGTGAAATCTGCACTTCAATGTGAAGTAGAAATGTAGTAAACAAAAACAACAACTTCAAACCTTTTCCAACTGATCTCTGAGGAGAATTTTATACCTGAAACAGTGTTGATACAGAATACAACTCTACAACATGATAAACCTGGACGACACAGAGAAGGAAATAGTTGATACAGAATACAACTCTACAATGTACAACATGATAAACCTGGACCACACAGAGAAAGAAATAGTTGATACAGAATACAACTCTACAATGTACAACACGATAAACCTGGACCACACACAGAGAAGAAAATAGCAAGATTAAACTGGAGATATGGAGCCGCGGTAGCATAGTGGTTAGTGCACTGGCTTCCTAGCACAGTGGTCTATGGTTCGATCCCCAGATGATGTGGGAATTTTTTAGGCCACAAACGGCTCCTGGGTCGACCCAGCCCCAAATGGGTACCAGAGCAACTTCTGGGAAGGTTAAGGCGGCCGGCGTGATGCCGACCACATCACCCCTAGTGTGCCGACGGTCAAGATAATATGGGCCTAACACCATATTCCCAATATGCCTCAATGGGCGAGTAACGGGTTCCTTTACTTCTTCTTCTTCTTCTTCGATCCTTAACCACCGACCGTCAAAGCAGTCAGTGGCCATCACGCCTAGTGGCGTCTTGTAGGGCAACAACAAATTGATTCCACTTTGCACGGTCGGTGGCCATCCTTCGTACAGTGCCCCAAATCTGGTTCATTCTTTGCATCTCAGCCTCCACAGTCCTCCGCCAAGTTGTTTTTGGTCGGCCTCTCTTTCGCTTTCCTTCAGGGGTCCAAAGCATAGCTGTTCTTGTGATGGCATTGGGGTCTCTTCTGAGGACATGACCAACCCAGCTCCAGCGTCTGCCAGCTATGATGGTGTGCATGTCCTCTTGCTTGCTACGAGTAAGCAGATCTTGGTTGGTGATGGTATTCGGCCAAAAGATGCGGTGAATTTTTCTTAGGCATGTTGTGTGAAAAGAGGACAATTTTGACATTTCCTTCTCTGTGACTCTCCAGCATTCCGCACCATAGAGAAGCACAGAAAGCACGCAACTCTGGTATAATCTTAATTTTGTGCTTGTGCTGTATTGGAGGACTTCCAGATGTTATTTAGGCTAAAGAAGGCTGTTCTTGCCTTATTCATTCTGATGTTGATGTCTTTGCCTGCCCCACCGTCTGGTGTTACTATGCTTCCTAGGTATGTGAAGGTATCTGTCTGTACCAGTTGCTGATTCCTTACTGATATGGGCTCAGGGTTGCTCACATTGAGCGTCATGACCTCAGACTTCTTTAAATTGATGTTCAAGCCCACCTGCTGGCTAAATTTATTAAGTCTATCCGTTTTTTCCTGGATGTGTTGATGTGAATGTGCCAGCAGTGCAATGTCATCTGCATATTCCAGATCTTCCAATGTTGAAAATGTAGTCCATCTTATTCCTCTTGGACTGCCCTCTGTTGTCTGGCGCATCACCCAGTCTATGACTGTTAAAAATAGAGTGGTTGATAAGGGGCATCCCTGTCGTACTCCTGTCTTCACCTCGTAAAGTTGGCATAGAGGCTTTTTATGATTGACACTATGCAGCTTGGAATTCCATAAGCCCTCAGTATTTTCCATAAACTGTCCCTATGTATGCTGTCAAAAGCCTTTTCAAAATCAACAAAATTTATGTAAAGCTGTCTTTGCCATTCTGAGCACTGCTCTATAATGTTCCTGAGAGTGAATATATGGTCTACACATCTTCTGTTCTTTCTAAATCCTGCTTGTTCTTTCCTCAGTTTGTAGTCTACTGCCTTTGAAATTCTCTGTATAATTATCCTGCCTAGTATTTTGCTGGGAACTGAGAGAAGAGTGATTCCTCTCCAATTATTGCAGTCTGAAAGATCTCCCTTAATTTGACAATTATTCCTTTCTTCCACTCTGATGGTGTTGTCCCCGTTTTCCACACTTGTGCAAATAGTGGTTCTAATAGTTCTGCTGCTAGCTCAGGGTCTGTCTTAAATAGCTCTGCATTTAAGTTATCATGGCCCGGAGCTTTACCGTTCTTTAACCCTTTGACTGCTGTGATGATTTCTTCTTTTCGTGGAATGTCTGTATTTACATCTAGATCGTTTTCAGCCTCAGGAACATTCAATTGTGTCTCTGGTATTTCCTTGTTCAGAGTTTCTCTGAAGTGCTCTGCCCATCTTGTTTACTGTCCCTCTGCTGTCTTGATGAGATTTCCTTGCTTATCTCTTACTAATGTAATATTGTTTGCACCTTGTTTTCCGCTGATGAATTTAGTTATTTTGTATACTGTGCTTTGTTCATTTCTCAGTGCTGCCTCTTCTGCCTGTTTTGCAAGATCGTCTAGGAAATTCCTTTTGTTGGCTCGGGTTTGGCGTTTAACTTCCCTGTCCAGCTGACTGTACTGTTCGCTATATAGTTGCTTTAACCTGGGGGACTTCGCTTCTGTTTTCTTTCTTTTCATTTCCTTTCTCATCTTTATGGTGTTTAGTGTTTCTGGTGTTATCCAGTCTTGCTTCTTCCTTTCCTGGAATCCTAAGCATGATTTGCTACTTTCCTTATATATTGTTGAAATGGTGTTAAAATTCTGGTCTATATCATCAGTCAATGTCTTTTCCTGGCTTTTGGCAAATTGATATCGTTTCTTAATGTCGGCCGCAAAAGCTTTTCTGGTAAGGGGGTCCTTCAATTTGCTGATGTCAAACCTTTTCTGTGTAGTTACAGTTGGTCCAGCCCTTCTTAGTTTCACTTTCAGTTTTGCAACTACTAAATGGTGATCGCTTCCCACATCTGCACCTCTTCTTACCTTCACATCTTGTAATGCATGTCTCCATCTACCGTTAACCATGATGTGGTCTATCTGGTTTCTGTCCCGACCATTTGGTGATTCCCATGTTAACTTGTGAATTTCCTTATGTGGGAAAAGTGTTCCTCCAATGACCAGGTTGTTAATGCTACAGAAACTTATTAGCTTATCCCCATTTTCGTTTGCTATTCCGCTGCCGCATTTCCCCATTGTTCTTTCATTATATGTATTGTGTGTACCAACTTTCGCATTGAGGTCTCCCATTACTATAACAAGATCATATCTAGGTGTGTCCTCCATTTCTTTCTGCAGTTGTTGATAGAATTCATCCTTGACCTCCTCATCGCTATCATTCGCTGGTGCGTAGCATTGTATTATTGTAGTGTTGGTGATCTCCCTCTCAATCTCAATCGTATCAGTCTGTTGTTGATGGGTTTCCATTCCAGTAATGTCCTTTCTATCCCTTTCTGTAGAATAATGGCTACGCCTTCACTGTGCTGTCCATCCTCTCTTCCAGAGTAAAGTACTGTTTCTCCTGTTGCTGTTTTAACTTTTCCTGCCCCTGTCCATCTGCTCTCGCTTATCCCCAGGATGTGTAACCTATAGTTTCTCATTTCTGCCGTGACCTGTCTTAGTTTACCTGTCTCGTACATTGTCCTGACATTCCAAAATCCTATTCTTGTATCCTGTTTTGCGGTCAGGACATCCGTTTTCATGTCAGTGGCTTCCTTTCGGCTTTCACCACTGACAGTCATACGAGCCACAGACTCCGAATGTCCATCCCGCAGCAAAGTTTGTTCATTTGATGTTGTTTCCATAACTTCATTATTTTTTTACATAGACAGGGGTGTCAGCCCTATGCTAAAACCCCCAACCTGGAGGACCAGGGTACCAGCTTTTGTCTGACCCCTACCCACACAGACCAGTCCAGCTTGGTTGAACCTACCAGGAGTAAAACTCCCACTGGCATAGCTCTGGGGATTGTCAGGGTACGCAAGCTGCCATACCGCTACAAGGTATAGGTACCATTGATGGCAGGGGTTCCTTTACCTTTTTCTTTTAAACTGAAGATGGATAGTCCACACCCCATTTAAACCAACAATCAATTCTCTTGAATTCCTTGGATATACAAGCCATTGCGCATTTGCTTTTATTCATCTCATCTTGTTTGCTCAGCTTCTCCCCAAGGGTAATTTTCCCCATCCAGTTCTATTAAGCATCTCTTCTCTTACGGCTGTTTGCCAGTACATGACTAACATGACAGGTCAGTTTTCCTTGTGTCTGCTGGCTCTTCTTCAGCGAACATCCCCTTCAGAAATCAGCCTGAATATATCTGAAGAAATCAGTTTAGCTTGAGGATGTTATTATCTGCACAATATTTATCTTTGACAGATACTGTGGATGGCCTTATGCACTTTCTCTGTTTCTCATATTTGGCAATTCCTGCAGTAGCTGCTGAGTCATCATGTTATCAGTACCACAGTTACAATCATCAGTAGTTATTTTATTAAACAGTTCCTATTAACAACAGATGATATCTCAACCTGTTGTGGCATGTGTGGAGTCTGAAGATATCTCAACCTGTTGTGGCGTCTGAAGATATCTCAACCTGTTGTGGCCTGTATGGAGTCTGAAGATATCTCAACCTGTTGTGGCCTGTGTGGAGTCTGAAGATATCTCAACCTGTTGTGGCGTCTGAAGATATCTCAACCTGTTGTGGCCTGTGTGGAGTCTGAAGATATCTCAACCTGTTGTGGCCTGTGTGGAGTCTGAAGATTACATACATTCCCTACAGATGAGCTGGTCACATGCATTGCTTCTATGGTGACCTAGATGCTCCTTCATGAAGAATTGTGCATTTCATGCCTTCATATGTCTTTTTGATTAGATTAATGAACTTAAGGGGGACTTCATAATGCCTCAGTTTTCCAAAGTGACTGACCGACTAAAATATCAAAGATCTTTTTGTCCACAAATCAAATGCAATGTGGTGAATGCAGTTCTAAGTTCTGTTATCTTATTTGCAGTGTGGTTTGTACAGGATCTGTTTTTGTTTAAAACTTGCTCACCCTAAGCTGTCTATGGCCTCTTTTAAACTAGTATGATACTAAGTGTTCTGAGTGGTTAGAGTGCTTTTCTCTCACATCACAGTTACAGGGTTCCAGGATCTAAACCTGGTGGCAACATGCTCCAGTTTACCCAGCTGTAAATGGATACCCTGACTCTGCTCGTGAGTTAGGTCAGGCAAAGGCAAGGAGCAAGGGAACTGGTCACACCACCACATAAAAAACTGGACCTAGTATGAAGTGTCGAACACTTTACTCCCCTAAGGCAGTATCTTCTATTTTAAAACCTTGACCTTTTACTATGAGACTGTGTAATATTTGACAAGGCACTGACAGTAACATTATTATTCTGTAATTTGTGCTAACAGTAAATACTTACCTGGAAGGCCCCGCAGTAAACAACAGTAAATTTTTGTCCTTCTTCAACTCTGAACATTCTGCCAAGCTCTCCTGTAATTCATCATTCAAATCTGATAACTGTTCTTGTCTGTCTTCCCTGGAAAAATAAACAATAATAAAGATATTATAAGGAGATCTAGAATATTCTGAATAGACAGAAAAAGATTGTAGTTATTTATTTATTTACTAGCAAGTAACCTGTCCAAAAATTATGGCAAAGAATGATGGTGTGCAAATCAGCAGAAAGGTGACACCTGAAGTCTTGATCCAATTAAACCCCACACCCAACATGGAGGCATAAACTTTCTGATGATCAGATTACCAATGCTGCAATTTTCTGTATAGATTTCTACCAATGCTGCAATGCTATGTATAGATTTCTACCAATGCTGCAATGCTATGTATAGATTTCTACCAATTCTGCAATGCTATGTATAGATTTCTTAGAACTAGTATTTCATATAGCGCTTCTATTTTTGTTCTTCCTATCTCATCTTTTTTCACCACAACTACATTAGTTAGATATAACTTCTATATAAAATTTCTTTTATTTTCTACAATTAGGAAGAAAATAAAAAATTAACAATTTATCATAAGCAGTTATGGTTTTATCAAACTTTTTAGACTTCTGTGTAAGTTTACTCCACAAAAGAAACTTGCTGTGTGGCATACTGGGGTCACCCCAAAATTACATGATGGACATAAGAAGGTAAACACAAACCTCAGTGTGTATGTCCAAGAAACTCTCCACAAGATTACCTAGCTAATGTAATGAAAACTTGGCATGGATATGTTTAATGTGGTTTTATGACTGACAAATTTCTGATCCAATGAAATCCTGCTTCTGGAAATATCTCCCAATTAGCTAGTAACAGATAAATCATTTTGTAGTTCCAGTAGGATGATATGGGCCAATGGCCAGATTTTGAGAACCACTATTCACAGAGATATATGCTTCAACTCTCATTTGAATTCTTCTAAAAACATGCTTAAAATTCAGTTTTATCCACCATCTTATGCCATCAAAACTTGATTTTTAAAATACGGACAGGAATAATAATATATAGCATGCACTTACAATTCCTGCCGTACATGTCTGAGCTTGGCCTTGCATTCTGCCAGTTCCAATGCCACATGGTGTTTGTCAGGTGACTTCTGAGGAGAGTCAATGACTGGCTTGCCCTCAGACTGTAACATGTAGTAGTCACGTTCTTGTCCCAAGTCTGCTGCCAGCTAAAGAAAAATACAAAAATATAACATTATTTAATCACTGACAGAAATACTATCACAAAATAGAAAGTGTAAGAATAACATAAATTGTTACACTAACCTCACTAACAAATAATATAATTAGACAAAATACCAGCAACCTTGCATAAACATCATTAACAAAGCTTGTACGTTGACATATCATGTACATTATTAGTCAAAACAAAGATGAGAGCAGACCCCATTAACGCAATGTCAACAGCTACATCAATATGTACTGCACACAAGCTACCAATTTGGAAACAACAGTGCTTCCCTGAAATGATAGAAAACGTTCCTGGTATTGAGAGAAAGAACAGCCAAAATGAAACAGAAAGGAGAGTCCTAACCACAAAATATATAGAGAAACATTATCCAAGCAACACCTGAATCCATGCATACACAGATGGATCAGCAACCAATGCAACAGAAGATGGGGGTGGAGGAGTCTTCTTGAGCTTAAGCAATGGCACACAAAAAAAGATAGCAGTTGCAACAGGGAAATTTTCAACTAACTTCAGAGCAGAGGCAGAGGCCTTAAGGACTGCATCAGAAATTCTAATGACAGAAGAAAGCTCAGAGAGACCAGTAGCTATCTTCTCAGATGCGCTGTCAGTGATTACAACGCTGAAAAGTCAAAGTAATGCTGAATTGGATGACCTAAGAGTAACACTTCACAGACTATGTCAGCAGTACAAAAGAGTCGTGATACAGTGGATCCCTTCTCACTGCAACATCCCTGGAAATGAAGAGGCTGACAGATTGGCAAAGGAAGGGGGAAAACTTCCTCAACTTGACACAAATATAACCTATGAGGAGTCCAAGAGTTTTATCAAGCGCAGGTACAGGCACAAGTGGGAAGAAGAGCATCCAGGACACACAAAAAATGATCCGTATTACCAGCTCAGCAGAAGTGAACAAGTGGTAATCTTCAGACTTCGCACAGGTCATAACAGATTGAGATACCATCTATTCAACAAATTAAAGATAGGAACTACTGATGAGTGTAACTGTGGCACTGATAAAATGACTGCCGAACATCTACTTCAAAGGTGCTCAACATATGAGGAACAGAGAAAACGCATATGGCCATCACCAGTACCATTCCTGGAGAAAATCTACGGAGATATCAACAGCCTCAGGCTGACCACTGCTTTCTTTGAACTTATTCAAGTTGACGTCTGAGGGTGAAAGAAGAAGAAGAAGAATGTACATTATTAAACAAAACTCTGCTGTGTCTGATTGACAGAGTAGTTAGAGCGCTGGTCTCTCGCAGTAAGGGTGCTGGGTTCGATTCACACTGTATCGACATGCTACAGTCTACCCAGCTGTAAATGGGTACCTGACTTTGCTCTTGAGTTAGGGAGCACCCCACTAGTCACCCCAACTCTTGATGCTGGACCTAGTATGGTGAAGTCTCTAACACTTCACTCCCCTACTGCAGTATTTGCTATGGGACTACCTTTGACCTCACAGTGCACAGGAAATCAAATGAAGCTAGATATCACTTAATACTTAAATATGTATATTTTTTCAACATATTAGTTAAGACATCATATAATACCAAGATGGCCACATATCATCATCATCACACGTGTTCCCCAAGGAGCATAGACCAACAAACGTAAGCCAAGTCTTCCTGTCCCGTGCCGTCTGCTCAAGGTCTTTCCATATCTTTTTCATTCCTTTCATATCTATCTCCAGTTCTCTTCTCCGCATGTTCTTTGGTATTCCTCTATCTCCTTTACCCTGGGGATTTCAGGTTTCTTCAGGCTTCCTCAATGTGTGCCCTATCCATCACCAGCGTCTTCTTCTCATCTCTTGTTCCACTGACACTTGTCTGGTTCTTGTCATCTCTTGTTCCACTGACACTTGTCTGGTTCTTGTCATCTCTTGTTCCACTGTCACTTGTCTGGTTCTTGTCATCAATTCCACATTACTGATCTTGTCGTACCACTTCAATCCTTCTATTATATGCAAGCACCAGTTTATAAAATTCTGTAGTTTTTTGGTTGTTGTTTTTGTTGTTCTCCAAGTTTCAGGTTCATTTTGACATTTAAACATTTTTTGCAAAATGTATATGGCTATTTCCAAAATTGTCTACAGTATTGTGGTTCCCAAAGGTCATGTAGTTGGCTCCCCCTGATATAACAGTACAAAATATTGGCGTTTAATAACATATGACATTCTAAAACAGTTGTAATAACATATGGATGTCCTAAAACAGTTGTAATAACATATGGACGTCCTAAAACAGCTTTAATAACATAGGGATATCCTAAAACAGATTTAATAACATAAGGATATCCTAAAGCAGCTTTAATATCATACATCATCATCATCTCAGCCCGTAACCCGTCATGGGTCGTAGGGGTGCCATGGTGGAAGCATCAGCAGACAGGGTCCTCCACTGCTCTCTATCCTCAGCAATTGCGTTACAATACAGACATCCTAAAACAGCTTTAATAACACAGGGATATCCTAAAACAGCTTTAATAACAGGGATATCCTAAAACAGCTTTAATAACATACAGACATCCTAAAACAGCTTTAATAACACAGTGATATCCTAAAACAGCTTTAATAACATAGGGATATCCTAAAACAGCTTTAATAACACAGGGATATCCTAAAACAGCTTTAATAACATAGGGATATCCTAAAACAGCTTTAATAACACAGGGATATCCTAAAACAGCTTTAATAACATAGGGATATCCTAAAACAGCTTTAATAACATAGGGATATCCTAAAACAGCTTTAATAACATAGGGATATCCTAAAACAGCTTTAATAACATAGGGATATCCTAAAACAGCTTTAATAACATAGGGATATCCTAAAACAGCTTTAATAACATAGGGATATCCTAAAACAGCTTTAATAACATAGGGATATCCTAAAACAGCTTTAATAACATAGGAATATCCTAAAACAGCTTTAATAACACAGGGATATCCTAAAACAGCTTTAATAACATAGGGATATCCTAAAACAGCTTTAATAACATAGGGATATCCTAAAACATCTTTAATAACATACAGACATCCTAAAACAGCTTTAATAACACAGGGATATCCTAAAACAGCTTTAATAACACAGGGATATCCTAAAACAGCTTTAATAACATACAGATATCCTAAAACAGCTTTAATAACACACCATCATTGTTTTGTGCTCCTTATGAAGCATGAAGCCCCCACAGCAGCTGGTCTCCTTGCAGGAAGCCTGCACCAAACATTCACATTCTGTGGCAATCTGTTTTATATGATGAGGTTGCCAGCCCCTTGCACGATCTCATATTACTGTTTTTGTTGTTCAGAATTGACATCATTGCACTCTGGGCAAACCCATAGGTGCTCAGTCTCCCTCAGCAAATTCGAAGGGTATGTTAGTGGCCTTGTACGGCATGCCTGAGGGAGACCCCCCCAGGGAACTACACAGAACCATTTAATAAAACATTTGGACATCTTAAAACAACTCTCACTAAGATAACTCGTCATAAGACACAATATAGACATTTTGTGAGTAAAGTAACATCTGGAGAAACCTACCTCAGCACACTGATCTCTTTCTCTGATAAGTCGGTACAGATGCTGAAAAGTTTTGTCCATGTAAGAAGTACAACTTGTTGGAGACTGGGGTCTCTGGATGGGCAGGATAGTTTTACAGTCATCGGTGACCTGCATCACAACACAAAAACTAGGATGTCTAGCGTATAGATGTCATAACATAAAGCAGATGCTACGATGTAATGTGATATATCACAAGAAATAAACAACAATGTAATAAAACGATGAGAGATATAACTACAACATAATAAGACAATGTCACAACACATATACTATGATATTAATGCGATGAAATTACTCAAGATAAACTATTATGAAAAGGAAATTTCACATGACACAAATGTACTGAGACATGTAACTAATATTTATTGTGATGATGTTTAAACTCCACACAAGAGAAAAAATATTTAATCTGTAATTTGAGATAGCACAAGGGGAAACTGTAATCTGTGATAGTACAAGGGAAAACTGTAATCTGAGATAGTACAAGGGAGAACTGTAATATGAGATATCATAGAGAAAACGTTAATCTGAGACAGCACACGAGAAAACTGTAATCTGAGATAGTACAAGGGAAAACTGTTATCTGAGATACTACAAGAGAAAACTGTAATCTGAGATATCACAAGAGAAAACTGTAATCTGAGATATCATGAGAGAAAACTGTAATCTGAGATAGCACAAGAGAAAACTGTAATCTGAGATAGCACTAGAGAAAACTGTAATATGAGATATCATGAGAGAAAACTGTAATCTGAGATAGCACAAGAGAAAACTGTAATCTGAGATATCACGAGAGAAAACTGTAATCTGAGATATCATGAGAGAAAACTGTAATCTGAGATATCATGAGAGAAAACTGTAATCTGAGATATCATGAGAGAAAACTGTAATCTGAGATATCATGAGAGAAAACTGTAATCTGAGATAGCACAAGAGAAAACTGTAATCTGTAATAAAGTCCACAAACACTGTCTGGGTGGTTGGTGTTATTAAGTTTTATCCTACATCAGCTTTATTTTTGCCCTATTTACTCACACACTGCTGCTGCTGTGGTTGTAAGCCCTCAATAAATTTTACAACCTTTGTCAAAAGATCCTGAATTAAGTGTTCTTAGTGCACTGGTGTGGGATGTTAGACAGCCACAACGGCAATACATCATCACCACTCTATCTCCATCCTGCCCTGTCACATTAGTGATGATGATGATAGTCTAGGCCAGCGTGGTCCAACTGCAGTCTAGTGGGCCACATGTGGCCCTTGTAAAATTGTTTTGTGGCCCGCACTCATACAAAAATTATTACTTTAATTAAATGGTATAATTAATACTCAAAACGTCTGGTGCAAAGCCATGTTTTACTGCCCGCAGTCAGGATCTGAAATCATTCGACTGACACTGGTATCGAGACTCTGGTTAAAGAAAATCCACATACCCCAAACTTCCCATTAGGAGGTAAAAATAAAGCTAACATTAATTCCATAGATATTAAATGCTCATTGTAATTTTTATTTTGTTTTCATTTCGCACTCTTCCATTTTTCAGAGCTTTTATTTTAAATAATTGTTTATTAATAATGGCCTGCAAACTTTAAATTTTTGGTTTATGTGGCCCTCGGGGTTGAATAAGTTGGACCACCCTGGTCTAGGCAATCTATTTTGGACCTTGGGAGTACTCAAACTGGACAGTGTAAACTCTGACATTTATAACCTGCACCTGATCTCATAAAAAATGTCAGAAACAAAGTGAAATAATGAACAAAAATAAAATGAGGGAAAACACAGGACAATGAATAACAAGAACAACAACAGTGCTGACTGGTAAGCATGAACAAGCAACCTCTTTGATATTTTCTACAATCTCTGTCTGAGCTGTGATGTCCAAGGTCATGATCTTGTCAATGAAGTCTTCCTTCTGTTCACACTGCACAGCACAGCCCAGGATGAGCAGAAGTGTCTTACGCACCTCCACAAAGCTTGAATCTGGAAAACAGCAACATAAAGTTAACAATCTCACCTTTTTTTTTTTTTTTAGCCAAACAGCGGTGATGTTATTAATCTACTTTTTTTGGTATATAGATGTGAAGTTATCAATTTACTTTTTTTTGGGCAAATAACTATGATGTGAAAGCAATCTTATTTGGATCAGGCAGATGTATGCAGTGATATGTTAACATTTGGATCAGGCAGATGTATACAGTGATACATTAACAATCTCCATTTTTTTTTGAAAATAGCTGTGATGTGTTGCAATCTTATTTCAATCTGGCAAAAAGATGTAGTGATGTGTTAACAATCTCACTTATTTGTGGCAAACTGCTGTGATGTGACAGCAATCTTATTTGAACCTGGAAAACAGTGGCAGTGACGTGTTATCAATCTGATTCTGGCAGAAAGATGTCATGTGATTCTTCTTTTTCCTCTGGATGTGTACGTAACCATGTCTCTCCACAACTTCCTGTCTTTAGTGCTGTTCATTAATTCTGTTGATGACTTCTTCCATGTCATGACGTTAAAGTGTCCAGTGTCTTTTCACTTAACCATTGTCTATCTCTTCTAATGAGGGAGATCAAGGTTTGGCAGCTAAAATACTTTGGCCACATAAAAAGGCATAACACCTTGCAGAAGACCATAATAGAAGGGAGAGGTGAAGGCAAACGTGCAAGGGGAAGACAGCGCTATAAGAGGGAAGATAACATCAAGAGATGGACAGGAAAGAGTCTATCAGAGTGCACCATCAAGACAAGAGACAGAAGACGTTGGAGATCCATTACAGCCAACCTTCGTTGTGGAGATGGCAACTGATGATAATGATGATCTCTTCTTACATCAATTCTGTGCTGTCACAACAAATAATAACTCTCTATTTCACACAAGACATTAAATAAAATAAAAAGTTAAAAAAACAAAACTGGAATGCTTTTGACATGGGTATAAATCCTCCTCTGTTCAAATGTCTCCCCCCCCCCCATCATTTACAAATTAGACAAAAGAAATGTGGTAAAATAACCCCTTCACTCTTCCCTTTCTGTTTCTTAGAGGAGTGTATGTTCAGTATCGGCCCACCCATCATTTTTTCTGTAAACAGCTACTGGCCAGGCCCAGCTTTAGTCATGCCTATAGGTTCACAGACCGTATGATATAGGGACAACTTATGAAATGGCAACAACAACTAGAACAGCCACAATCAAGTCCAAATGGGAAAGAGAACATCCAGGCCATATAAAAAATGATGCATATTATCAGCTATCTTGGCGAGACCAGGTCATCATTTTTCGGCTACGCACTGGTTACAACAGACTGAGATACCATCTGCACCCCAAGTACAGAACTGGTGAATCTCTGCACTTGCAACACCAGCCCGATGATAGCTGAAATTTC
>JAMPIV010007459.1:0-77283 GCA_024509875.1 Oreohelix idahoensis | reverse complement strand
TCAATATATATATTCGACAATCCGACAAATATCATCATACAAATACAACGTGCACAGTGCGAATGCATTAAACAAAAATAACTGGCTAACAATTCCTAAACGACATCATCGAAATACCCTGCTAAGTTCACAAAATCAACATGGCGCACAACCCGGTACTGGCACTGAAATATAACGGAGATCAACATACTCAGAGACTCTACGTCAAAAGACTCACTGACTTGCAGAAGAACTTTTGCTAATCGGTCTGAAATATCTCCAGCATCACGCTGGGCAAAACTTAGCAGGTATAAGCCAGACGGAGAAGATCCTCCATTATCTTTTCCATATACGTCTTCCAACGACAGCAATCATGCTGGTCTCCCCTGAACACACTGTCCGCTTAAGTATCTTCACGCAATCCCCTTGCGCAGACCTCAGTCACATGACTGGCTATCCTTAGTTTAGCTTCGTGTCATCCACATGCCATCATCAACAATGACCATCACTCACCCCCTAATATCCATACATGCTGCCTATGAGGCACAGGTGAGTCACAGTTGTAAAACATCACGTGACACATACCATTCATATTAAGTGCATGCACAGAAAACAACATTGTCAAAGGATTCAACATTGACAGGGACAGAACCATTACCTTCTTCATTTTCATTGACTTCTAATTCCGCAACGGCTGGAGTGGTGAGTCATCTGAATGAGAAGCCGGCGATGCAGCAAATGACTTGTTTCCTGAAGGAGGTGTCAAGAGTTGTGGTTGTGACAAGAGTTGTGGTTGTGACAAGAGTTGTGGTTGTGACAAGAGTTGTGGTTGTGACAAGAGTTGTGGTTGTGACAATCTCTGTTTACGGGGCATTTTATAGTAGGGAGCAGCACATTACATCATTTTCCTCCTGTCCGTGTTAGGATCACCTTCTTCAAAGATCATAAGGCAGGATTCAAAACGTTGGAAGGCCTCCTTTAATAGTTCCATCATAAGTTGGCGGCCAGGTGGTTGTTGCTGGCTGGCTCAAGCTGCTCTGCCTTCTTCATCCGTGGTTATGTTCTCTAGCACCAGAAACTTTTCACTGCTCATTTATACATTTAGTTCATTTTCGTAAACTCCGTCTAAGCCAGCTCTTGAAGCAATTCTGACGCCATCCTTAATAGCTGTAATACTATAAACATCAACGCTTAGGCCATTAAAGTCAAGATAGAACCGAGGACAGTTTTTTCCACACACCGGTCATGCAACTCTGCGGAACTTCACTCCATGCAGACTTGATTAGCGAAAGTGCATCTTTAAAATAGTGAATGTCTTCCAGAAAATCCTTCAAAGAAACATTTAAATTGTCATCACCTTGCTCTCACGCTCACTATAAAAGTGTCTAAATATCGGTTCGCGTAAATGATTATGGGAGTGCGCCTCTGAGGTGACAGCCATCAGTTGCTTTTTTGCTGTTGTCCCTTTCGACATTTTCTCCTCTCTTCTGCTTGCCGTGAGAGCTTCATTTCGCCCAATCTGAGGTGGTGCCGTAGAGAGCATCGTCACTTGGTGCGATCGGCAGCTTCATCCTCCCAGGTTACTGGATTTAATCGCACGGAAGGTCCTGGGTTCGAGTCCTGGGTAAGCCACTCACGTCTGTTGTTTTTCTGTTGTCTAGTGTTCTACTTCTTTATTTCTTACGAGTGCCTGAAAATATACCTTTATGTTTTTCTAATATTTATTTACTGGATTTATGTCTTGTGCCCTCATGTCTCTTTGGCGCACATCTTTCACCCTCATCTGCGGTCGCCCGTCTTTTCCTTTGCCATCTGCCTGTTCGTATAAAATATATTTTGGGGATGTGGCCATCTTTCATGCGGTGGACATGACCAAGCCAGGGTAGTCTGCGCTGTCTAAGCAGTGTATACATGATTTGAAGGCCAGCACGTGACAGTACCTCGAAATTTGTCACTTTTTTCTTCCACAAAATACAAAACATGTGACGTATACACTACAGATGGAAAGTACTGTGCCTTCTTTCTTACTTGGCATATGTTGTCCATGTCTCGCTGCCATACAGAAGTGTGCTGGTGACGCAGGCATTGCATACGACAAGTACAAGAAATATGAAGTCTCCATCGTGCACGGAAAAAAAAAAAACTACCTTATCTTTACAATGATTCAATAACTAGAAAGAACGAAACACATGGATAACCAATAATGCATGGGGAAGACAAATATTGAAGTTAACCCCATTAAGATATTCTACTATCTCAAACATGAGAAATTAAATAGTTTAGGAAAAAAATGACAAAGAAGAAGTATAAACCACAAGGGAAGACGACGCTAAACCTCTTCAAGAAAAATGAAGATTATATCTTGCAAATGAAATCAAGAATATTAAAAACCAAAAACTATAATCTAACTCACACATTACACACACGCGCGTATCTTCAACAAGGGACATCACTCAAATTACATTTAAAAAAAAATAAAAAATAAATGTTATTAAATGAAATGATTTAAAAACAACGATGAAAAGGATAAGTAAATTAAATGAAAATAACTCGGACGTTAGAGCAAAAAATGTAGAAGTAAAACAGTCAAGCTAAAAAAAAATAAAAAATTTAAAAAAAACCACGGTGCTTGGGAATTTACAGTTATAGGCCTTTCGTATTTCATGAATACTTATATTAACAGATCCATTAAAAAAAGTGGATTGGAAAAAAAGCAATAAACAGCTCTTTCACTAGATAATTTTAATTTTTTAACTCGGTGAAAGTGCGTTGCTACAAAAGTGAGCTTAGGTTTCGCGGCTACCCTTTCGATGAAGGGTCATACGTCATGGCATTTATTTTCAATAACAGCTCTCCCCCCCTCCCTCCCTTCCCCCCTCCCTTTTCCCCCTCCCCTCCCCCTCCCTCCCCCCCCCCCTTCCCTCCCTTCCCCCCCCCCCCCCCCCCCCCCCCCCCCCCCCCCCCCCCCCCTCCCCCCCCCACCCCCCCCCCCCCCCCCCCCCCCCCCCCCCCCCAATGAACTTGAAATTTCTTGCCCGTCACAATCTGTTCCGGATATGCGAGAAATAAAATTCGCCTGAAGTTGTCTGGTCTTCGAAAGACAAAATGCTGGAGTGTTTTTGTTGCTAAAACTGGTTTAATGGCGTTGATTTTGACACAAAGAAAAAGGGAGGGAATAACTGCTGATTTTAGAAAAAAGCTAATCTTCTTTAAAACTGTCAGTTGTGTGATAAGGGTGGATTTAGGCTAAATGATAATGGTGCGCCACAATGCCAGGTACGTTAGCTCCGTAAAAGATTGACGACCACTTGCCACCCCTATCGACACCTGGTATTAAAGTGCAAGATGTAGGTGTCTTCTCTGATTTTAGGATGTTGCTGTGTATGTGGTAGTAGAACAGTTCACAGGGTATAACACAGGCAACATGATGTGTAGAGTCATAGAAAATGGTAACTTCGTTGTATAATTTTTTTCCATTTTATTGCACGCCACAAAACAGTCAGGATATTTATATCATCAACATAGTTCAACGAGTTCAGCATTCAAAATCATAGAGTTCTAGTTCGTGAAGCTGTATAAATAATATATATAAATTCTGCAACAGTGTCAGCTGCAGATCATCACTGTTCATAGACAATAATAAATATTCCCTTTCTGATGCTAGCAGATCAGATGTATACAATCAGTCCGTTTACTGTCTGCACGTGAATAGCATACATGGATTACAGGTCAGCTCGACCTTTATAATGTTTCTAAGTCTAACCATCTGACTTGGACGTGATCTCTGATATAACGAATCCTGGAACACAGACAATAGTCTTGTTGGTCTAGAGCGACCCATATATATATAACTAGTTCAGGTATAAAGATACCGGTGACTTAATCCTAGTCAAAGTACCTCTCCATTTTGAATCACACAGGCGAGCAAAAAGGCGACAAAATGACGAACCTCTAGATGATAGCATAAAGTTCGATACAAGAGGAATTACCTTATTTCGGAAAATCAACCATGAACATATGCCTCCAGGCAGGCTTGAATAATACTGGGAAATAGTCTAGTTAGCTAACTAACTCACAAAGACAATGTATTTCCCTCAGAAAATCACAAGACGCAGGTCGCGTCTGCTCGCTACTTAGACCATTTCTAAACTCCCCGAGCTGGCCGGAACAACAAACGAAAACCAAGTCGAGACATGCGCAGAACGACAATCTCTGAGTCGCCGTTCACAATAAGACGATTCTAAGAACATTCGAGATAAAAGTCTTACACAGTCGCGCCTTTTATGGTCATGAAAAGAAGCGTTAAGACAGGTTTTCAGACATCTACCATAGTTGACTGGTACTACCAAATAAGGAGATGTGGTCACGCTTCGTTCAAGAAATTATAGACCGAACGTGTCTCTATACAAGAGGAGGTAAACTCCTAAAAAATAGCAGTATCAATATTCCGGGTTCTGTCCCTTTGACTGTAAATATATATAATATACATTTCAGTCAAAAAATGATCATACATACGAAAAATGTTTATACAAACGAAAAATAATAATGATCCGTGCGTAACATTACCGCACCCTCCCGGGAAAAAAAAATGAAACATTTTTTTTTTTTAAAAATCCTGGAGCCGGAAAAAAAATCTAGGCTCCTAACGCACGTATGATGCGCGGATATATACCTAACAAATTAGCTCAACGCATGGAGCGACACTGAGATCATATCTCAGATCCTTAGAGAAAAATTGTATCTAAGTATACGCTTATATATTCCAGGAAGGTGCCACCAACACACGCCACAATGATGGCAACATCATAATGAAAATCAAATTATTCTCATACCAATATATGAAATTAAATATATTATTATGGTATCATACAATGTGTTGCAAATAGCGGTGTAATTTACTAATATACCGCACTATATTATTACATTATATAAAGCAACAGTAATTAATAAGTAATACATGTGTTGATCTTCGTTGACATAAAACATTCAATAGAAGAAGATGTGGACATCATCCGCTCCCAATCTAGGACAGGACTTGATATCCTCAAAGTTCCACAATGGACATAAACTCGCAGACTTCAATGATGTGCTGCGAAAATATCAATAACACAAATCTTAAAGACAACTGGTAAATCTCCTAATACAATCCTGAAAATAATTTATTTAAATGTGGCCGAGTGATCTTTTGGCCCGTATATCACTAACTAAGCCTTCTTAGATAATTACATGGTACAATGTTAAAAATCCCCCCCCCCCCCCCCCCAAAAAGTGAGAAAAAAAATCTACTAACATGTCATTATAATATTGGCTTGTATATCAGGAAATATATATGACAGAAGAATCATGTGGAATCGTGTGTGGGCATCTGGACAGAATGTCTGCCATCACATTATCCGAACCACGGATAGCTCGAACCGAGAAATGAAATGGTTGAAGAGCTATGGCATAACGAGTGGACCTCGAGCTCTTCAAGTTTTTGCTCTGAATAGCAGTAAGCGCTTTCTGGTCGGTTTCCACAATGAAATGTGCGCCTAGAAGAAATCTTTGTAACTTCAGAATAGACCATACCATAGCCAATAACTCACGGTCTAAAACCGAGTAATTCTTTTCTGCAGCATTTAATTTCCTAGAGATATACATCACCGGATGCAGAGTATCAGAATACTCCTGCATTAGTGCTGCCCCAATCCCAGTTGACGAGGCGTCACTCCGAAGAACAAAAGTCTTCTCAATAGTAGGTAACCTAAGAATAGGTGGAGATGAAAATAGGGCTTTAACCTGGTCCAATGAGGATTGACATTCTTTAGACCAGCGGATCAGATTAGGCGACCCTTTCTTCAATAAAGTAGAAAGCGGTGCCATAATGGAGGACAGATTCGGAATGAATCGTCCGTAGAATTGGATCAAACCTAATAGACTCCTTACTTGTTTCTTCGTCTTAGGGACCGAAATGTTAAGTATTTTTGAAACATTGTGGTCCTCTGTCTTTAAAAGACCACGACCAACACGATGACCTAGGAAAGAAATCTCACTAAATCCTATAAAGGCTTTAGAGGGTTTTGCAGTCAAGTTATACTCGCGAAGAGTGGACAGTAATTCGTATAAACCTAAATAGTGATCTTCCCAGGAATCACTGAATAGACAGATATCATCTAGGTATGCTATGACATCTGTACGATATGCGAGAATTCGCCGCATCATGCGTACGAATGTAGCAGGGGCGTTCATAAGACCAAAAGGCATGAAATTCCATTGGAATAAACCCCTAGGTGTAGAAAAAGCTGTAAAAGGTTTGGCACGTTCAGTTAGCGGGACTTGCCAATAACCTTTAGACAAATCTAGTTTGGTAAAGAATCTAGAATTAGAAAGTTTATTGAGTAGCTCTTCTAATGAAGGCATAGGTTCAGCATCGAACTTCGTAACTTGGTTCAATTTGCGATAATCTACGCAAATGCGAATGTTATTATCCTTCTTTCGAACAATAACCATAGACGAAGAGTATGCTGAAGTGGATGGTTCAATGATTTCCAAACGTATCATTTCATCCAATTCTTTTTCGACTTGAGACTGGAAATGGATAGGTATAGGATAAGGTCTGACTCTGATAGGATTGTGATCAGTAAGCACAATGTCATGTTCAATGACATGTGTGTGTCCCGGGATGTCTGTAAGAACATCCTGAAATGTTTGCAACATCGAAGAAACTTGTCGATGTTCCTCAGCGGAAAGATTTGGAGAAACGGTCACGTTTTTCCAAGATTCCGTAATAAAGTGGGACCATAGAAAGAGGAAGATTGACATCAGAAAAAGTAGTTTCCTCATCCTGTATAACTGACAGAGATGAGTACTGACCATGAGTTGCTTGAGAATTGTCCGTAGCCTGGAAAATAGGCTGCAAATAGTCAGGTCTTTCATAAAATTCCGTGAGCATATTTATGTGGAAAGTTTTATGCTTTCCATCAATATCGACAACATAGTCGACATCAGAAATTTTGGAGACTATTGCATATGGACCTTTCCATGCAATTAGAAGTCTGTTCTCCCTTGAAGGAAGTAGAACGAGAGCTTTGTCACCTGGACAAAGTTGTCGTAGACATCTATTCTTATTTGCAAACTGCCTTGCCTTTTCTTTAGCAAATTCGGAAGACGAAGTTGCTAGTTTGCATGCCTCGATGATCTTTTGCCTAAGAGCAATGACGTACTCATAAGAAGATTGAGTCTCATCGCTAATATTATCGGCAGTGATTAGATCGTGAAGTAAAGACATAGGGCCGCGCGGTTGCGCGCCAAAGACAAGTTCAAAAGGGGAAAACCCCGTATGTTCATTGGGGACCTCTCTGTACGCAAAGAGAGCCGCGGGTAAGACCCTGTCCCAATCCTGAGGATGATCCTCAGTTATTTTACCAAGTAAAGTTTTCAGAGTCCTATTTAAACGTTCGACCAACCCATTAGACATTGGGTGATAGATACTGCTGAGAGACCTTTTAATGTGTAGCATAGACATTACCTGTGACATAGTGTCTGATATAAGTTGAGTGCCATGGTCTGACAATATTTCTCCGGGAAAACCCAAGCGAGAAAATATCAGCCAAAGAGCGTCTGCGATATCAGCAGTTGAGATGCTCTTGAGAGGTATTGCCTCTGGCCAACGTGTGCACATATCGACACATGTAAGAATAAATTGATGTCCTCTAGCCGACTTAATTCTAAAAGGACCGATAATATCTATTGCCATTTTTTGAAAAGGGCGAATAGGAATGTCAGCAGCCTGGATAGGCGCAGCATGTCGTGGTCCTTTAGATTTGACCTCCTGACATACTTTGCAAGAGCGACAGTACATTCGTATGTCCTTGCTCACAAATGGCCAAAAGAAAGCCGCAAGAACCCTCGACTTTGTACGGGAAAAACCCATATGTCCAGCACATTGCGAGTCATGAGCATGTTGCAATATTTGCAATCTCATGCTCTTGGGCACAAGAATTTGTGAATGAGTGGACGTAGTCGAGTCTTGTACCATACGTACAAGTACGCCGTTCTTCATAGAAATCCAAGATTTTCTATTAGTATTTTGATTAGGATCACCTTTTTTTGCTAGAATGAAGAATTTTTGTAAAGAAGGATCTTCTTCTTGCAATTTGATAAATGAGTCACGTGTAATAGTCAAGTGACTATCTTGGTCATTTACTTCATCATTATTAGTTAATGAAGTTTGAGGTGGATCCAGAGCATGTGCTCTTGTGACCACCGCATTGGTAGCTTCAATGTTTTGCTCTTCCCAAACAGCAATCTGCTGTGGGGTACATTCCCTAACACCGTGAATACGACCAATAATAAGGTCCGCAATAGGGTTTGGAAGTAGACACGCGTGGACCTCTCCCGTGAAGAAAGGAGTAGCAATGTGTATTATAGCAGTAGGATACTTTTCCAACGTGCCACCAAATGTGACACATTTGATGACCTTTCCTGTAGCACAGGATGGATCTACAAGAGATTGCCTAACCCCGACAGTAGTACATCCAGAGTCAAACAACACTGAGACTGGATTACTATTTACAAGCCCCTTATGTAATATAAGAGAACCTCTCCCATCATGAGCAACATTAGCAGGAAGAGCGGGCAAAGGATGACCACAGCTTAAAGTACTAACGGTCTTTGGGTCAAATAAAGTACTGCTTTGGATACATTTATTTGCTCTACCAAAATCAAAAGATGAGCATCCGACAGCATTATGGTCTTTATTATCATTAACCTGTTTATCTACTCCCTGAGATTCTTGTTGAACAGAGTTTGTCTGTTGAAATTTTTTTCTCTTATGTTGCGATCTACCGCGACCATTATTGCCTCTGCAATTATCATTAAAGTCCCTACTGTAATTTTTATCCTGGTTTGAGTTCCAGTTTCCATAACTGTCATTACCATCTCTATACTGTTGAGAACCTCTATTATCCTGGTATTGAGGTCTCTGAGAAAAATATTTTCCTCTATACCGATTACCTTTGTGAAAATTTCTAAAGTTAACCGGAGTAGAATAACGTGTAGTATTAGGATGTCCCCAGTTCTGGGAAGAAGAATCACCCTGGAATTGATTACTATGATTCTGGGCATAATTACGGTTACTCTTTTTATTGAAATTTTGCTGGCTACCCTGAAATTTACGCATAAAATTTGGGCCATAAGGTGCTGCCGAAGCAACTGGCAGACCTTCTTTTACTTTAGAGTTGCTAATGGTTATGTGAGGATGCGCAGTAACATACTGGCTACAGTATTCTTCCATTTCTTTTATGTTTTTAGGCTTACGCTCATGAAGAAAAGAAAGAAAGGATTCATTAACAGAAGACATAACCTTGTCTCTAAGTAGTAAGTCCGTAAGAGCTTCAAATGTACTCTCTGTCTTAGACAACTCAACCCATCGTAAAAAAGTAAGACGGATGCCTGAGATGAATTCAGAGAATTCAACTCCAGTTTCTGGTAACATGTTTTTAAATTTAAGACGATATCCGTCCTCGTTAAGTTGGTACTTCTTTAACAATGCTGCTCTGACAACCTCATAGTTGTTTTTGTCAGGCACATCTACCATACTCAACAAAGTCAAAGCATCACCTCTAAGTATC
The DNA here is from genome assembly GCA_024509875.1 of Oreohelix idahoensis. Lineage (NCBI taxonomy): Eukaryota > Metazoa > Mollusca > Gastropoda > Stylommatophora > Oreohelicidae > Oreohelix > Oreohelix idahoensis. The sequence goes on along the minus strand of JAMPIV010007459.1, from coordinate 67,693 downwards.
TTGGACAGATGATAAACATATAATGTTTTATCTGTATTATGCACATTACATGCACTTTCAAATCTATCTAGATAAAATGTTATATCATCGATTGAGGGATTAAATGCTGGTAGATTAAGCTTGAAATCCTTAGCATTGGTCTTATCTGACACCTTATTTGCATCATTAACATTACCAGCGTTCAATAACTTTAACTTCTCTAACTCTAAAGCTATGAGTTTTTCTTCATGCTCCATTTTTGCTTTTCTGTCATCAGACTCTCTTTGTAACCTTCTTTCTTCAGCCTCAGCCTGTGCCTGCAATTTTCTTTCTTCAACCTGAGCTTGTTTTTCTAATCTTTTATTTTCAGCCTCTATTTCAAGTCTCTTATTTTCAGCCTCTTTTTCAAGTCTCTTATTTTCAGCCTCAGCCTGAAGTCTCTTCTCCTGAGATTCTGCTTCTCTTTTTTGTTTTTCCATTTCCATTTGTAATCTTTTTTCATCTACCTGCATCTGCAGTTTTAAATTTTCAGCATCTATTCTCTTTTGTTCAGTTTGTTCTTTCATTTTCTTTTCTTCCGACTTCAATGCCTTGGCATATTGAACAGTCGCAAATTCTTCTAATTTATCACCTGTCTTCCCAAGGGCTTTACCCTGCTCAATAAAGTACCCAAATGTAGACATGATGTCTAAAATGTGAGTACAGAACCTGAAATAATTAATTATCTTATTTCAATCTTAATAGCAACAAGACTTAATAAAGTGCTTGTATAATCACTATGTTTAACCCAACCTCTGTGGGAAACAAGACTTGACACCAACTTGTATTATCAAATGTATAATAATATCACAAGTCACTTCTTAATCATCAGTGCACTACCCAAATCAGTGCATAACCATCAGTTATTTATCATAACTGCACTACAATAGTGCATAAGCAAAAAAAACCCACCAGTTAGTTATGATAAGTGCACTATAGACCAATAGTGCATGAGCATATATGTAACAATAGTGAAAGCTAACTATGCAAGAACTATGCAAACAATAACAAGACAATGTAAACAATAACAAAGGTCACCAACAATGTAAACAATAACAAAGATCAAAGTCAATGTAAACAACAACAAAGATCAAAGTCAATGTAAACAATAACAAAGATCAGAGTCAATGTAAACAACAACAAAGATCAAACAATACGAAAACATTCGCATAAGTCAAATAAATAAACAGCGAAACTAAAAAGAAATGTGATGACAAAATGCGAAGATATGACAAACAAATGACGCTACAGTGTATACACAAAAATATACGTAACGAACTGAATAATAGAAAAGGGGAGACCTACAAATACAAACCATCGAAATCGAAACTAAAAAACAGAAAGAAAGAGAGAAAAGAAAAAGAAAAAAAAAAATATACAAGAAACAAAAATAAAGCACAACTCGTCACAACTAAACAGATATAGCAACGATTGTCGCTAGCAAATTTCACAGTAGGAAATTCGCACAGTCCCTAACGAAAACGCTAACAGTAGAACCTCTGAGACGTGGTATCTTCTACTGAAAGACACCGCCCAACCGAGAAAACCCGCAGAATATAAAAACATATAAAAATATACAAATACAAATAACATATAACATGTAACAAATAGCAAAAAATGTGAAAGAATTTAGAAGGCTCAGCTAGAACATAAGGGCACAGTTCACAAACAAAACAGGCCACTTAACTTCTATGTATCCACAACGTCAGCACAGTTCAGAACAGGATGTGATCAGCATTCTTAGGACAATGATCCAACGTTGATCCATATCTGCTCTCGTAAACTGCCATGACGAAGGAAATGAGCTTCTAACAGGAAACAGCTTCTGAACTTGACCTTCTGAATCTGCAACAGTACCTCTCATACCGGAACAGTTGTTACGGCACTTGTCCTTCTTCTTAACAGATCAGGAAATCCATTCGCTCGGTACTTGTCCTTCTAGTTGTAGACAAACTTCAATACTGCCGAGCAGCGCCGGGTAGTTTCAAAATATCAACAACTGTCAGTAATGCCGGGTACTTTCAAAATCTTTCATCAAAAGTAGCTTTTCTTGAAGGAAGTGAGTTGAACTGTAATTTTGAAAGCTTGATGATGATGTCTGGGTTTGTTGACCCCCTTGATAGCTGGTATCAGAGTAAACCAACCTATGGCCACCAAAAATGATAAGGGTGGATTTAGGCTAAATGATAATGGTGCGCCACAATGCCAGGTACGTTAGCTCCGTATAAGATTGACGACCACTTGCCACCCCTATCGACACCTGGTATTAAAGTGCAAGATGTAGGTGTCTTCTCTGATTTTAGGATGTTGCTGTGTATGTGGTAGTAGAACAGTTCACAGGGTATAACACAGGCAACATGATGTGTAGAGTCATAGAAATGGTAACTTCGTTGTATAATTTTTTTCCATTTTATTGCACGCCACAAAACAGTCAGGATATTTATATCATCAACATAGTTCAACGAGTTCAGCATTCAAAATCATAGAGTTCTAGTTCGTGAAGCTGTATAAATAATATATATATAAATTCTGCAACAGTGTCAGCTGCAGATCATCACTGTTCATAGACAATAATAAATATTCCCTTTCTGATGCTAGCAGATCAGATGTATACAATCAGTCCGTTTACTGTCTGCACGTGAATAGCATACATGGATTACAGGTCAGCTCGACCTTTATAATGTTTCTAAGTCTAACCATCTGACTTGGACGTGATCTCTGATATAACGAATCCTGGAACACAGACAATAGTCTTGTTGGTCTAGAGCGACCCATATATATATATAACTAGTTCAGGTATAAAGATACCGGTGACTTAATCCTAGTCAAAGTACCTCTCCATTTTGAATCACACAGGCGAGCAAAAAGGCGACAAAATGACGAACCTCTAGATGATAGCATAAAGTTCGATACAAGAGGAATTACCTTATTTCGGAAAATCAACCATGAACATATGCCTCCAGGCAGGCTTGAATAATACTGGGAAATAGTCTAGTTAGCTAACTAACTCACAAAGACAATGTATTTCCCTCAGAAAATCACAAGACGCAGGTCGCGTCTGCTCGCTACTTAGACCATTTCTAAACTCTCCCGAGCTGGCCGGAACAACAAACGAAAACCAAGTCGAGACATGCGCAGAACGACAATCTCTGAGTCGCCGTTCACAATAAGACGATTCTAAGAACATTCGAGATAAAAGTCTTACACAGTCGCGCCTTTTATGGTCATGAAAAGAAGCGTTAAGACAGGTTTTCAGACATCTACAATAGTTGACTGGTACTACCAAATAAGGAGATGTGGTCACGCTTCGTTCAAGAAATTATAGACCGAACGTGTCTCTATACAAGAGGAGGTAAACTCCTAAAAAATAGCAGTATCAATATTCCGGGTTCTGTCCCTTTGACTGTAAATATATATAATATACATTTCAGTCAAAAAATGATCATACATACGAAAAATGTTTATACAAACGAAAAATAATAATGATCCGTGCGTAACATTGTGGAACCTTAAAGAGAGTAAACAAGTGAATAAAATAACAGAAGTTTGTCGTTTAGATGGAACCTCTAAAAGCTTTCGTCAGACTTCCTATACTGCAGGTGGGAGAAGGACAATTACAAGTTGTAGGGGTCTTCAGACGGCACACTCAAAAAAAGTGTACCAAATTAAAATGCATTGAAATTACCGAGAAACAAGATTATGGTTTTTTTTTATTGTGTCAGTATATACGGCTTCTTGGGGCTGGTAATTCCATCTTGTGAAAAATGTTGCTACATAAGCTATCACTGTTTTGGATTATTAATGGTGTTAGACCTAAAAGTCTTTTATATTTGGACATGTGCCCTAATATAACCGACTAAGTTGAACGGGACGCGCTTCGCCAAAACGAGGCCACATTTAAAAAAAAAAAACACTGCAAGAGCACGTCAGTTCTTTTGTGCAGGGTTACTGCAGTAACGAGCCTCATGCTCCAAACGGGTCTAAAAAGTATACACGTCTCACGTTACTCAGAGAACCGCTGTTTGTGTACCTATCAGCCCCCTGTGAAACATAGGCCTTTTCCTATAGCGAAGCCCTCCTATCTTACAACATCTGCTCAAGCTCTTCCCGCGTTTAAATAAAAAATTTCAACCCTTGTTACCCCTGTCTCCTATTTTTTTCCCCCACATCTTTATGGTCGCCACCTTTTTTTTTACCACGGGGGTTCTATCATAGGGACTGCCTTTGGGCGCTATTACCTGGTTTCCACAAATAGTTTTCTCTAACCCATTTCATATTTCGCTGATATTTGTCTAGTTGCCTTTACCTGGTCCACACTGGTAATCTTGTCATATCAATTTAATTCTTTATTTCTGCTCACGCTCCAGTTAGATCTAGTTTGTCTTTTTGTTTTGAGAAGATGTATCTGTCGTGTATAAAACCAGCGCGCTGCAGGAACAATTAGCATTCATACCCTTCGACATTTGCTGAGGGAGACTGAGCCCCCTATGGGTTTGCCATCAACGAGGGCGGTTATTGTGTCAGATTCTCAGTCCATGCTTCGGAAGGTCCAAAATGGATGGCTCTCGCATGAATGGAAAAAATCCATAGAAACCTCAAATCTTCAGAATCTGGTACACATCTACTGTCTGTCCTAATGCTGTGTTGCGTGGCTTTGAATGAACCCATATTGTGGCCACTGGATATGAGCAAGGGAGAAATACTTTAAAAATAAGTTATCTATGATTAAACTAAGTGAGCAAGGTATGTTTATGGCTGAGATAGCCTGTAAGCTAGGCCTAACTCGCCAAGCAGTTAGTGCAATTGGTAGTGCTGAGACTTTTGTTTAGATCTTGCACTTTTGGCTTTACTTTTGTATTGTTACTTTAGGCCTCGATTTATTGTACTCGCTTGTCACATGCGTTCAGCCAGTTACTGGAGTGTCCAACGTTTGCTGTTACATATGAAGCGTGACAAGAATGAGGAAATAAGCTATATAGGAATGTATGGTGGATAAATAGGAAGGACGGAAGAATATAAATTATGTGTAGTGAACAGAAGAGAAAAAAAAGGATATTATCAAGTACAGGAAAAAATAACAGATTGCTTCAAATCGCCTCAAATCAGGAGATGAAACTAAAAAAAAAACTTTTGGGGAATTTAGAGGTGCTTTCTCGTACGGGCGAGAGACTGAAATATAAGGACAGAGCGGCGCATTGGAAATCACACACACCAAATCCAGAAGCCAGAGTGAGAAACTGGAAGACAGCATCTGCAAGAAAAGTTCTATTTTCACGCAGCATGCAGGGCAGATTAAATTAAGCCAATACAGTCTCACCGTGAGTTTATAAATCCTAAGAGGGTATGTATGTTTATTAAAAATATATGTATTACTAATATCATTTTATTTCAGATTTTATTTCTGATTGATTGTAGCAGATATAATAAAAAAGGGAATGACGCTAACCAGAGATAACCTTCACCGGCATTGTCAGGAAGCATAACCATTACTTGGTTAACCACATATATCATGGCTAGTTCTTGCCTGGAAGCATACGACATACCAGCAAGTACATAAGTGACTTGACATCCATAAGTGGAAGGCAAAGATTATATCGTACCCATGTATCATAACATGTGATTTATTCATGTATATTGTTAATTCTGCACAGTATACATTATCTTATCATGCTATCTCTGTAACATACTACCATGATTCATTCATTTATATACAAACACTGAAGACATGGTCGCATCATGAACAGCAGTGGGTGGTGGGATTGTTGGAACAAAATGGCCACCTATTACCTTTTGTTCCAGGTTTTTATGATCAATGTTTATGATCATTCCTGATCGAGAAACTAAAGACTTGTAGAAGTTGATCCAGCTCACTGAAGCCTAGAGGTCAACCACTCTTCAACACCTTAGTCCCCCGTAGTTATAGGGCGGGCTGAAGGAAAGTCTTCCGTACTTCAGTGTGTCGGAGGAACCTCGAGCAGACGTGGCTAATACCATAAGTTGAGTTTATGTGTATCCATCCAACAAATCCTGTGAGCAGTTTCTAAAACGACTGTTTAATGATGACAACTAGATGGCAAGAGATAATGTGACAAACTTGTTTTATAAGTTCAGTGGAAGATAAATCCAAGACTTTTTAGCTTTTTTATTTGATTTGTAACTGTAAATAATCATACATTTTACCATCTTACAACAACCATTTCTCATTACAAGAATATATAGATGTACATAATAAATTGGATAATTGTACTCATTTGACTTGTTAAATCTTTAACTGTTAAAATTTTGAGTTACCTTTTCAAAATTTAATTATATTATCACATAGGGTTACGATAGCGAAAGTAGCAACTTATACTTCTGAAGCCTAAATCTATTGTCCAGCTCAGAGTATTCACAGCTGTAACTCACTTGTGATACCAGTGTACTTCTCGGGCGCTGGAACTTCATACTTTCTGGAGAGAGATTCTACTTCTGCTCTACCACTATCATCCTAATAGGAAAACCTTTCGCTACACTGGGGGCTCTTTCGCGGGATATTATTTTTTATCCTGAGCCACTATCTATGTATTCCTCTATCTTAAGCCACAAATAGTTTGTAAAAATAAATTTTTTTGAAAAAATTCTAAAACTTAGAAATTTTTTCGTAATAGTAGTACCATTGAGTACGAAGTAAATAGGAAACGCTCACAAGGTTTTAAGGATTTGTCTTGTTCAAAGTAATTAATTGATTTTAATTAAGTTAGTTGGTTAGAGAAGATAAAATTATATACCCTCTGGTAAGTAAGCATCATGGCTGAATTGGTGAAGTTTAGAGCTGCGATTGTGCAGGAAGGAAAAGACTTGGGTATGACAGGAGATGCTCTAATTCGACATATCACAACTGAAGTGGATAAATATTTAGATAGAGAGACTAAAAGAATGGAAGCTGAAGCTGAAAGAGAGACTAAAAGAATGGAAGTTGAGGCTGAAGCTAAGAAATTAGAGGCAGAAAGAGAAGTCAAAAGACTGGAAAGAGAAGAAAAGAGACAAATGTTGGAAGCTGAGGCTGAAGAAAGAAGGTTACAAAGAGCTCACGAGTTAAGTTTAAAGGAACTTGAACTCCAGGGAGCAGCTAGCAATCATGGTGCTAGCTCACCTCACTCTGAGAGTAGCTCCAACCATAGCACGGGAAATGGAGCCATGAGTTTTCACCTGGATCCATTTATTGAAAAAGAGGACGCCATTGAGTCGTACCTGGATAGATATGAGAGACTGGCCTCTACCTATGGATTGGAAAAGGAAAAATGGAGCCTTAAACTATCTCAGGGGTTGAGGGGAGTTTCATACGATGTTTATTTAAAACTCTCAAAAGAAGACCAGGAAGATTATGAAATCTTAAAACAAGCTTTACTGGTTAGGTACGAAAAGAATTCTGAATCTTATAGAAAGAGATTCCGAACTGCTAAGCTACTTCAAGGAGAAAACTATCACCAGTTTTCTGCCAGATTAGAAACTTATCTGACAACATGGATTAGCTTAGGAAAATGTCAAGATATAAAAGAAATGGTCATGATGGAACAACTGAGAGAATCCATGCCTCAAGAAATGAGAAAATTTCTTATGGAGCAAGGAGCAGAGAGATTGGAAGATATTTTAACCATGGCTGAAAGATATCAAGCAGCTCAGTCAGAAGTGTCAGGAAATAAGAAGAAGCAGGGTGAGAACTTCAAACCTTCACACAACTTTACCAACTATGAACGCAGGGCCAATTCCAACAAGAACAAACACAGAACTGATTATAAAGACAAAAACCCTCAAGGATCAGATAATAGACCTTCAAGAAAGGAAGGACAGTGGTGTAAATCTTGCCAAATGAGTAACCACAATACTGCAGAATGCAGACGGAAAAACCCTCCTTATCACGCTGCCTGTCTTACAACAGGGAACAAGGGAAGGAAGGAACTGGCAGTTAGTCAGAATGACCTCCAGCATCCCCCTGTCTGTGAGGAAGTGACATGTAATGGCACTAAAATTCAGTGCGTATATGATTCAGGATTGGAATTTGACTCAGTCGTGAGTGCGACCCTAGTGCACCCTGATCAACTTACCACAGAAACAGTGGACATACAAGGGGCAATGCAGGGAACCGTCACCATGACACTTCCCATAGCAAGGATCAACGTGAGAACTCGCTATGTGGAAGGAGTGATAAGAGCAGTAGTGAGTGAGGATCATATATACCCGCTGGTAATAGGAAGTAAATATGTCTTTTTGGGTGACCCAATAAAACCTGTTGTCATGGCAGCAAACGATACCAGGTCGAGCACCAAAAAGGAGGAGGGAAATCCAATAAACATTCATCCTATAAAGATGAAAAAGGCTCAAACAGCAGACAGCACATTGAAGCCTTGTTTTGGCAAATTGCCAAAGGCCCATAACCCTCCAGAGAAAGAAGACTTCTACATAGAAAATGGCCTACTCTACAGACAAGCTGGAAAAGGACCTAAAGGGCATGGACAGCTGGTAGTGCCAAAATTCTACAGGGAGGAAATTATGGAGCAAGAGCATGCTACATCAGGCAGGGGTCACAGAGGAAAAGGGGCCACTTGTCGAAAGATAGCATTGCGATATTACTGGCCAGGAATAATTGAAGACATAAGTTGGTATGTGAAATCCTGTTCAGAATGTAACCAGGTAACCTCATTCAGAAGTGTAGACCAGTTACAGGACCTAGGGAAGCATTGTTGCGGACGTAGGCCCACTAAGAAAACTCACAAGAGAAAACAACAGGTAGATGTGGTGATAAGGAGAAAACAAAATCACAACAAGTCTACTGTTACACCAGTAACCATGGCAACTCTCCGTATTGTACAGAGAGGGGACGTAAGACATCCTACCCCGACTAGATATTTGTCGGAGCACCATGGCCTGGATCATCTGGAACCATTTGTTAGTCAGCAACCAGTATTAAAAAAGCTGCGGAAACAAACCAGAACCATAGGAGGTAGGAACCAGGGCTGTACCAGACAATTGATGGAGACAGGCCCCCCTTCGGTATACTGCCCCTTACAATAGAAATAGGTGTGGGTCCGGCAACGTGGTTGTTTCGCCGTCCCCATACACGGTCCACTGGAAGCAGTGTTGCGGACATGGACTGAACAATAGCAAAAGCATAGGCACTCAAAGATGAGATTGATTATCTCTTAAAAGAGAAAATTATTTCAAAGTCTGAATCTCCCTACAGCACAAGTGTGGTGCTATTAAGGAAGCCTAGTGGTGAACACAGGTTATGCATTGATTATAGAAAACTAAATGCTATCACTGAATCTCAGGTAGACCCATTACCTGACACCAATCAGTTGTTTGCTACATTGAGTAAGGCTCGGTATTTTTCAAAAGTAGATCTAAGCAAAGGATACTACCAAATACCAGTAAAACCAGAAGTTAGGAAACTGTTAGCCTTTAGTACACCGGATGGACATTACGAGTTCAATGTACTCCCATTTGGTTTAAAGAATGCTCCAAGTATCTTCACCAGAATGATGAGGAAATTGTTGGAACCATTACAAAATCCTCATATCACCAACTTCATGGATGATATTCTGATTGCTACCACTACATTCGAGGAACACGTAGTAGCAGTCTCCATGTTGTTAAATAGACTAAGAGAAACGGGATTGACAGCACGTCCAACTAAGTGTCATATTGGATGTGAGACATTGGAATTTTTAGGTCACACTATCTCTACAGGGCAAATGTCTCCGGACCCAAAGAATGTAGAGAAAATGAGAAAAGCACCAAGACCACAAACTAAGAAGGATGTAAGATCCTTTGTGTCACTGTGCGGGTTTTATCAGAAATATATACCCCATGTTAACTCATTATGCGCGCCATTAACCGACTTAACCAAAAAAGGTCAGCCAGATAAAATACAATGGACTGCGGAGTGTGAACAGGCTTATACAGAGTTGAAAAATAAGCTGACAAATAAACCTATCCTTGCCCTTCCCGATCTCACACAAGAATTCGTACTAAGAACGGATGCTAGCAATGTAGGCATCGGATCAACATTACTACAGCGGGCAGACACACCGCCACATATGCTATTACCAGTAGCTTTTGCCAGTAGAAAGTTAAATACAGATGAAAGAAATTATTCTACCGTTGAACGTGAATGCCTCGCTTTGGTCTGGTCGATCAACAAATTCGCCCCTTTTCTTTACGGGAAACACTTCATTGTGGAAAGTGATCACCAGCCTTTGATGTTTTTAGCAGTGTCTAAAAAATTAAATTCACGACTGTTAAGGTGGAGTTTACTGTTATCTCCATATTCGTTCAATGTGAGATAAATTCCAGGACGGGACAATCTTGGACCCGATTTTTTAAGTAGGCATCCTATCAAAGGAGATATAGAGAAACAGAAAATTAAGGAGGAACTGCAGCATGTGTTACCAAAAAGTTAACCGTGCAGGCACTGTTTTAAAGAAGAGGGCTCTGTAGCGAGATTTGTTAACACTTGCTTGGTTGTAGCGCGACACACGCCCACGCGACACCCACACACACAGTGCAAGGTCGGCTCGGCGGATCTTGCTTTGAAATTTGTAGACAGCGGAAATGTGAATTACGTTTTGCTGGAACGGTATTGCAAGAATGAGGAAATAAGCTATATAGGAATGTATGGTAAACTTTAAAAGTATGCATTTACTGAAAATTAAATTATTAACTACCGGAGAACGCCCAGTTGGAATAATATTAAATAAATATAACTCAACAAAGAAGATAGACTAGGAATTATATCCAAAAGGATATTATCCAAATATAAATAGTTTTAAAGATAATTAATATTTTTCACCTTCATCACATCGGCTAAAAGTTAGCTAATAATCTTTAAAAATTTATTACACTAACAAGCCTCAACGGATTTGGATAAAACTTATATGGAATGAAAGCCTCATATGGGGAAAAGGGAATGATACATAGGAAGGACGGAAGAATATAAGTATGTAGTGAACAGAAGAGAAAAACAAGTACAGGAAAAACACAGATTGCTTCAAATCGCCTCAAATCAGGAGATGAAACTAAAATCTTTTGGGGAATTTAGAGGTGCTTTCTCGTACGGGCGAGAGACTGAAATATAAGGACAGAGCGGCGCATTGGAAATCACACACACCAAATCCAGAAGCCAGAGTGAGAAACTGGAAGACAGCATCTGCAAGAAAAGTTCTATTTTCACGCTGCATGCAGGGCAGATTAAATTAAGCCAATACAGTCTCACCGTGAGTTTATAAATCCTAAGAGGGTATGTATGTTTATTAAAAATATATGTATTACTAATATCATTTTATTTCAGATTTTACTTCTGATTGATTGTAGCAGATATAATAAAAAAGGGAATGACACTAACCAGAGATAACCTTCACCGGCATTGTCAGGAAGCATAACCATTACTTGGTTAACCACATATATCATGGCTAGTTCTTGCCTGGAAGCTTACGACATACCAGCAAGTACATAAGTGACTTGACATCCATAAGTGGAAGGCAAAGGTTATATCGTACCCATGTATCATAACATGTGATTTATTCATGTATATTGTTAATTCTGCACAGTATACATTATCTTATCATGCTATCTCTGTAACATACTACCACGATTCATTCATTTATATACAAACACTGAAGACATGGTCGCATCATGAACAGCAGTGGGTGGTGGGATTGTTGGAACAAAATGGCCACCTATTACCTTTTGTTCCAGGTTTTTATGATCAATGTTTATGATCATTCCTGATCGAGAAACTAAAGACTTGTAGAAGTTGATTCAGCTCACTGAAGCCTAGAGGTCAACCACTCTTCAACACCTTAGTCCCCCGTAGTTATAGGGCGGGCTGAAGGAAAGTCTTCCGTACTCCAGTGTGTCGGAGGAACCTCGAGCAGACGTGGCTAATACCATAAGTTGAGTTTATGTGTATCCATCCAACAAATCCTGTGAGCAGTTTCTAAAACGACTGTTTAATGATGACAACTAGATGGCAAGAGATAATGTGACAAACTTGTTTTATAAGTTCTTCTTCTTCTTCTTCCATCCTTAGCCATCAACCGGCAAAGCAGTATGTGGCCAGTACGCCTAGTGGCGTCTTAGGGCAACAACAAATTGATCAATCTATCGCTGTTTCCACCACGCCTAGTGGCGTCTTTGTGGAACAAAAACAGACCAAACAATCTATCATTGTTTCCGTAATCAGATTGGTTGGCAAGCAGGTGATCAGCCCACTGTGCGAAGTTTTTATGGGATGGGGTAAACAGCCCCATGCCCATACCCTCCTTAGTCGCTTTTTACGACATGCGTGGTAGGGTGCAGTGTTACTATTCTTTGCTCCCCTTTCGGGCCCCGGTAACACACGGGTGTTCTTATACTTCTGAAGCCTAACCACTCATCATAATAGGAAAAAACCTTTTAAGCTAGCCTATTTAATTTTAAAAAGTCAGAGTAATTCGCTTAGTTCACAGCTGTAACCTGCACTTGTGATTCACGATACAATAGTGTACTTATTTTTCTTTTTACACTGATACAGATACTCGGTCAGTCACTTTAATTTAAAATCAATGTCTAACGAATATTTTCTTCCAATACTTTTTTTTCTTGGAGAGAGATTCCAAAATACTTCTGCTTCAAGTTCTAAGTTTGAATTCCATTCGCCAACTTTTCCTGTCATTATGGCATAGCCTTTTTTAACTCGGGATCGCTTCGTTTATAGAAATGTCTACACAAGAAGTCCGGTTTTCTGGATGTATGTTGCTGTGGTTGAAAGTTCTTCAAGACTCCCAAACAGCTTTGTGTGGATGTGCGTCTCTGTGGGCCAATGTTCAGTTCGCAATTGACTAAGCATGTGGCAGTCTTGCAGGATGTGTTCGGCTGTCTGTGCTGCCTGTCCACACGTACATAGGGGTGATGGGACCAATCTCAGTCTGTATAAGTGACTGTTCAGTCTGTTTGTTCCTGTTCTCATACGGAACAGGATCACCTGTTATTCTCGAACAAGATATTAATAGGTGTCTCTTTGTTGATCAATTTTCCTGATGGCCTTGATAAGGGTCTTCTTTTCCTGGAATGTGATTGTTTGTTCTTTTTGTTCCTGTTGTTTAGCTCTCCCTCTTTTGCTAACATATCTGCTCTCTCATTTCCTGGTATGCCACAGTGTGATGGTATCCACTGTAGCACTACCCTTCTTTTGATATTTACTTCGCATAGGACTTTGTTTAATTCTGGCAGTTTATCACTGTTGAGGGCTTGCAGAACTGACATTGCATCGGTAAGGAATACAACCTGCTGACATTGGCTTATTGTGTTATTTATTATTCCTGCAGCAATGCTTATGGCCTGTACTTCAGCAGCATAGTTTTGAACAGAATATTCCAGTAGGTGAACAGGTGGATTCATTTTCTTTGTCTGGATAGACCACATAAACTCCTGCGCCTCCGTTCTTCACTGCTCTGGTTGCAGATCCATCAGTATATACTTGGATCCATGCTTCTCTGGGTATAGTTCTTCAATCATGTCACATGCTGCTATTTTCCTTTGGAGAGTATTTAGCTCTCCCATGGGGCAGGTGGTAGTTATGGAGGTCTTAATACTGAAATTTTGATGTTGTTCCCATGGGGTTGGGAGGAGTGTGGGAGTTATTTCCTTAGTGATGTCTGGTAGTTCATCCTTGTATGTTCTAATTAGTTTTTTGGACCGATGCACAAAACTGCTTCTCTTCAACCTCCCACTGGCTAAATCTCCAAATCTAGTTTTTCATTGGATGTGCGGGCATGTTCTTGTACTTTTCTGCTTGGATCAGGGTCTTAGTGTCTCGTCTGTATAATAAAGGTGGAATGCCTGTGATTTTTTCCATTTCATTTATTGGTGTGGTCTTCATGGCACCCGTGATCAACCTAAGCGCTTGATTTTGTACTTTATCTAAGGCTTGTAGGTGTGATTTGGCTGCTGTAGACCATGCTGCTGATCCGTACTCTAATATAGGTCTTATTGCACCTGTATACACTTTCTTTAGTGTTGTTTCGTTAGCTCCCCAACTTGATCCAGCTATTTTCCTCAGTATGGAAAGTTTTCTTCTCGCTTTAGCCTCTGTTCTCTCGATGTGGTGCCTCCATGTCATTCTCTTATCTAATGTAATGCCCAAGTACACCGGTTCCTCATCTGTTTGGACATGTATATTTCCAAGTCGTATCTCTCCTGCTTTGTCTTTGTTGGAGAGCGTGAAAAGTGTTGTTGATGATTTTTCAGCGTTGATCTGCACCATCCATTTCTCTGCCCATGCTGCTATGTTGTCTGCTGCCCTTTGTATTCGCTTATTAGCGATAGTTAGATGTTCTTCTACACACCACACCACCAAGTCGTCAGCGTATAGGGCAGCTCTCACACCTTGTGGCAGATCGTGGATGAGGTCATTGATGAATACAAGGAACAGGGTGGGAGACAATACTGAGCCTTGAGGAACTCCATGTTTTAGGAGGATTTTCTTGCTGTTGTGACCTTCCATAGTGACTCTTGCTTTCCGATTGTGTAGGAACGACTGGATCCATTTTCTCATATTACCCTTGATCCGTTCCTTTGCAGTTTTACTATTAACCCGTCTTTCCATACTTTGTCAAAAGCTTTTTGGAGATTCTATCCATAGGGTAAAGACAATTTTCTCTTTTCTTGGAAGGCATCTTCAACGATCTGTGACAGGTATGTGATTTGGTCTTCTGTGCTGCTGCACTCTCTAAACCCTGCTTGTTCTGGCACTAAAATTTTCTCGGATTCCAAGTACCATTTCAATCTTCTGTTGATCATCCTCTCCATTGTCTTACATACACAGCTTGTTAGGCTTATTGGTCTGTAGCTGGTGGCCTTCCTGTTGTCTTTTCCTTTCTTTATGATGGGACACATTGAGCGCCTCTCTCCATATCTGTGGCACACTGCCTGTCATCCAACTGTAGTTTTCGAGTACATTGTATATTTGCAACAGTTTGCTCATTGCTGTATATCCTAGGTGTTTTAGCAATTTTCGTTGGTTATACCATCCGGGCCTGGTGATTTCCTGTCTTTAAGTTTCCCACACACGGCTGTTTTTAACTCGTCCATATTGAAAGGTTTGGACATAACGTCCGGACTGTTTCCATTAGTTCTAGTGTGGATTATTTCTTGACGAATGTCTCGTTGTCTGCGTAAATTGACGGAGATGTTACTTTCATTTCTGTAGGATTCCGCAAATATGTCTGCTGCTTGTTTGCCGGTATATAGTTTCCCTGCATCGTCTAGTGTAATGGTTTGTCGTTGAGAATTGTTATCGTCATTCAATTGTTTAGTGAGTTTCCACAACTTTCTCCCTTCCTTTTCAAGGTTTAGTTTATATGTTTTTTCCCTCCAGCTTCTCCTCTGGGCTTCTAGCTTTCCTTTAATGAATTTTGCTTTTGCCTTTTGTAGCATGATATGGTTCTGTTGGGATGGTTGTACCTCTGCAGTGTGCCTTGCTTCATTCATATCTTCATGTAGGTTTTGTAGTGTGTACTCGGGATCTTAAAGCCCAGTTCTGACATATTATTCAGTATTCTCATTCCGTTCTGCACTTGGTTTCGGTTTTGCTGTTTTAGAACAAGATCATCAGCAAAGTTCAGTTTTTGGTGAGTTTTTATTGTTATGTTTTGGTAATTCAGTTCATAGCCAATAAGCGGAGGAAAGGAGACAAGATGCATTCCTGCCGCATTCCATCTTTCAAAAGGTTCTGTAAGTGGTTCTTCATGCAGTACTTCATCTTTTTAAGTTGTCATGTTGTTTTTGGTCAGCTTTAGGAACCTATAGCGAACGAGAGAGAGAGAGAGAGAGAGAGAGAGAGAGAGAGAGAGAGAGAGAGAGAGAGAGAGAGAGAGAGCCCTTTTAAGTTTCCGGGATGATTCTGTCTAAACTGTAGAAGGGAGTTCACAGTGCACTTATCAGATCTAAGTCGCAGAGTTCCTTTCCATCATCTGCTCTAATATTACGTGTTACTATAAATATAGGACGAACAGAATGTTTGCCTTTTACGTACGGACTAAATAGTAACACAAAAGAGAAGACAAAGATTATAGGAGTTAATGTAGCAAATGATATCACGATTACACTTAGAAAAACATCCCTAGAAGATGTAGACTCCAACATATATATTAAGGCAGCAACATAGACAAAGCTAGATGAGCAGTCTCTGTATAAGAATATAAAAGCAAGATGAGCTTTTACTGCGTTGGAAAATATATGGAAATCTAAAGAAATCAAGTCCAACACAAAATAACGAATCCTCAACTCAAATGTCAAGATAGTTCTAATATGTGGCTCTGAAACACGGAGAATAACAAAAACAACCACCAATAAGTTACAGACTTTCATAAAGGGGTTCTAGTGTAAAGTAGAAAGATTGAAGTGGTATGACCAGAAAGTCAATGTGAAATTAATGACAAGAACCAGACAGTGGAAAAAGAGATGAGAAGGTGACGCTGACACTAGATAGGGCACAGAGTGAGGAAACCTCTCGATAGCTTTACACGGCAGTACGTGTTCTGGAATACCCAGAGTGCGAGAGATACAGGGAGACGGAAAAACACACAGAGAACGAAGCTGGAGACAGGAATGAATAGGAATAAGTAGACATGGTCAGACCTTGAACATGGCACACAGAAAGGCTTGGGTTTGTTGAAGGCATATGCTCCTTTATGACGCGCATGGATAATAAATGATGTGATTGTTTTAGTCCGAACAGAATCTATTCTGCTGAAAACTTGCTTGCTTCTCGCTTTTTTGCTATCTGTGGCATATTTAATCTCTCAAGGATAATCCTCTATAATGTTTTTCTTAGCCCTGAAAACATTCTTCCCACGTAATTTGAGTACGCCTGTTAATCTTCCTTTATTTGGCACTTTGACCAGATATCCTTCCTCCATTTTCTGGTATTTCTACTTCTTCTTTCTTAATCTCTCGCGAGATCTCTCTATCTTTCTTTCTCTCAGCCTCTCTCTGTATTCATCATTGAGGCTTGACCAAGTAGTTTGTATACCTTTGTAATGGTGTCTATGTCTGGTTTTATGGCCTCTGCATGAATGTCTTCAAGATATACAGCTTTCCCATCTCTTAGAATCTTTTGACTTCTCTCTCTCTCTCTCTCTCTCTCTCTCTCTCTCTCTCTCTCTCTCTCTCTCTCTCTCTCTCTCTCTCTCTCTCTCTCTCTCTCTCTCTCTCTCTCTCTCTCTCTCTCTCTCTCTCTCTCTCTCTCTCTTGTACTTGGTTCTTTATAATTAAATTGTATCTTTTCCTCTGCTAGTTGGATATCTGGGGCATCAGTGAAGCAGGTTTTTCAGGTTGTCCATATATTCCGTCCATATTTTCATTCCTCTTTTATGTAGATGAGCATTTTTGTTTTTTTCCCCTTGATAAGTCTCGTTGATTACTTAATTGTCTCTGGAAGCTTCTATTTTCCCCTAATTTTACTTTGGTTGCAGCTTCCTGTGCTTCTCTTGGCCAGCTCGTTAAGATATTTCCAGTTGCCTTTTCAGATAGTTCTTCTTTGTCCGCCTTTACGTTTGAGGCACAGATTACCATACATGTAATAATAATTCCAACTGAGAAGTAATAGAAATTCCAACGAACACAAAAAGACTCGCTCATATTGGAAAGAGGTAACGCTAATGGGAAGAAATAACTTTAAAAAAAAATGAAGTTTCCTTTTAAAATATAAAATTATGTTCAGCAGTGTACAAAGTAGCCAATCACAGCACACGTATAGCACATGTAAAAAAAATAAAATAAAGATTGTCCCGTAGCAAATACTGCCGTAGAGGAGTGAAGTGTTAGAGAAATCACTATACTACGTCCAGCTTCCAGAGATTGGGTGACCAGTTCCCTTCCTAGGTACCTTTGCCTTCCCTAACTCATGAGCAGAGACTGGATTTATAGCTTGGTAGACTAGAGCGTGACGCCACCGTGTTTTGAACTAGGTACCTTTGCCGCGAGAGACCAGCGCTCTAACCACTCAGCCCATCGAACGCTCATAGCACATGTACTGCAATAATAAATTATTGTGTGTGCACAACTGTGTAAAGTAATAAATTATTGTGTGTGAACAACTGCATAAAGTACTGTGTAAAGTAATAAATTATTGTGTGTGCACAACTGTATAAAGTAGTGTGTAAAGTAATAAATTATTGTGTGTGCACAACTGTATAAAGTACTGTGTAAAGTAACAAATTATTGTGTGTGCACAACTGTATAAAGTAACAAATTATTGTGTGTGCACAACTGTATAAAGTACTGTGTAAAGTAATAAATTATTGTGTGTGCACAACTGTATAAAGTACTGTGTAAAGTAATAAATTATTGTGTGTGCCCAACTGTAGAAAGTACTGTGTAAAGTAATAAATTATTGTGTGTGCAAACTGTATAAAGTAGTGTGTAAAGTAATAAATTAATGGGTGTACCCAACTGTATAAAGTACTGTGTAAAGTAATAAATTATTGTGTGTGCACAACTGTATAAAGTACTGTGTAAAGTAATAAATTACTGTGTGCGCACAACTGTATAAAGTACTGTGTAAAGTAATAAATTAATGTGTGTGCCCAACTGTATAAAGTACTGTGTAAAGTAATAAATTATTGTATGTGCACAACTATATAAAGTGCGTTTCTTTAGAGCACATACAACATATGTCTATAATTTCAAGAGTCGGGTGTTATAAAACGGTAAATATATCAAGTAGGTCTGGAAAACTTCATTAAATAAAGATACTAAAGTCGTCCTGACGATTCATACCAAAAGGCGTGGCCGATCAATTTTTTTCGTATTTTTTAAACGGTCTTTCGAGTCTAGAAACCCCATATTATTAATTGTCTAAGACGTACTGAATTTAAAAAAAAAAATAATAATAATAATAATCCAGACACCTTTTCGGGAAAATGCGGAAAAGACGCACATTGCACCGTTAAATTTAAAGTGAACATTGATTAAAAGAAAAACGCAGGTCATTCACGTTTTTACTGGTGCATTGACATTTGACCAAAGTCACGATAAGATTGATTACAAAGATCAAAGGACGATGAAATGGTAGGGCGTGGCGAGATTGAAGTTAGATAATTAGTTGCGGCGTGATGGAGGTTGGCCAGAAAATTAGTTCCCATAACTGGAGAATAGAGCTGGTGAACAAGGAGGTAGGAATGGCCCAAGACAAATCAGATAGTTAACAGCACAGTTCAGATAATAGCTGTAGAAGAGAACTGATAGTTAAGTCACCTTCTCGCTAGACTTTTCATATGCTCCAGGGATGTTATATTAGTATGTGATTTCAACTCGTATTTATTCCCTCTCAATACCCTTTAGCTCCCCAAGGAGCATAGGCCTTCAACAAACACATGCCAAGTCTTCCTGTCCAGTGCCATCCGCTCAAGTTCTTTCCATGTTTTCCTCACCATTTTCACCTCTGTATCCAGTTCTCTTCTCCATGTGATTTTGGTCTACGTCTCTCTTTCCCTGTGGATTCCAGAACAAGTACTGTATACTGTATTATAATGCTATAAACAGGTTTCCTCAATGTGTGTCCTATCCATCGCCAGCGTCTTCTTCTCAACTCTTGTTCCACTGGCACTTGTCTGGTTCTTGTCATCAATTCCACATTTGTGACTTTGTTATACCATTTCAGTCCTTCTATTCTACGCAAGCACCCTTTTATAAAAGTCTGTAGCTTTTTTGGTTGTTGTTTTCTTCAAGTTCAACTTTATTATCATTTCTTGCATTTAATCTCATAATCTTTATCTTTTCCCTGTGTATTTTCAGGCCCACTTGTTGTGACCTCTCATTGAGAATTTTCATCTTCTCTTGCATCTGATTATGATTATGGGACAGAAGAGCCAAGTCATCTGCAAAATCCTGATCATCAAGCTGTTTAGTCAGACTCCACTGGTTTCCATTTATGTTGTGTGATGTCGATGTTTTCAAAACCCAATCTACTGCCAGTAGGAAAAGAAATGGAGACAAGAGGCATCCCTGTCTCTCTCCCGTTCTAATCCTAAACGGTTCTGTAAATTGTCCTTCATGAAGAAATCTGTATGTCATGTCTTCACAAGTCTTCTTTATTATGTTAATGATCTTCATGGAAACTCCATAATGCCTCACCAATTTCCAAAGTGATTCTCTGTCTACACTGTCAAATGCCTTTTCATAGTCCACGAATCCGATGTATAGTGGTGAATTCCATTCCAGGCTTTGTTCAACTATTATTTTCATTGTGGCTAGCTATCTGGTCTGTACAGGATGAAAGGATACAGTATACATGATGAGAGAGAGAGGAAGGGCAGAATGTCAGACGGGTCTGCGTGCCCAATTCTTAACCCTTTGAAAATAAAGTTCGTTAGTTCGTTCGTTCGTACAGGATCTGTTTTGTCGAAAACCTGCTTGTTCATCTCTCAGTTGCTTGTCTATGGACCCTTTCAATCTCTCAAAGATGATTCTGTTTAATATTTTTCCTGGCACTGATAGTAACATTATTCCTCTATAATTTGTGCACTCTTGTAAATGTCCATTCTTAGGCAACTTGACCAGATAAACTTCCTTCCATTCTGCTGGTATTTCCTCCCCCTCCCAGACTTTGCCAAGTAGTTTGTATAATATCTCTGTAGAGATATCATTATCTGTTTTGATGGCATCTGCTGGAATGCCATCTAGACCAGCTGTTTTCCATCTTTCAGAAGCTTTATGGCTTTCTTTATTTCTTCTCTACTTGGTCGTTCACATCTGATTTGTAGCTCCTCTTCTGCTGGATGGATGTCTGGGGGATTAGTAGCAGATATTTCATATTGTCAAATCATTTGAAACTCCTTGTTGGTGATAATGCATCACATTTGGTTGGCGCTTCACAGCTTTGCTGAGATTAGCGCAGGTAAACTCATATGGCCCTGCTCAGTTTTCGTGTAGAGTTGTTTGCCTGGCGATAAACTTACTCGCCCGTAGACGGATTTTGTGTGCACAAGCCACGGATAAGAGATTACTTGTCTGGGCGACACATTTTGGACAGAAATGAATGACATAATCATTTCCAGTCCACCTGTGTCAGAGGAAAGTAAGATGTTGTATTTGTAAGCATCAGCCAGGAAATGAGTTCACAGATTTGTTTGTGAGTTTATATAAAGATGCAATCGGAAGTATTACTGCCTTATTAGAAAGAGGTCAAGCGTTGGAATTTTTAATTTGATATTTTAAAGCACGCGGGTGATATTATGATTTAACATCCAATTAGTTCTAAAGAGCTTACCATTGGCTTAATACGAGAGCCGGAATAGACTTTGACTTTCATTGGCAAATTCGTCGGAAGTACGATCTGGGATTTGAACTGAGAAATGGAAATATAATCTAGCGAAATCGGAGTCACAAATCAGACTGCATCGCAACGTCAAATTAGCAACTCCCAGGAGCCAGAGAGATATCAGACTAAGAATTCCAAAATTAAAAATGATAGGTCGAAGTATTTGGGCAACTTTGAAACTTAAAAGTAAACCCGCTTTTTTAAAATACAAAGACTTTAAACTTAAAGGACCAGGACAGAGTATTTGGGCAACTTTTAAACTTAAAAGTAAACCTGCATTTTTAAATACAAAGACGGGAGACCTAAGGAACCAGATCACCCTTCATAAGAGGAATACTAAAATTTCAAAGACTAAGTGATTCGACAGCATCTAACCTAAGTTGCCGTGTAAATTCTAAACCGTGCCGGGAGATTTTGTTCCCAAAACTTACATTGGGGTAAATGTAAATATTCATTTTACAAATGTGAATTTAACATGTTTTCTTGCTAAGTTGCTATATATGAGGCTGGCAACCTCAACGTGTGAAAATAGTATATTCATAAACCACTTCAGCAAGCGCAGGTGATTGCTTCTTGCTAGTCGTACAGAAAACCGACAGCAGAGGTGACCCTACACTCCGACTGGAGCAGTGATGAGTGCTAATTACATCACATGTGCATCAAGTGTATAGTACATATCATTTTGTGAAATATATGTACCTTGTTAATTGTAATTCAGGCACGCCATTGCCCTCGCGCTGTCGAAACGCATATTTTCCCAGTTTAATACCCAGAAGAATGTTGGTGATTTCTAATCATCTTCCATGAGTTACGCTGTGTATACTCAATAATTTAATTATTCAGAGAGGCTTACATTGGTGGGTGGACAGCGCGACAATGCGCCTGTTAATCTTCCAACCAAATGTACTTAACAAAGGCATTTGTTCTTTTTATTTTGTCTAATGTTCGTGGAACGAAGCTATCTGACTGTTCATGGTACGAAGCGGCGAGACGAAAGTTCGACGCACTAGTTGTGAGTTAAAAGCAGGGAATCAGCACTAACCGCATAAATTGGACAAGTTGTGTGAAGAAGTGCCCTCATCACAAAAGAATTGACGAAACCACGGCTGCATGACTGAGACCAGCTAAGTTTATTAAGGAAAAAGCAATTGGACAATTGTTTTTTTTTTAAAATCCGCAAACATAGTCTCTTACTTACTTACTTAGTCGTTCCCCTTCTACCGTGAGGTGTAGAGGTTTGGAAGAGAGAGCGCCAGACTATTCTATCGGCTGTCTTCCTCCTGGCCTGGTTCCATTCTAGTCCTCGGTCCTTCAAAGATTGTCTAATGTTGTCCTCCCAGTGGACTCTGGGTCGTCCTCGGGGTCTGGATCCTTGGCTCTTTGTTTCCCATGCTTGTCGTGGTAGCCGATCTTCTCCCATTCTGCAGACATGGCCAAACCATCTTAGTTGGGACTGTTCTACTTGGGTCTGTAGGGGGTGGCATTTTAGGCCTTGACGTATCGTCTGGTTGCGTACCATGTCTCTTCTTGTTACTTCAACCACCTTCCTCAGATACCTCATTTCTGAGGTTTGGATCTGGCTTTTATGGGTTGTAGTCATCTCCCATGACTCGCATCCATATGTCAAGACTGGGACAGAGGTGGAGCGGTACACAGCCATCTTCGATATCTTACTACCCTCTCTCTTGCTGAGGACCCCTCGAGTTATGGCCTGAAACAGTCTCCCAGCTGCTGCCTTTCTAGTGGCCAACTCGTACTTGATGCCTCCCTTGCGGTCTATAATAGCTCCGAGGTATTTAAAGTGGTCGACCTGCTCCAGGACCTGTTCTCCCAGCTTAATCTGATGTCTTCTTTCTTCTCGTGATATCACCATGGATTTTGTTTTAGAGCTGCTTATGACCACCCCTCTCTTCTCCAGCTCTTCCTTCCAGACTTGCAGGTTGGATTGGAGATGTGCCTCTGATTTAGCAATCAGGGCAACATCATCAGCAAATGCCAGCTCTGAAATATAGACCTGTCTCATCTTCCAGTACCCCACTGAATACTTTCTTGTTCTTTCCTTACATGCCTTGATGACATCGTCCATAAGGAGTATGAAGAGGTAAGGTGATAGGATATCACCTTGTCTTACACCAGTGGTGGTCCTGAACTCTTCTGACTTATGGTTTGCTGTCCTCACATAATTTCTGCAAGACTTGTAGAAGCTCTGTATAGCATGAATCAGAGGTGCTGGAATATTCTTCCTTGCCAAACAGTCCCAAAGTTTGCTCCAAGGGACCCTGTCAAACGCCTTTTCCAGATCTATGAAACAAAGATGGATCTCTCTCTTATACTCAAGGGCCTTTTCACTCAGCTGTCTGAGTGTGAAGATTAGGTCTTGAGTACTTCGGTTTGCTCGGAATCCGCACTGGACCTCATCCAATTGTGGCTCAGCTAGGCGTCAGAGTCTCTGCTCTAGGATTCTAGAGTAGATTTTTCCAGGGACACTGAGAAGGGATATGCCTCTATGGTTTCCACACTGTCGATTGTCACCCTTTTTGTCATGAAGACAATTTTATTTACATCTAAAATTCGACATCATTCCATCGTTATTTTAACATGTTAAGACTAATTGATTATTAAATTTGTTACATGTTATTTTAAAACAAAACAATCATAGTTGATTCAGTTATTATAGGTATGAAAGCAAACGTATGAGCAAGACTCTTTAATATATATACATCTAAACATATATTTACATCTATAGAGCAAATACTTATAAAAATTAATTTCGCTGGATTTACACCAGCTGGGGGCTTGAATGGGCTAAAACCATTGCTTAATTCTTCACAAAAGGCGACGAATCAGATATAAGTTAATAGTGCCCTGCCCGATGCAGCATTGTACTTGACTTCTGAAAACATCTTATGAAACTACCTTGAGATAGAAACATCATTATCCTTCTATCTACAACTCTGCCAAGAGTAATCTTTGTGCGAAGGTAGACACATTTGATGACCCATATTAGATACTGTTGAGTGTTGACCACTGGTGGACCACCACTGCAGGGCTAAGGGGAGGCAAACCGTGACACGGCCTAACACAATATTCCCAATATGCCTGAAAGGGCGTGTAAGAGGATCCTTTTTTTTGTGTTGTAGTTTACATTGGATTTACGTATAAAAGTTCGTTGCGATTACCAGTGTGTATCTGGCTATGTCATGGCAAAGGGAAGGGAATGAAATGCCTTCATGAGAATTAGTGCTGCCTTCAGGACATGTAGCAGAAAGAGCACAACATAGTTGTTTTCCGTCATGTTTTGCTCATTCGCAAATAATCATACGAGATATAAGAAAACATGAACAAATGCCAGGGACAGACATCTTCTTTCATCTTTCAACTCCAAAGGAGCATAGGCCTTCAACAATCTTATGCCAAGTCTTCTGTCCCGTTCCATCACGTCACGTTCTTTCCATGTCTTCTTCTTGTCTGTCACCAGCTCTAGGGCAGATATGCTTTAAACAAACAGCCCGGACATAATTTTTAAACAAACAGCCCGGACATTATCTTTAAACAAACAGCCCGGACATTATCTTTAAACAAACAGCCCGGACATTATCTTCAAACAAACAGCCCGGACATAATCTTTAAACAAACAGCCCGGACATCATCTTCAAACAAACAGCCCGGACATAATCTTTAAACAAACAGCCCGGACATTATCTTTAAACAAACAGCCCGGACATTATCTTTAAACAAACAGCCCGGACATTATCTTCAAACAAACAGCCCGGACATAATCTTTAAACAAACAGCCCGGACATAATCTTTAAACAAACAGCCCGGACATAATCTATAAACAAACAGCCCGGACATTATCTTTAAACAAACAGCCCGGACATAATATATAAACAAACAGCCCGGACATAATCTTTAATAGTTGGTAGAGGTCTTAAGATTTGGAATATGACATGTAAAGACATGAAAATGATGGAAAGACTAAATGAGTTGGACTGACTCGCATAAGACAGGCCCAAAAAAGAAATTTAAGAAAATAACAGCTTTATTTGTTACGGAGATGTAAAAAAGAGAAAGAGGTGTCTTAAATTAAATATGGAACGGGGCACATCTTAAGGATAGAGAGCAAAAAAAAAATGTACAAGAAAATCTAGGCATGACAAGAGAACTAATGAAGGACATCAAAATTAGACAGCTAAAGTACTGTGACCATGTAAAAAGACATAACACCTTACTGAAGACCATAACAGAAGGAAGAGTGGAAGGCAAACGTGCAAGAGGAAGACAGCGCTATAAGTGGGAAGATAACATAAAAAGATGAACAGGAAATAACCTATACGACTGCACTTTCAAGACCAGATACAGAAGACTTATCCATTGCGGCCGACCTTCGATGTGAAGATAGCAACTGATGATGATGATGATGTTAACATTTACAATAGCTTGTTGTCTGCATAATAACTTATTATTACATGTCCAAGTGCTCAATTACTAAAAATAACATATAATAATGTCATAACACTCTCCACCGTCAAACTGGCCCATAAAGCAGACATGTTCAGCGCAACATTGATTTGATGTTCATTATTAACCGGGGCAGACGACTTCCACGCGCTGCATACCATACACTGTTAAATATTTGCATGAGCTACTCACTCGGGTATTAAAGATAAGCATCCATCCATCCACCCATTGTTTCTGCGATCATTTATGAACCGTCTGTGTCGGGGTGAAATCAATATGAAGCACGCAGTCTGCGTTGTTCCGTCAAACTGCACTATTAGTAAGAATATTTTTTTCCGATTAAAAAAGAAAGAATGTATCCAGGGCTAGCTTAGAGTCCGATTTATCCTATTTGAACGAACGAACGAACGAACTTTATTTTCAAAGGGTTTAGAATTGGGCACGCATGCCCGTCTAATATTCTGCCCTTCCTTTCTCTCGCCTTCCATACTGACCAGATCCACCCTCGCGCTCACAAGCGATCCCGTATTCTCTAGCTTTGAAAAAAAGAAGGAATAAGGAACGAAGATCACTTCAGATTAGATATCAAGAATATATGTTTTTGCACTGTATTAAAAATAAAACAATATCTACATTTATTAGCTATATTTTGACATTTAACAGGATTCAACATAACTGTAATCTTAAGTCCACGGGCCCTACTAGATTGGTCCAAATCGTGCCTCACAATTACTAATGCCAACCCTGAATGTATCAAAGCGTTGCCAAATTTAAGATTCAGGTATGAATACTGACCTAGTGAATGAAAGATTTGTATCCTGCAAATACAGAGTGTCATTGACTTACGACACTTTCGGCTTACGACCACTCATACTTACGACGGTCATCCCATTGCATTATTTTCGATTTCACACGTTCGGTATTGATGTCACTCATGCTTCCTTATTTATTACTTTACAGTAATGTACATGCAGTAATTTTATGTTATAATTTGTACATTATATTATTTCAATGTAAAAAAAAAAGAGTAACATTAGTTACAAATATAAAGAAACAGGCCTACACATTTTAGCATTCAGGCATGTTAATTGTTAACATGTGCTTGAGGTTCACATGGTATACAGTGATTTTCGACTTCCGACCATATCTACTTACGACCATATCGACTTACGACATGGCCGTCGAAACGGAAAACTCCGTCATAAGTCAAGGACAGTCTGTAATAGTTAAAAAGATATCTAACTTTGCTTTAACATTATTTATCCCATGAGCCAAATGGTGCGCCAAAAATTGGCACGCTATTTTCCCAGGTGGCCGCCTAACGTGTACATTTGGTTATAGTCAATTTCTTTATGTCTGCAAGTCATAAAACAAATGTATGTGTTGCTTATAAGGGTTTAAGCACTCCAAAATTTTGTCAAGCAAATTTACAATGATTTTATCATCATCATCATCATCATCATCATCAGCCACCCGTGTGTTACCGGGGCCGAAAGGGGAGCAAAGAATAGTAACACTGTTCTCTGCCATGCATGTCGTAGAAAGCGACTAAGGAGGGTTGGGCATGGGGCTGGTTAACCGATCCTGTAAAAAATTTAAACCACAAACAACTTCAACAAACATGGACAAGTCAATTAAGGAAAATAAAACACAGCCATCCAAGACAGGGAAAGGTCCTCTCGCAGGGAGGCGTATGATGCAACACAGAGAAAGCCGAAAGGAGTCTGTGTTACTGACTAACCTTCTTTCTTCTAGGAGAACTTCCAGATTTGGCACCTGGAATGTTCGGACCTTAAACGAACAAGGGAAAGTGGCTCAAGTAGCAGCAGAAATGAGGGAATATAAAATCGAGGTTCTGAGACTGTGTGAAACAAAGTGGAAGGGGGTAGACAAGAAGAAACTCATCACAGGTGAATTGATGCTGTCATCAGGACATGAAGACGAAAGTTCACACTACAGTGAAGGGGTAGCTCTTATGTTATCTAAAGAAGCACAGAAAGCACTCATTGAATGGGAAGCCGTTGGACCCAGAATAATAACAGCTACTTTTAAAACAGCTAAAAAGAAAATAAAAGTAAATGCCATCCAATGTTATGCACCAACTAATGACAAAGAAGAGTCTGTGAAAGAAGCATTTTATACTAGACTACAGGAAATTATGGAAAAAGTAAAAAGAAGAGACATCACAATTTTGATGGGTGACATGAATGCAAAGATAGTTAGTCAACACCGGCTTTGAAGAAGTCATGGGAAAACATGGGCTAGGAATAATGAATGAAAATGGGGAACTATTCTCAAACTTCTGTGCTTCAAATCAACTGGATGTAGGAGGAAGCATGTTTCCACATAAGAGAATACACAAGGCAACATGGATATCACCAGACCATAGAACAGAAAATTAGATTGATCATATATGCAGAAACAAGAAGTTTAGATCATCATTGCAGGATGTAAAGGTATATAGAGGAGCAGATGTGGCATCAGATCACCACCTTCTGATAGCCAAAGTAAAAATGAAACTCAAGAGATATGCAACAATGCAAAATTATAGACAACAACTTAATGTAGGACACCTAAGAAATCAAGAAACAAAAGACAAATTTGCGGTCACAATATCCAACAAATTCCAAGTGCTCCAACATCTGGAAGATGTAGAGAATACAGAAGACTATTGGCAGCAAATCAAAATGGTATGGAATGAGACATGTGAAGAAATACTGGGGAAAAGGGAACGACAACAAAAAGCATGGATAACAACCCAAACCATCAATAAGATAAAAGACAGAAAAAACAAAAAAGCAGATTTAAACACAAGCAAAACCAGAAGTTCCAAAGCCAAGGCTCAAGAAGTGTACACAGAAGCAAACAAAGAAGTAAAAAGGAGTATAAAAAGAGACAAGAGGAATTATATTGAGGAGTTGGCAAGAGAGGCAGAAGATGCTGCAGGTAAAGGAAATATGAGAGAACTGTATAACAGCATAAAGAAGCTAACAGGGAAATACAAGCAAACAAGTTGCCTCATAAAAGACAAGAATGGAAAACTTCTCAGCAATTTACAAGAGCAAATGAAGAGGTGGACAGAATATTTTGAGAACCTTCTCAATAAACCAGCTCCACAAAACCATCCAGCCAGCAGAAGAAAAGCTACAAATTAACGGTGAAAGACCAACGAAGGAAGAAATAAAGAAAGCCATAAAGCTTCTAAGAGATGGAAAAGCATCTGGACCTGATGGCATTCCAGCAGAGGCCATCAAAGCAGATATCGACACGGCTACAGAGATGTTATATAAATTACTTGGTAAAGTCTGGGAAAAGGAAGAGATACCAGCAGAATGGAAGGAATGGTATCTGGTTAAGTTGCCTAAGAAGGAAAATTTACAAGAGTGCACAAATTATAGAGGAATAATGTTACTATCAGTGCCAGGAAAAGTATTAAACAGGATTATCCTCGAGAGATTAAAGAAGTCCATAGACAAGAAACTGAGAGATGAACAAGCAGGTTTTCGACAAAACAGATCTTGTACAGACCAGATAGTCACTTTGAGAATAATAGTTGAACAAAGTCTGGAATGGAATTCACCACTATACATCGGATTTGTGGACTACGAAAAGGCATTTGACAGTGTAGACAGAGAATCACTGTGGAAATTGATGAGGCATTATGGAGTTGCCCTGAAGATCATTAATTTAATAGAGAAAACATATAAAGACATGATATGCAGAGTTCTTCATGACGGACAGCTTACAGAACCGTTTGGGATAAGAACAGGAGTGCGACAGGGATGCCTCTTGTCTCCATTTGTTTTCTTACTAGTAATAGACTGGGTTATGAGAACATCGACAACACACAACAGAAATGGAATCCAGTGGACTCTGACTAAGCAGTTGGATGATCTGGATTTTGCTGATGATTTGGCTCTTCTGTCCCATAACCGTAATCAGATGCAGGACAAATCGAAAACACTCGATGAGAGGTCACAGCAATTGGGTCTGAAAATACACAGGGAAAAGACAAAAATAATGAGAATAAATGCAGGTAAGGATAACAGGAACTTGAAGAAACACCACTACAAGATATAGAATCGTACACATATCTTGGCAGCAATATAGACAAAGTTGGAGGGACAGACAGTGATATCAAAATAAGAATACAAAAAGCAAGAGGAGCTTTCATTGTATTGGGAAATATATTGAGATCAAGAGAAATCGGATCCAACACGAAAATAAGAATCTTCAACTCAAATGTGAAGTCAGTCCTACTGTATGGCTCTGAGACATGGAGAACAACAAAGACAACAACCAAAAAGCTACAGACTTTCATAAATGGGTGCTTGTGTAGAATAGAGGGATTAAAATGGTATGGCAAGGTTACCAACGTGGAACTGAGGACAAGAACTAGACAAGTGCCAGTGGAACAAGAGATGAGAAGAAGACGATGGCGATGGATAGGACACGCACTGAGGAAACCTGTTGATAGTATTACAATGCAGTCCTTGTTCTGGAACCCCCAGGGCAAGAGAGGCAGAGGTAGACCAAGAAGCGCATGGAGGAGAGCTGGAAACAGAGGTGAAAATGATGAGGAGAACGTGGAAAGAACTTGAGATGATGTCACGTGACAGGAGGATTTGGCACGTGTTCGTTGAAGGCCTATGCTTCTTTGGGAGTGGAGGGTTATGAATGAATGAATCATTATCATCAGCTGCCATATGCGCATCGATGGCTGGCTGCAAGAGATCTGTAACGTCTTCTGGCTCTTGTCTTGATGACGCACTTTGATGGACTTGTTCCTGTCCATCTACTGATGTTATCTTCCCACCTTTAGCGCTGTCTTCCCCATGCATCTTTGCATTCTGTCTTCCCCATGCATCTTTGCATTCAACTCTTCCTTCTATAATGGTCTTCATTAAGGTGTTATGTTTCTTTTTACTTGACCACAGTATTTTAGCTTTCTAATTTTGATCTCATTATTTAATTATCTTTTTATTCCTAGCTTTTCCAAGACCTCTATTTGTTTTTTTTTTCTTTCTCTTTCCATAAGGCGTACCCTATTCTTCTATATATCCACATCTCAAAGGCCTCAATTCTTTCGTCCAATTGTTTGTTCATTATTCATGTTTCTATACCACACAATAATGAAGATTAATTGTTTAATACATATTATTGTAAAACATTTTTATACAGATATAAATATATGTATTTAATTAAATAATTTAAGTGAAAATAAATTGACATCCCTTTAGCACCTGGGCAAAAACTTATAAAAAAGGGGGAAAAAAAAGAAAATAAAGTCACCTTTATTTCAACATGTGAAAGATCCGTTGTGTTACTGTAAAATAAAGCAGACAGACACAACCGACTGCATTTATAGACACGCATGACTTTCGCAAACAACCGTGCAGGTGCAAAGTCGATTCTGTGGCGTGCATAAATTAGGCTTTCGTTGTAAAACACATGTTTTATTTATAACTCTTTAACACGTGATGCTTTGTTATCATTGTTATTTATTTATTTATCGCGGTTCTGTGCCTATAAAATGTCTGTAATATTTCCATCCTGTTGTTTTCTTCCCAATGACTTTCAATTTTCGCTTTTGTCCCTACATTTTCAAATATCATCAAAGCCATTTAGCTCCCCACGAAGCATAGGCCTTCAACAAACACATGCCCTCATGCCATCAGTTCAAGAACTTTCCATGTCTTCCTCAACATTGTCATTTCTGTTTCCAGCTCTCGTCTACATTAGTTTTTTGTTTTTTTTTTGTTTTTAGTCTGCCTCTGCCTCTCTTACCCAGGGGATTCCAGAACAAGGACTGCCTTGCAATGTTATCAAAAGGTTTCTGCAATATGTGTCATATCATTTGTCAGCATCTTCTTTTCATCTCTTGTTCAACTGGCGTCTTCAAATATAACTATAAATAGCTTCGCTCTACGTAGGATCACTGTCACATACAAACCTCCCGCCTTTGACTGTCTTTGAATCCGTGATCACACTGACTGTATCATCATCATCATTGTCATCATCATCATCGCTAACGTCACCATCATCCTCAGCATCATCATTGCCACCGTCACCATCATCACCATCATCATCGCCACCGACATCATCATGATCATGCCACCGACACCTTCACCATCGTCAACGTCACTATCATCATCGCCACCGTCATCATCATAATCATCGTCACCGTCACCATCTTCATCGTCAACGTCACCATTATCATCGCCACCGTCAACATCATCGTCAGCATCATCATCATTGTCACCGTAGTGACGGTATTGCCTCCGCTCCTTTGCAGTAGTGGTCCAACAGTGGCCAAAACTCAAGAGTATCTAATATGGGCTTCAAATGTGTCTACCTTCGCACAAGATTACTCTTGGCAGATATGTAGATAGAAGAGTAATGACACTTCTGTCACAAAGGGAGTCTTCACAAAATATTCAGATATGCGAAAACAATGCTGCGTTGGCTTAGCACGTTAATTCTAGAATCTGCCGACAACTTCTGTGAAGGAATTAAGCAATGGTTAATCTTAGCTCGTTTAGCAGATTGCGCTAGGGCGATGTACGTGTTAATCTGTGTACTGAATTTGGCGGCGCCTGCGATTAACCAACTTGGTTGTTGATCATTTTCTCTCAGCCGCTCTTGCAAATGTTTAGTATTACCATCCACAAGGAGTGTCAGATAAACAGATAAGACACAATATACTGAAAGTAGCAAAAGAATGTAGATACAAAATATCTGCTCCAGTGGACAGAGAAAGAAAAGGGTGCGACTCAGAAAAACCGCAATAAAATCAATACAAAATGTACCGATTACTGCCGTAGTGAAACAGAGATTAGGAAGAAGACGGGGTCGCCCCAATCCATTCT
Organism: Oreohelix idahoensis; assembly: GCA_024509875.1. Classification (NCBI taxonomy): domain Eukaryota; kingdom Metazoa; phylum Mollusca; class Gastropoda; order Stylommatophora; family Oreohelicidae; genus Oreohelix; species Oreohelix idahoensis. The sequence continues at coordinate 35,005 of JAMPIV010007459.1, read as the reverse complement.
GTGACAACCGTCACCATCATCATCATCACCACCGTCACCATCATCATCAACCCCGTCACCACCATCATCGCCACCGTAATCATCGCCACCATTACCATCATCATCATCTTCGTGAACGAAACCATCATCATTGTCACCGTCACCATCATTATCATCATCATCATCATCGTCACCATCATCATCACCACCGTCACCATCATCATTGTCACCGTCACAACCATCATCATCATCGTAAATGTACTATAATTCTGCACTATAATTCTACACTGAACCTTTCTAAAGCTCTCTCTCTCTCTATCTCTCTCCTGCCCATTCTCTCGCTGCCACTTCCTCCAATTTACACTTCCTTAATGCGCGCTCTTCATCTTCTGATCCTCTATGAGCTCGGAAGAAGGACTATCAACCAACCCCAAGAATGCAAAAGAACTGTTTGATGTAGTTTATGTTTCACATATCTAGACGTCACAATGCTTTGAAAATATGCTTAAATGGACAAGCCCAGAATACCTCGATGGAGATAATTTTGGTTCTCGCCCACGAAAACTAGAGACTTACCATAGGGAAGGGAGAGGTTATAGCGCCTCCAACTCGCCGGTTGTTGTGTATTTAAGCGTTAAAGGAGTCTTAATAAGAATATTTACCCTTCCCTAAAATTTACAACAAAAGTCCCTAACTGCTTTGGTCAGTGACTGCTTACTCAGTATATGCATTTAACCTAAATATCAGAAGACTGCTCCATGAATCAACTATTGTGGATGCACTCAGTAGGACAAACTCCTTCTCAGTGAACGTTTTGAGGGAGACAGACTTAATTTAAGTAATTAAAATAAAAAAAAACTCTGAAGGACCATATACAATTTCCAGAGACGACGAAGACGCCATACATCTACTTCAAAAAATAGAATCTTGACTACTAAGACTGCCATGAATAGCGATATAGTAATGGAGAAAAACTTAAATAGAATGCATCGTGACATCAGGTTAGTCCAGAATTTAGCTGTTTAGAGTACGCATAGAATAGAATGCACTTAGGAAAGTAAAAGACAATTAGAAAGGAAGTTAAAGATTAATTCAGGGTATATTTTAAGCCTAAGATGAAGGAAATCGCTCCAGAAATAAGGAGGATATGTAGATTACTAGTTTTTCAGATTTGTGCAGCTGGGCAAATGTGTGCCTGCCTTTCGGGACACAAAACACACATTAGCAGGAAACTCCCTCTGGCGTCCGATCTTGGGCTATATATAGGACGTGCTTTAAATGGAAATAGGCCAGTCATAAATTCAAATTACAGCGAGCGGTAAAAAAAGTGTTAATGAAGAGTGCTTTTGCCAACCGCATCTGAGAGAAGACCATTATACCAATTAACAGCTCGACTGTATGTGCCTGAGGGTAAGAAAGAATATATATATATATATATATATATATATATATATATATGACAGGGCGCTAGGTGTGGTGGCGGTGAACTTATGTCGATGTGGCTACCTCACACCCAAGACCCATGCACTAAGAAAATTTATTAAGGATCGTTTGACAGGGGTTGCAATTATTGGTTGCTTGCAACCCTCTCAGCAGCAGACTTAGCAATTCAAGCAACACAAAGCCTTATACAGGTCAACATTTAATACTATCGAACAAAACCAAACAAACACCCAGTCAGTGTTCATAGACTTTCTGAAAGAAACAATATATAAAACAATGTCTAAGTGAACATCAATAGCATACATAATAACACTTACCATACGGCAAACATGCGCCCACCTGATACCCTCAACTATCTCACACACTCATGCGTGTCGTCCAATGCGACTAGTATGGTGTTGTGCATGAGGCTGGCAATCTCACCGTGTAACATAGGTTGCTAACGAAACCACTACTGCAAGAGCACACACTCAACTATCACACACACACACACACACACACACACACTCATGCATGTCGTGTAGCGATACGAGTATGGTGTTGTGCATGAGGCTGGCAATCTCACCGTGTAACATAGGTTGCTACCGAAACCACTACTGCAAGAGCATCTGAATGCTTCATGCGGAGGCAAACCACACTGGTGGCCCCATGCTCCCTCAGGAGCGGAGAAGAGAAATATACATCTCCAAGTACGCCCACGTGCTCTCAAAAACCATTGTTCACATAACAATAATTAAATAATAATCAACTGGACATAAAATAATATTCTTCAATACATGTACAACAAATACTCTCAATAATGAGAATAAACTACTACCTCTCAACCGACCCACATCAATACTCGTTCCTGCACTCTGATCATGTCGTAAGTGACGACTGGTGCACCTGGCCACAAGCGTGTCGTATATGACCCCTGATGAGATTAGGGACTCATCACATGAAACACATTGTTACAGAAACAACCACTGTAATAGCATAAAAATGCTTCTTGTGGGCTTGTGATGGACACCAGCCGCATTGGTGTTTCCATGCTCCACCAGAAGCAAACAGAGAAACACCTGTCTCAACGTGCCTTACGCACCCAGGAGTGGCCCTAATCTCACCAGAAATTTAAATGACTACCCTCACTTCAAAGTAACCACTAAAGATAAACAGTAGGATTATGATAAGTAGGCTATCGTGAAATACACTTAAATGCTCTTACATTAAAGAATAAAAATATAATTATTCTTAACTTAACAACTAAAACTAAAGTCATCACCACGTGGCTGTCATCTTGCTATTTTGCTAACAAGTTAATATCATCTAAATTCACGTAATAGATCGCTTCTCTGCCTGGTTTCATTTATGAAATACTTTCATACTACATTTATCTATGTATTTCACTAAACATTAAAATAGCCACGCTCAATATAATTTCAGAATTATAGAACACTAATGCTAATCTAACTTAACTCACGTGCTCAAGGCATCTACAGATTGACACAGATTGACTCTGATGTCTAACCTCGTCTGTTCTCTTCTGGGCGGCTCTCTCAAAAATAGGCCTGTTTCGCCGCTTGCTATCTCTTTTATAAGCCCTAGGCTAATCACTCAACTTACTGCGCGCTGCGCGTATTAATTTGCGCCACGCAAATAACACACGCGATTATTGCTCTAGAAGGCATGAAAACACAAATATACACAACTATTTCTAGAGCAAAAAACACAACTAATTTGTAGGCTTTATTATGGCCTTGTAATAAATCTTCTTGAAGATAACGTGGTGAAAAGGCACTAAACCACAGAGACAATATGGTTGACAAGATGGGTGTACCACGGAGACAATATGGCTGACAAGATGACGCCAGTGCCGAGAACGACAGATCTCAAGATGGCGCTGTCATATATATATATATATATATATATATATATATATATATATATATATATATATATATATATATATATATATATATATATATATATATATATATATATATATAAGTAGTTTTATTGATTAATTACAGTGTGTTAGGAAGTGTGTAGGTTCGAAACCTGCTGCAGGCGGTTTGGTAGCAGATCGCTTTGTGTGGATTTTTAACAATGGTATAAGCGCCGTACCGTTCAGAAAGCAATGGCAAACTACTGAATGAAAAAAATTGCCTAGAAAAATCACAAACAGCCAATAAAAGCTGGGGTTGATTGCCACGTCCTGTAAAGGATAAGCAACTAACTTTAGGAAGTGTGTAGATGTGTTTTGAACTACTGTGTAAATTTCTGAAGGACTTACCAGCCTGTGTATATTCAAAATAAATTGAGAATAGTGGCAAAAGTGTGTCTGTAGGTTTAGAAAAGCATGTAAAGAATTATTTCTTGATGGAATGACACACACACACACACCAGGAACGTAAGGAAGGATGAAAGCGATTGTTTTACTGAATTGTTTAAGCTATTACTTAGTAGTTTATACAGGGCTTAATCATTGTATGGAGGCTGATCATGGACAAATGGCTCTAACTAAAGATTTAGAGGGAAATTGTAGTTACAGTGAACTGGATTTGGTTGTTGCTTCTATACTATGTCCTGTGCATCTGCTAGCACACTGTCTGAAACTGTCTACCATCCCCAACATTTGTGATAGTGGGATAGTGATGGTCAATATAGGGGTTGCCTCTAATTCGTTTCAGGTTATATCCTGTAAACCCAACTACACTTAATAAAGTCAGCCACTATTGAGGGAACTCCTGATGCAAGTGCCTTTTGAGTTCAGAGGGCCAATCAGCTAGTACCTACTGCCTGGAGGAAGATCAGTAACTGTACTTCCAGGACCACAGTGGAACCAGATTTATTCTACAGATGAGTGAAAAACAAGACAACGTTAGAGTATCCCAGTCACTCCAAGAGTATTGACAGTAATCATATGATGACCCATGTTTGGGCATAGATAGAGCCAGTGATAACCTAACATTCAATGACAGTGAAATAAAAGTGTTAGTAAGTTATAGAAATTCTTCAAGTAGAGGTAGATCAACCAAGAGAGAACTTTCTACAAATTTTGAGAACCTTTTAATTCTTATAAACAATTTTCTAAATGTTTATTTATTTATTGTTGTAATTGAATATGATTTCATTGAGAGCTTTTCAAATAGAAAAGAAAAATTGTAAAAATAAATTGTAAATATTTGCCAGCAGACTTACTTAATTTATTTAAGTTGAGTTCAAGTTCTTGTTGGTAGATAATGTAGTTAATACCCCTAGCAGAGTCATTAATAATAATATTAATAATATTATCAGAGGAGGATCTGGAGAGGGGACAAGTAGGGACTTAGAGTAATTCATTACCATCTTCTCCAGGAACTTATACAGCTTGATCCCACCTTTGATGTCTATACACCCTTACTCTTTTCAGAGAAGGGGGAATTACTTTTAAGACCAGACTCTTATCTGGCACTATCCTCGTATCACCTGATACAACTTTGTGTCCAGAATAACGTTATAATTTCAATAACATCAACCCTCTCGCGACAATGATTTCAATTAATTTTATTGTTTTATGTAGGGTATGTAACTTTTTTTTTCAATTTAAATATTAGTGGGCGGTAAGGAAATGTTACCCTCATGAAAGTTGCAAAAGTGGGCGCTAAGTATTAAAAAGTTGAAGAGCACTGCTCTAGAGCCACATCGCGCATCAATCAAACAAACACACACACACACGCAAAGTGTAGCCTTCAAGTAAAAAGTATTAGCTTTGAACAATAGACAACAAAAGGCAAATAAAGAAAGAATCATCTCCCTTGCACTGTGACTATGCTGAAGGTAAAGTCGTAAATTAGGGACAGAGACAAGGACAAACTATAAATGGGAACTGAAGTAACGAAAGAAATAAACATCAGACACATTATAGCGTGAACACCATAACCTGAACTGTTACGCTACGGACCCAAGTAGGAAGGCGAAAGAGAGGCTGATACAAAAAAAAAAAAAAAAGAAAAATAAAACTAGAAACACCCTAACGGAGAACTGTGGAGGCCGATATGAAAAGCATGAATCCAGGTTTGGAACACGGCTCGAAAGATGGCCACAGACCGAGCGGCGGGGGGGGCGGGTGCGGGGGGGGGGGGGGGGGGGGCGGGGGGAGAGAAAGGAGAGTTTGTTGTTGCACTGCCAGATGTCACAAAGCATGATGGTCACTGCTTACTTTGTCAGTGTACGGCTATGGACCCAAGAATATGATGATTTTAAAACACGGAGAAACACAATGTTTTACTAAAAACCGCGACAGAGAGAATGGCGGAAAGAAGTGCAAGTCAGCGTTAGAGATATAAACGGGGAAAAGAAATTTCACCGGTCGACGGGAAGTACTGAAGTTTATCGGAGTGTACTCCAAAACCAAGACATTGGAAAACTATACAGATTCAATATTTGGAGATGCAATGCAATCATGCTTCTGTATAAAGATTGCACTTGACAAGATCTTCTCATTTTAATTCCTTTCTTAATCTATGTTTATTGTCAGCTTTTTGTGCTTCTAATGCAAGATTTTTTCTTGGCGCAGACGAAATATTATTAACTATATTCTCACTACGCGTTTTTTTTCCGTAACGCACTGCAAGTATTTTGCAGTCACACACTTTGATCATGTGAATTGGGATAAAGTACAAGACTAAATGACATTATACCAATTCAACATATGCTTAAGAATTAATAATAGACGTTTCCAATGAAACACCTTCATCTGATTGAACGACACAATAAAGCAAAATAATTCGAAAAAAAAATTAAAGTACACAAAAAAGATTGAAGACTAACTATTGTAAAATTTTCTCGCTGGTGCTTGAATGACAAAATATTCAAAATTACACACACACACACATACACACGCACACTCACACACACACTCTTTCACACACACTCTCACTCACATTCACACTCACACATCACACACACACATACGTATATACATACATATATATATATACACACACACACACAGCGACACACAGACACTGCAACGGACGAACAAGACTAGAAACATTTGGCGACAAGGGCCAACATAATCATAGACAGATACAGCGACAAACAAAATCATAGGCACATAACGCTACTAGAATAATCATAGACACAAATGCCAAAATAATGATAGGTAGATACAACGACAAACAAACTCGTAGAGACAGACACACAATTTCCACAAGCAGTAGATTATAAGATTCCGGAGCGCACAAGGAACGCAAGGCAATTTAAAATAAAAGACAGAAAGAAATGTACTTAAACATATGCTCTGCGTGATTTGAGCAGTTAGTAACTTGAAACCAGGCGATCGCGACAAATGAAATGTCAGCGCGCACAAGAAAACATAACTCCTCAACGTGTAAGAACAGAAGAAACTCTGAATATGACAGTGCTTACCTGAGAAACTTGATCGATGCTCTCTACATGCCTTTATTACCACCATTTATCATCAGAAGAACTTTATCTCACATTTCGCTGCTGTTGTGATGTCTCTCCGTCTCTGAGGACATGGATAAAATTATGGCAATGAGGACTCTGTGGGAGAAACCGGTGTGGCCGGGTAGGGTAGTGGGGATTGCTGTTTTGAAATCGAGAGTATTAGATTTTGATTACTAGCTAGCCTGCTAGAGGTGATGATTTCTCTCTACAGACTTACAGGAATTTACCAGGTTCGGGGACAATCCTCTATGATGTTTTATTTTTAGAGCATATGGTTATTATTTGTGTTGCACCTGCAACGGTTAGCTTTGGCATGATCCTTTAATAATTTGTATGATGGCTAACTGCAAACATATGATTCGTCAATGTCGTGAAATATTCTAATCCACATATATAAATTATCAGGTAAATATAAAGCCTAACAAATAAATTCTAATAAAGAAAAGAGCAATGGTAAAATAACAGTGCTGTCACAAAGAATGTACTCGAAATCCCCCTTTGTTTTATGCTTCGTCTGCAAATTGTAACGTTTCCACGTTAAATATAAGCCACTGCATAAATACAAGCGTTTCCACAACACATTAAAACGGGTATTGCATTTCTAAGAAAACATTGAGAGGCACACTGCGTAATGACCTAAATTAATCCTAACATTAATTATACTACGTTACCAAAACGAACGAACAGATGGACTCAAATAGAAAGAAGGGAGGGCTGAAAATCAGGAACGCATGCAAAATTAAACACGCGTCTCGCTATTAATGCCACCCCAACAAGCGTAACGCGCTACACAATTACTACTATCACGCGTGTAAGGCCACATGCACTAACTTTTTTTCAGACGGACAGTGATAAAAACACTAACCTTCCCAGAGTTAGGTTTTAAAATCCTGAAAAACGCTTATTAGAAAAGATAACATTAGATGGGTTTACGTTTGAAAACATTACAGTACCCAGACAGCACATCTTCGAAACAGGAGGTAGAAGAAATTGCATATTTTGAACGCAGCCACTTAGCTCTTTTAAATTTGTATATTTGGGTTCCTTAGGGCTTGATGACAAAGAATATGTTAAATGTTATGCAAATAGTCTAGGAATTAACAAGTTATAGCCAAAATAAAATGATGGTGCTGTCAGACAACACCCAAAATCAGAATCGCTCAGTGGTAGATTTTTTAAACCACCATTGTACGGGAAATGGGCCACAAGTTATATTTGAACTGATTGGCTGGAATGATATGTAAGGCTAAACACGATTAGTCGGACTATAAATGCTATCCTTGGTTGTTAGGGGAGACGTAGGAAGGTAAAAATTTTTTCAAACACTTGTCGAAACGTGGCTCCATTGGCCAGACTCGCTGATATAATCACTTAGGAGCGTTAGTTCGAGACCACTAGTTCAAATAAGCTTGATAAAGCAACAGTGCGTTGAAGCCAGCTCATATTTTTGCTAAATAAAAGCCTGGAACATAAGCAGATGGGAATTTGTGCCAGTATTTGTGCCAGAATTCATTGCTAGTCAACGTATCTGTGTTTATTTCCATGAATTGTGGTAAGCTTGAAACATTCAGTATCTTTTAATGAAAATTGAATGTGAATTGTTAATTTATGCCTGTATATATGTGTAGTTCAGTAGCAAACATGATGTAAAGCCTATAATGCTCCAGCCTGAACAGAAGGTGTCGGAGGAAAGTAAAACGGCATGGAATGGCCAAACAGTACACTGACACCTAGATTATTGATTAGACAGAAATAATGCTGGAAGTGCAGAGGCGTAGTAACCATTAAGGAGGTTAATACTGGTATAAAGTATTTCAGATGAAGCTGACAGTTGGCCTAACGCTCTGAACTCAATGTTTGTGATGTATTGTGCTCAGTGTAGAACTAAAGTATCAATTAGTTATGAAGTAGAAGGTACATCCTTCTTGTTTTCAGGGACCGTGGTCTTGACGTTATTGAGCAGCACCTGGTCAGAGCTTTGCTGAATCCAGAGTCGGACAGCATACTCCTTGGTCCATTTAGCTATCAGTGAGGTGTCTCCAGAGCCCAGGGGAGAAATCGAGCAGAGGAGTCTTTTCCTGCCGCCATCACGCAAGATAAGCTGATGTGGCCAGCTGAGCTCAACATTATGTACCCCCATCTTAAAATGACAGTGTAAAATACAATTAAGAGGGGAATTTAATTGTTTTAATATCAGGAACTGAGAACATCTCCAATACTAGTTCCAATAAAGACAAACTATTGAAGTCATGATGACAAATACCAACAGAGCTTGAACAAAACAAAACCAGTATTACCTCATATTACTACTACACAACCGACACACATAGGATACTTTTAAAAATATATGTCACTACAAGATTCATATTAATAAATTCTGTATATATAACTTGTAATTAAAATTGATTGTGATTCCTGGTTCCTTTGTATTTGAATCAGGACACATATACATTCATGACAGCAATGAATACATATTGTTATTTGAAAAGTTATCAGTGACTCCTTTAAGATATCCTTGTAGAGTGTTTTATGTATGTGAGTGTCACAGTGTTGTCAAGTGTAGTGGAATAAATTAAATTGTTTATCTGTCTGTTGTTGTTATGACTTACACTTCATCATACACATACCCTAGACACATAACGTAGTCATCACACTATTCCAGAATAATTCTGACTGAGGTATATATATATATATGTGGCAGCAAGTAAGGTTATCTATAATACACTACTCTTATTAGATATAGATACCTTCACAGCTGATCTCAGTCAGTACACTAAGTCCCCTATAAATATTTATAACATCCCACTTCACCACAGTCAACAGCATTTGTGTTCAATGAAACAAATGTTTATTCAATTTCCAACAAGAACTGGGTTAAGTCAAATGGTAACCACACCAAATTTGCATAATAGCATGTTGACATTTAATAAACAAGCATAAAAAGTCAATGCATTATTTTAATGATGCAATATTCCTTATTGCATCTCGTAATCTTTTCAAGTTGCTAAAACATGGCGTGGCTCCTCTATCCTTCTAGTGTTCCTTCGTTTAGTTGTTAATGTGGTCTAGATTTCACGTTTTTCTTATCTCTTCATTTCAATGAAGAGCCAAACTTTCTCTTATTCATTAGTATTCCTTAGTTTGACTTTCTCTCAGCTTAAGGACCTTCATTCTTGGTAAAAGGTTCAGATATATGCCTGGGTTTACAATTCTTTACCCAGTTTTCGAGCGTAGCTCCGTTTCAGTTATGACTGTGGGCTCTAACAGTTATTGCATGCAATTCTTAGCACTACTTACGTTTCTCGTGAATTCACAAAATATAACATTCTACATTTCGAAGTTACACAGTTGCTTTAATTGTGCGAAGTCAATCTCCTCTATAGAATATCACTGAGCAAAGAGAATTACGTCTTGTCTCGACCGCTCTAAATTCATTACTGATCAAAAAAATGGCTTCATCTCTCGTTCATTCCGGGGGAAGAAAAAAAGGACTGAGCTTAACCATTGGTGGGAAATCACGTGACCAATGCTTGGCGTAAGCGAAGCTACCCTAATTAATGCTTGGCGTTTCGAAGCGAAGCTTGGCCTAAAATAATGCGTGGCGTTTCGAAGCTAACCTGGTTTAATTAAACATCTGCGTTGAGATTTTCTTTTATCTTCTGTTTCTATAAAAATTTATTTTATGTTAATATAGTCTATATCTGAAAACTCACGGTATACGCGGTTACATACAGATCCCGGGGCTCTGCAAATGTATCCCGTAGGGAGACATTTGAGTACTATCAATAACAAAAATTCATCCCCAAAAATTTCTAAGTTCAAAAAAAATTTTTCAGAAAAATTTAAAGTTCAAGAATTTTTCTAAGTCCAAAAATATTTCCAAAAAATTTAATCTAATTCCTATACTGGGGTCCTATGTCTATATGAGGTCGTCTGCTATGTAAAAAAAACTAGTAGTGGACATCAACTTCAAAAAGTGTAACTTATTCATCACATCATAATATTTTTCACCAAATTTACAAATTGGCAACACTGCCCAACAAAATCTGCAAAACACTCATAAGGTCATCACTAAAACAAAAATGTGACGAGTGGCAACACTGGGGAATGAACAATAAACTATCTTATTTGCAGAACTTGGCTGGATTATCATAATCTATTACATTTCATTCAAAAATATAGTTGATTACATTCTCTTGGATATGGTGGGGGGTGTTATCTCTTTTCTGTTCCTGTTATTTACTCCATATATAATTCTGCAAGACTTAACAAATCTTTTTTTTCCTGGCGTATTTATTTATTCTATTTCCCAAGTACTCTGCAATATTCCAAGAAATGTCCAAAATCTCTAATTCCTATGGTAATGGCAATCCACTTTCATAGAATAGCCAATGTTTTCATGGGTACTCATCATCTTCTTCTTCTTTTTTTTTTTTTTTTTTTTTAGTGAATGAGCCACTTGCTCATTATTACATGTAGAAAACATCTCTAAACATAATATGCATATTTATCAGACGATAATACAACTAGCATCATTTTTATAAGTAATCATTTTTCACAATAAAAGCATTAGAACCTCATGGCTTATCCTTATTTATTTATCTGAATGTTTCCTTGTTATTGACATTTTCCAAATGGTAAGTGTATAAATTCGTTCTAAGTCCGTCACTGTAGAAAATGTTCTATATTACATTTTTTTTTTTTTTTTCAAAATATGTGATGTTTGTCTCTAATATCCGTACGTCTGGTGGTGATCCTGTCCATTAGTCAGTTATTTCAAATCATTCCTTCTTTTCTGTCAATACAGTATTTTTTTTTGTGAACTCTGTCCTAGAAATATTATTTTATATATATATATATATATATATATATATTTTTTTTTTTTCAAAGATCTTCTTTGACTTGCCATACATCAATTTTCAAACATCAACTTATTCAGCAACCAACAGACGAATGTGTTACTATCATATTATGAAATATAAGGGAAAAGAAAAATATAGTTTCCAAATCATCATGAATTTTCTACATTGGGTTCCGTATTACTTTATTTTCTCTTTTAAGACAACTGCTTATACTCTTGACAATATGTATCCATGTTGTCACTCTCGAGGCATCCTTGTATACAATTTATATTTGTCTCCTTTTTTTTTTTTTTTATAACACCAATGTATCATTTATGGTGTTCCAATATCATTGTATCTATTCTAGTTCTCCTGTTATCTTGATAATTCATCCTTAGTAACTCCCTATGTACCTTATCTAGCAATACATTTATGCAAAACACATCAAACAATTATTTATGGAACTATCAACTGAGATGTAAGAACTGTTTGACAATATGAGATGAAAAAAAAATTTTGGGGTCATCACTCAAAAAAAATTGTGACATAGAAAGGAAGAAAATAATCAATTGATCGTGAGGAATCTACAATATTCTCGTAAGACAAAGTTCCTGGCACTCTGACTACTATTTATCCATATTATTTCTGGTTATCCTTGCATACAGTGTACCATTTCCATTTTCTTTATAAGTCCCATTCCTCGCTCATGGTGCGCCAATATTTAAAATGTGGATCCTTCCTATTCCTCTTATTCTGTACTGGAAATATATCCTTATTAATTGTCCATGTACTATATTTGCGAATATTTATCATCAGTATATCAACTAATCATTTATAGAACTATTAACATAAATGTCTAGACTTTACTAAAACATGAATACAAACATGTCTTTTTACATATGTGCAAAATTTCGACACCAACTCTGCCTTCGCTGGTCGAGGGTTAGTCAGAGTTATGTGGTGCCTGTAACATCCGCTGACTACAGCCAGATGGGTGACTTATGGTACTTATAATTCAAAAATCTCATCTGTCAGTTATCTTAAGTGTGGGGCGGGGGTCTATTTCATGGTGTCCTTGACCAAGTTTGCTGCATTTCTAATCTAGATATTCTTTTTTTTTTTTTTTTTTTTTTTTTTTCATAGTATCTCCATGGTATATCTGTGACATGTCTGTCCTTGGGATAACATTATTATTATTTTTTTTTCAATATCCTTGGGGTGAGCAAATCTCAGTGTGTCCACTTTCATCAATCATTTATTTATTTTCTCTCCTGTAATTCTGGGTATGTTATGAGTATTTTAAATTGTCAATTTATTCCAACTATCTTACAACATTCTGTAATTCGTGATAAGGAATAGTCATTTGTTATACAACAATGTTCATATTACAAAGGCAATAAGCAAAAATCAAGGAGATATCTTCTCCAAAATGCGGATGCATCTCTATTTCCTTTACCTCTGGGCGTAGCAATTATTCAGTCATTATTTTTTTTTTCTCCATTATTTAATCTCCATTTTGTGTCCTTAGTACCTGTGGTTCCATGGGATTATCATAATTCATTTGTGTCTCTTGTCTACTGATAATCCTTCAATAATGACTTCAAATATGGTCCTCGTATGTGCAACAATCATCTGCTCTGATTTTTTCCATGGTATTCATCAAATATTCTATTATATCCTTGTCTTATCTCGTAACCACGAAAGACTAAGATTATTCCTCCTCCAATGTTAATGTGGGGGATTTTGTGCATAAACCTTACAACAAAATCTCAGCTGTGACAACATAAAGTTTCACCTTAATATAAAATGGCATCTTCATCATACATAACCAGTTGCTTCTTCATCTCATGTGTCATTAGTGGTTATCATGCGGTAATGGGGTATTTCATTTGCTAGGTCAGCATGTGCAAATGCTATTTCTTTAACATGGGCAAAGGCATCATCAACAAATAGGTGCAATTTGTTCAATCTGGGGTTAGCATATACTAATGCTCTCAAGGGATTCTTCATTTGCAGAAATTCAGCATGCGCAAATGTCATTGGGGTATTTGTGATAGGCAGTAAAATTTTTGACAGTACTAATATACATCTGGGTCTAAAATAATAATGTACATTTGAAATAATCCTGTGGAGAAAAATAGCATAACCTACCATACTAGTTTTGGGTATGAATTATGTGCTGTTGAGAGATATTATAGTAGGAACAGTATGATTGATCAAGGTGGCAGATATCAAGGAGTTTAGCATAATATAGATCAAATAATCCTGGTCACGGCACCAAATTGAGATGTGTGGCCGGGTAGGGTAGTGGGGATTGCTGTTTTGAAATCGAGAGTATTAGATTTTGATTACTAGCTAGCCTGCTAGAGGTGATGATTTCTCTCTACAGACTTACAGGAATTTACCAGGTTCGGGGACAATCCTCTATGATGTTTTATTTTTAGAGCATATGGTTATTATTTGTGTTGCACCTGCAACGGTTAGCTTTGGCATGATCCTTTAATAATTTGTATGATGGCTAACTGCAAACATATGATTCGTCAACAGCATTTGTGTTCAATGAAACAAATGTTTATTCAATTTCCAACAAGAACTGGGTTAAGTCAAATGGTAACCACACCAAATTTGCATAATAGCATGTTGACATTTAATAAACAAGCATAAAAAGTCAATGCATTATTTTAATGATGCAATATTCCTTATTGCATCTCGTAATCTTTTCAAGTTGCTAAAACATGGCGTGGCTCCTCTATCCTTCTAGTGTTCCTTCGTTTATTTGTTAATGTGGTCTAGATTTCACGTTTTTCTTATCTCTTCATTTCAATGAAGTTTTATCTTCTGTTTCTATAAAAATTTATTTTATGTTAATATAGTCTATATCTGAAAACTCACGGTATACGCGGTTACACCGGAGCTTCCGGCTATACCACACACCTCATTAAATAGCAAATGTATAACGGCAGATTCACCCTGCTGTGGAGTTTGTATTATGAACACGAAATAAAAGGCCGTGGCAATAACGAAAAGCCTTGGGGGCAAAATAATAGAATTTGGCATGAAAACATTGAATATCTTAGTCGTAGAAGCCAGACAATATTGTTTTAGCATGTTTAAATGTTCGTAAATGGGGGTGGTCAAGTGGTGATAATGTTTCAAAGAGTTTAATAATCGTTTTTGTTATCTTCTTCCGTTTCTTTTACTTTTTCTTTGCGTTCTCTACACTCCTTCTTTTTTCTCCTGCTGTTCGCCTTCATTTTCTCTTTCTTTTGCTCTTTATCATCTCACCCATTCGGCTTATTCTCGTTTTCTGTCATCCTCATCATCTTCATCGCTATCATCATCGCTATCATTATCATTATCATCACCTGCCTCTCATTTTTGTTCTCTTTCATCATCATCGACATCATCATAACCATCGTCATTATCATTATCAACATCGTCTTCTTCATTACATTCTTCTTCGTGTTGTCATTTTTCTTCTCCGTCTTCCGCTATTTCTTCTTCTCTTCTTCATAATTTTCTTCACATCTCATTCTCTCATCTTCTATGATCTTCGTCTTCCTCTTCTACCTTTCTCCCATCTCCAGTTAGAAAATATAGTGACGTTTCTATGTACACTCAACAGCGCAATATTCACGTAAGAGCATTATTCTGCTCAGTCTTCTTCTTCTTCTTCTTCCATCCTTAGCCACCAACCGGCAAAGCAGTATGTGGCCAGTACGCCTAGTGGCGTCTTAGGGCAACAACAAATTGATCAATCTATCGCTGTTTCCACCACGCCTAGTGGCGTCTTTGTGGAACAGAAACAGACCAAACAATCTATCGTTGTTTCCGTAATCAGATTGGTTGGCAAGCAGGTGATCAGCCCACTGTGATTCTGCTCAGTGATTCTTATCAATTCATCTCACAATTTTTATCTGTGTGGTTCAACCCGTTGTTTTTGTAAAGAACGAGTATTACTTTTATGTGCCCTCGCTATGTTGTTATAACACGAGAAGTATAGAACTAAAATACATAATAAGAAAAGTAGTATGTAGTTTTCTGCCTTGTAAAACTAAAATCTCGTACGGGAGACCGTTTTCTCATTTCTGTCTCACAGATGAGCAAATTGTTCCTCTCAAAAACTGACTTGTCTTGGTTGGTTGAATTAGCTGTGAATTTTTTTTCTCCAAGTATATTTGTCTGTATGAGGCTCAGGCCTGAGATATCTCTAATGTGCTGCTGTCTCATTTTATTCAGTTTCTTTTCTCAAAACTGTATTATTATATATATTCATTACATCTTGTGGAACTTTAAACCCAGATTATGTGAAAAATAAAAAATTCTTTCTTAGACCTTTAGTCCAGCTTACTTCAAGTTTTTATGGCTTCCGTTACATTACCGCCTATTTCTGCCGATCTGTTTTATTATCTTTGTTTTTTCAAACAATTGCATCCATACCATTGGAAAAATCTGCCTGTTTCTTGCAATGCACTAGTTCTTTTTATCACTGTGGTGTTTTGTTGTTGTTGTTTTTTTTTTACACCGTTAGATCGAGGAATTCATGGAAATATTTTCCCTCCATGTGATCTTTGTTTCACTGAAAATTGGATTTCCAATAGTATCATTAATGAAAGTGATTGGTTTGAAACTCTCATCTCTCATCCTCATTGATAGCTTTTTTTTGTTGTGTGTGGATGTGCAGAATTCTCTTGGGGATTTTGTTGCTGATCACTGTCAGTCGGTTCACATGTTATTTCTTGCATACTCTTCCTTTGATATTTCTTAATGTGTTATATTACTTGTGTGTCCCTTGTTGTTCTCGCGATTCTCTGAGGACACAAAGAATATGACTACTTACTTACTTACTTAGTCGTTCCTTTTCTACCGTGAGGTGTAGAGATTTGGAAGAGAGAGCGCCATACTCCTGGCCTGGTTCCATTCTAGTCCTCGGTTCTTCAGAGAATGTCTAATGTTGTCCTCCCAGCGGACTCTGGATAGGCCTGGAGGTTTGGATCCCTGGCTCTTAGTTTCCCATACTTGTCGTGGTAGCCGATTTTCTCCCATTCTGCAGACATGGCCAAACCAAGGACTTCTGCAACCTGAAGCAATTTGGAAGGGGCGACTATTATGAGGTTGTGCAGGGTATGGGAAACCTCATCAAATAAAACAAACGGCTACATACACCACAGTTGTAAGAGAACATTGGTTGGTTTTTGTTTTTTATCGTAGAGGCTTCCTGCGGAGGGGAAGAAGTTATCTGTAGTGGTCGTTCCATATATATTAATCATCAACACATTTTAACTCCCCAATGAGCATACGCTTTCAACAACAACACGCCAAGTCATCCTGTCACGTGCCATCAGCTTAAGTCATTCCTCTCCAGTTTCATTTGTGTCACCAGCTCTCTTCTACGTGTGTTTTTGGTCTACCTCTGCCTCTCTTACCCTGGGGATTCCAGAACAATGACTGCCTTGTAACGATGTCAACAGGTTTCTTCAATGTTTGTTCTATTCATTGCCAGCGTATTCCTCTGATCTCTTGTTCCTCCGACTCTTGCTCGACTTTCTCTGGGTTGCTTCGTGAGACTCTTTACCAGAGGACCTTCTTCTGTCATGGATGGCTGAATTAGGCTGTTTCCTTTAGTAGACATGTGTGTTGAAGTTTTCGTTCATTTTGTAAAGTGCAATCTTTACTATCTTGCAATATAATACATTTATATACTTATTATGTTCGCAAATATTTTGTAAACAAAGTATTTCCTTTTTTAAGTGCTTAAGGAGAAGTCATTTTTGAGTTACTTCCCTTGAAAGGAGTTCCGTCATCTTCGATCGGATTCCGCGGACGAATCTAGGCCTACTGCGATTTATTCTTTGGCTGGGTAGGAATAGATTGTTCTTGCTTCAGTATATCTATGGCCTGAATTTATACGTAGTGTTTGTATGAGTAGGACGAGTCTGTCTTATATATGGATATCTTTACATTTCTAAGTCGAACTATGTTGGTTGTCGCTAGAAAAGGTCAAAGGCTATGCAGCGGAAGTATCGCTAGCAAGGGGTGTGATTCATGGCTGTCATCCTGTCGGGATGTCGAATTTTGTTGTAGCCGGCTTATCGCCGAAAAAGTGATCTATAAGTAAATGGGGAAAAGTGATAGTCATTTAGACATGTTGTATGTACTTTACCCCAGTGTTTATTCTCTTTTGCCAAGGAATGGCAAAGTTATATTTCGCATAGAAAGGTAAAACCACAATTTATTATGAACTTGGGCTTCGCCATCGTTGTCGATAAGCAGATGCACAGTGGTACTTTTGAAAAGAATATTTATTCAAAGGAAGATGACATTCCTATGTATCAGCACTAGATTATATGATATTATTCAATTACCTCTATGATAGAAGCTATGAAGAAATGAGGACATTTAACGAATGACCAATTTTGGTCTGTATCCAATAGTGAGTGAAGCTCACGAGAGAAGCACAGCCATGTTGAAATCCATATACTTTGTATTTATCGAGTGAGAAAAAGGGATGCCTGTACTATCGCTCGATGAACCAAGAGATCACTGCTACATGTGAGAACCCATGTCTGGGATTCCTATATCTTTATGAAAAATATATATATTGAACTTTACGTGAAGGGATATTCGCTAGACGAGGTTAGGTCTAGGAGCCTTCCTATATATTGGTTATGGTCTGACGTGCCCAGTCAGTAAAGCCAGATGATTTACATGATGGAACTCTGAATGCTTATTTACGAATGCTCCATTATGATATTTGCCAAGCATGAATGCTAACTTAAGATGATATTCCTGTGATCAACATTATGCTGTCTATGTCGACATTTGTTCCTGTAACCATACACGTACTGTCCAAGTGTGCGTCCCATTAAATGTTATAAAAAAGACCACCGTAGTTCCAGTACTTCTTGAATTCGAACAGTGTGAGTATGAGTGATGTACTACCAACCTGTCAACTCTATCGAATCATTCTACCATTCGCGTTCTGACATTCATATACACACTCATTGTCTACACTCACATTCTTGTCGGAGCCTCATCACGTTCCAGGACAAGATGACCTGTATGACCAAAACTGTGCTGGGTTTAATGAGTTGACAATCGTTACACTTTACTACACCAGTCCCAACATCTACATTTATCAACTGGTGGACATTCACGGCATTTAACAAATAAAACGTGATTTAACAACTACTGGCCAGTATGAGTTTAACAACTGGTGTGCCAGCTTCCTGGGTCAACCTGCACAGTGACCATATTGAGAAGTAAACTACTGAGACCAGACGTTCCTTGGGGTCTGTTACGACACACAAATACATCAACAGTACAACTCTACAGTGATGTCAGCGTGACCTGTCCTGTCGACAGTATGCAGTAACTAGGTCAGCGTTTGTTGACATTTGGTTCGTTGGACATTTGCCATACAACTGACAGTGTTACACAGCAAGCTTGGTTGAAACATAGAACATTACACATCAGGACTGGAGAATATTTGACAGTGTTTGCGAAAGGAAATGTTATTGAACTGAGAAGTCCTACATCGATTGTTATCATTCACATCAACGATGGAGCTTCTATTTCTGTGTTGAATTTAAAATAATTAGACCAGAAGTATTTGTTTAATAAAGTACCACAGTACTGTACTATTAGGCAGTGTAACTGAGCCTTCATTCCAACACATTCTTTCTGCAACACTCTATTTACATCATATTGCCATACTATTTATGCATTTATGTATTTATGTTTAAATATTTATATGTGATATTTGTTTGTATCCAGCGGGTTGTTGTTTTGGTTGGGCGGTGTCACACAACAGAGTATCCCACGTAATAGAGGGTCTGATGTGTGCGTTTCTATAGGTGCAATTTTCTTGATTGAAAATTTGCTGCGACAGCTGTTGCTATTAGTGTTAGCTGTGAAGACTGTACTCATTGTTGTTTTTGTAATATTCCTCTGTTCTTTAGTTTTTTTGATTTGTTTGTAATTTGTTGGTCTACCCTATTCTATCTTTCAGTTCTATTCTCAATTTATATTTATATACTGTGGCGTTATTTGTATTTGTTATCCTCTTGCGGTTTATCTTTTATTGTTTTTCCCATTTGATTTATTTCATTTCCGCAAATGTTTTCATGTTCTTCTGTATAACTGTTTTGTTTTGTGCCTGATCGACATACACTATTTAAAATATAGTTGATCATATAAATTGATGTACAAGAATCAACTGATAGTTAATTGCTATTACTAAAGGTACACAGTTGATGATATAAAACACTATTTCTGGTGCACTGCACTTATATTATAGAGTGAACCAGCAACTTATAGCTGTTATTATATAAGGATTTATACAAGACCTTTGTAAGGCTTGTTTCCCACAGTGATTGGGATAGTTAAGTACTATTTTCCACAGGTTAAAAAGTTATCATACAAGGTCTTTGATTAAGACTAAGAAAGTGAATTTATTTACTTTTGCAAATTACTGATCTTATTAGACAAGATGTCTACATTAGATTATTTTATCACACAAGGCAAGGCTCTTGATAAGACTGGTCAGCAATTAGAAGAATGGGCAGTTGCTCAATATGACAAAGCATTAGCTGCAGAAGAGAGAAAACTTGCTGCTGCTGATGAAGAAAGAAAAGCATTGATTGAAGAAAAGAAATGAGCAGCTGAGGAAAAAAAATTACAAAGAGAGGATGAACAAAAGAAATTGCAGATACAGACTGATGAAAAAAGATTCCAGATGGAAATGGAAAAAGAGAAAAGAAAAGATGAGGCTGCTGCTGAAGAGAAAAAAAGTACAGGCTGCTGCTGAAGAGACAAAATTACAAGAGAAGAGAGAAAATTACAAGCTGAAGCTCAAGAGAAAAAAGCAATAAGAGAACATGAACACCAAAAAGAACTTTTAGCATTTGAGTTAGAAAAGTTAAAGTTAACAAACATAAGTGATGGTAATCAAGCATCTGGTGGTAATGGTAAACCCTTTACTTACAAGGTCAAGGTACCAGCGTTCAACCCCTTCCAGTGATGACATAACATTCTGGCTAAATAGATTTGAACGCTCGTGTCGAGCCCATAATGTGGACAAATCACAATATGCTAACCAGTTATCAGAAAATCTGAAAGGTGATTCTCTGACTAGTTTAAGTTTGGTTGAAGAGGCTGACAAAGATAACTATGATGTTATTAGGGCAGCCTTATTAAAGAAGTATCAGTTGTCTGAAGAGGGTTATCGGAAGTTGTTTAAGACAATGGTGCCTGAGGCAGGTGTAGAATTCTCAGAATTCATTGCAAGGACACGTCTTACATTTGATCGTTGGATTGAGCTATCCAAAACAGAAAAGACTTATGAAGCCCTTATGGACTTGATACTCAGAGACAAGATTATGTCAAGTATAAATAAACCTTTCCTCGAATTCTTACATGAGCGTAAACCTAAGTCTCTAAAAGAAATGGAACAGTATTGTACCCAATACGTCACTGCACATCCGGACGTAGCTATTAGCAACAGTAAGGTTAAAGAAGGTATGCCAGTTGCTTCTGCAACACCATACAACCCTAATCACTCTCACAAATTCCAAGGACCTCAAAATAGGTTTAATAAAAAAGGTAACTATTACAGTTATCAGAACCAAGGTAACCAATCATTTCAGGGTTCTTCTTCGAATACCTGGAGAAGAGCTGACAGCCCTCGATTCAGGGGTGGTCATAATTACAGGAACTTTCGCAAAGGAAGTCATTCTAGAAACTATCCAAGTTTTCCTTCATGGAGACAACAGGATCATAATTACCGAGATACTCATTATAATGAATATGATGATAGTAACCAAAGGAGCTATGATTCAAACCCGAGTAGGGGTTATAATAGTGGAAACAATGATAAGTACAGAGGCAATAATAACAGAGGTAGAGCACAATTCAAAAAACATAAAGCTCATTACCAGGCGAACTCTGCACAGCAAGAGTCCCACGAAGCCTATAAACAAAATAAAGATAATGATGACTCTAATAATATGGCATGTGCCGCTTTTGATTTTGGGAGAGCATCTCAGTGCCCCCAATGCAAAACATTATTTGAGCCAACCACAGTGTCTACTTTAAGCTGTGGGCATCCTCTTCCCGCTCTTCCTGCGTCAATCGCGCATGATGGGAGAGGTTCTCTTGTCTTACACAAAGGTTTAGTAAATGACAATCCAGTCTCAGTACTTTTTGATTCTGGATGCACAACTATTGGGGTTAGGCAGTCACTCATAGATCCTTCTCATTCTACAGGCAAAGTAGTCAAATGCGTAACATTTGGCGGCACCATAGAGAAATACTCTACCGCTATCATTAGGATTGCTACTCCTTTCTTCACAGGAGATGTACACGCATGTCTTTTGCCGAATCCGATCGCTGATCTTATCATCGGTCGCATTCACGGAGTCAAAGAATGCACTCCGGAGCAAATTTCCGTTTGGGAAAATCAAAATATGCAATCTGCTAATGCGGTAGTCACTAGAGCTCAAGCTCTCAATATGCCTGAAACTTCATCTGTTGAAGATAATGAAGTGCATAACCAAGATGATCCCTTGGTAATTTCTCGTGACTCGTTTATAAAACAACAAGAAGAAGATCCGACTCTTAAGAAATTCTTCACTCTTGTAACGAAAGGTGATCCGAATAAAGATTCAAATTGTAAATCTTGGATTACAATGAAGAATGGCGTACTTGTACGTATGGTGCAAGACTCCACTAAGTCAAGTCATTCTCAGATTCTTGTACCCAAGAATTTGAGAGTTAAGATCTTACAACATGCACACGACTCTCAGTGTGCTGGTCACATGGGTTTTTCCCGTACAAAGTCAAGAGTTCTTGCGGCTTTCTTTTGGCCTTTTGTGAACAAGGACATACGGATCTATTGTCGATCCTGTAAAGTATGTCAAGAAGTCAAATCCAAAGGTCCTCGTCATGCTGCGCCTATTCAGGCTGCAGATATTCCTATTCGTCCATTCCAGAAAATGGCGATAGACATCATTGGTCCATTCAAGATCAAATCTGCTAGAGGACATCAGTTTATCTTAACGTGTGTAGACATGTGCACACGTTGGCCAGAGGCTATCCCTCTAAAGAGCATTACTACCGCTGACATTGCAGATGCTCTTTGGCTTATATTTTCTCGGCTGGGATTCCCCGGAGAAATATTATCAGATCATGGCACCCAACTGATATCGGATACCATGTCTCAAGTAATGTCTACTCTACAGATAGAGAGATCTTTGAGTAGCATCTATCATCCTATGTCCAATGGGATGGTCGAGCGACTAAATAGAACACTTAAGAACTTATTAGGGAAGATAACTGAGGATCATCCTCAAGATTGGGATAGGGTTTTACCCGCGGCCCTCTTCGCGTACAGAGAGGTCCCCAATGAACATACAGGGTTTTCTCCCTTTGAACTTGTCTTTGGCGCGCGACCGCGCGGCCCAATGTCTTTGCTGCATGATCTTATAACAGCTGACAATATTGACGATGACACAAAATCTTCTTACGAGTATGTCATCGCGCTGAGACAGAAGATTATCGAAGCATGCAAATTGGCAACGTCCTCTTCTGAATTTGCTAAGCAGAAGGCAAGACAATTTGCTAATAAGAAGAGAACTTTACGACAACTTTGTCCTGGTGACAAAGCATTTGTTTTGCTACCTTGTCGTGAAAACAGACTCCTTATTAGTTGGAAAGGTCCGTACGATATAATATCGAAAATTTCAGATGTTGACTACATCGTCGATATTAACGGGAAGCATAAAAACCTTCCACATCAATATGCTTACGGAGTTCCATGAACGTCCTGACTATCTACAGCCTATTTTCCAGGCAACGGACGATTCTCATGTCAAACATGGTCATTACTCATCACTGTCTGTAATACAGGATGAGGAAACAAGTTTTTCGGATGTTAATCTTCCGCTTCCAATGATCCCACTTCATTCTAGTGAATCATGGAAAGACGTTACTGTTTCTCCTGATTTGTCTCTAGGAGAACGGCGACAAGTTTCGTCTATGTTACAAACATTTCAGGATGTCCTCACTGACATCCCTGGACAAACTCATGTCATTGAGCATGACATTGTTCTAACTGAACATACTCCAATTAGGGTTAGACCTTATCCTATCCCTATACATTTCCAAACACAGGTTGAAAAGGAGTTGGATGAAATGATAGATTTACAAATAATCGAACCATCCACTTCTGCATATTCTTCGCCGATGGTTATTGTTCGAAAAAAAGACAATAACATACGTCTTTGCGTTGACTATCGCAAATTGAATCAAGTTACGAAGTTCGATGCTGAACCTATGCCTTTACTAGAAGAGCTACTTACTCGTCTTTCTAAATCGCATTTTTTCACTAAACTTGATTTGTCTAAAGGATATTGGCAAGTTCCATTATCCGAACGCGCCAAACCTCTTACCGCTTTCTCTACTCCCAGAGGCCTTTTCCAATGGAATTTTATGCCTTTCGGCCTTATGAACGCACCAGCTACATTTGTACGCATGATGCGTCGAATCCTATCGTATCGGTCAGATGTCATTGCTTATCTAGACGACATCTGTCTTTTCAGCGATACTTGGGAAGATCACTATTCAGGGTTAGTTGAATTATTATCAACTCTGCGTGAGTATAACCTGACAGCAAAACCATCTAAAGCTTGTATTGGCTTTAGCGAAATTGCTTTCTTAGGCCATCGAGTAGGTCACGGTTTCTTGAAGACAGAAGACCATAATATCACTAAGATACTTAACATCTCTATCCCTAGGACTAAAAAGCAAGTGCGAAGTCTTTTAGGTCTCATACAATTTTATGGACGTTTCATTCCGAATCTGTCCTCTATCATGGCACCTCTCTCTACACTATTAAAGAAAGGGTCGCCTAACATGGTTCACTGGTCTCATGAATGCCAATCTTCACTAGAGAAGATCAAAACTATGTTTTCATCACCACCTATTTTAGTGTTACCTACAACAGATAAGACATTTGTTCTTCGTAGTGACGCTTCATCCACTGGGATTGGAGCGGCACTAATGCAAGAGTACTCTGGAACTCTGCATCCTGTAATGTATATATCCAGAAAACTTAATGCTGCAGAAAGGAATTACTCGGTTTTAGACCGTGAATTATTGGCAATGGTTTGGTCAATTCTCAAACTCCAAAGATTCCTTCTGGGCGCGCATTTCGTAGTGGAAACTGACCAAAAAGCTCTTACGGCTATCCAAAGTAAGAACTTGAAGAGCTCGAGATCAACTCGATACGCAATCGCTCTTCAACCTTTTCATTTTTCGGTACGAGCTATCCGTGGTTCAGAAAATGTGATGGCGGACATTCTGTCCAGATGCCCACATGATGCCACTTAACTGTTAAATATTGGATCTTTTTAATATGTATAACTTTACAACAGTTATTTTTTGTTTCTTTACTAAGATACACATTTGTAATTTAATAATAGAATGATGGTATCGCTACTTAGCGGTTTATTGATGTTTATTCACCGCTGTTCTTTGATGATTGTTTCTTCATAAATCATAAATTTAAGATTATAGTGTGAATTTTTGGTATGCATTGTATAATTACCAGAATTGTATTATACGTAGATCACACCTTCCTGGAAACATTTATTCGTAGAGAAATAATTTCTCTCAGATTTTGAGATATATTCTCACCGGTCATATTAGGAATTATAGTTATTCCTGATATTTTCATCTGCGCAGTATTCTTGCGTTGTGAGCCTATTCTACGTTGCTCCTAGATGTATTTAAAAAAAAAATTTTTTTTTTTTTTTCCCGGGAGGTGTGGTAAGACTGTAAAGTGCAATCTTTACTATCTTGCAATATAATACATTTATATACTTATTATGTTCGCAAATATTTTGTAAACAAAGTATTTCCTTTTTTAAGTGCTTAAGGAGAAGTCATTTTTGAGTTACTTCCCTTGAAAGGAGTTCCGTCATCTTCGATCGGATTCCGCGGACGAATCTAGGCCTACTGCGATTTATTCTTTGGCTGGGTAGGAATAGATTGTTCTTGCTTCAGTATATCTATGGCCTGAATTTATACGTAGTGTTTGTATGAGTAGGACGAGTCTGTCTTATATATGGATATCTTTACATTTCTAAGTCGAACTATGTTGGTTGTCGCTAGAAAAGGTCAAAGGCTATGCAGCGGAAGTATCGCTAGCAAAGGGTGTGATTCATGGCTGTCATCCTGTCGGGATGTCGAATTTTGTTGTAGCCGGCTTATCGCCGAAAAAGTGATCTATAAGTAAATGGGGAAAAGTGATAGTCATTTAGACATGTTGTATGTACTTTACCCCAGTGTTTATTCTCTTTTGCCAAGGAATGGCAAAGTTATATTTCGCATAGAAAGGTAAAACCACAATTTATTATGAACTTGGGCTTCGCCATCGTTGTCGATAAGCAGATGCACAGTGGTACTTTTGAAAAGAATATTTATTCAAAGGAAGATGACATTCCTATGTATCAGCACTAGATTATATGATATTATTCAATTACCTCTATGATAGAAGCTATGAAGAAATGAGGACATTTAACGAATGACCAATTTTGGTCTGTATCCAATAGTGAGTGAAGCTCACGAGAGAAGCACAGCCATGTTGAAATCCATATACTTTGTATTTATCGAGTGAGAAAAAGGGATGCCTGTACTATCGCTCGATGAACCAGGAGATCACTGCTACATGTGAGAACCCATGTCTGGGATTCCTATATCTTTATGGAAAATATATATATTGAACTTTACGTGAAGGGATATTCGCTAGACGAGGTTAGGTCTAGGAGCCTTCCTATATATTGGTTATGGTCTGACGTGCCCAGTCAGTAAAGCCAGATGATTTACATGATGGAACCCTGAATGCTTATTTACGAATGCTCCATTATGATATTTGCCAAGCATGAATGCTAACTTAAGATGATATTCCTGTGATCAACATTATGCTGTCTATGTCGACATTTGTTCCTGTAACCATACACGTACTGTCCAAGTGTGCGTCCCATTAAATGTTATAAAAAGACCACCGTAGTTCCAGTACTTCTTGAATTCGAACAGTGTGAGTATGAGTGATGTACTACCAACCTGTCAACTCTATCGAATCATTCTACCATTCGCGTGCTGACATTCATATACACACTCATTGTCTACACTCACATTCTTGTCGGAGCCTCATCACGTTCCAGGACAAGATGACCTGTATGACCAAAACTGTGCTGGGTTTAATGAGTTGACAATCGTTACACTTTACTACACCAGTCCCAACAACTACATTTATCAACTGGTGGACATTCACGGCATTTAACAAATAAAACGTGATTTAACAACTACTGGCCAGTATGAGTATTAACATAGTCCCATAGCAGAATCTGCCGTAGGGGAGTGAAGTGTTAGAGACTTCACCATACTAGGTCCAGCATCGAGAGGTGGGGTGACCAGTTCCCTTCCTCGCTGCCTTTTCCTTCCCTAACTGAAAGTCAGGTACCCATTTACAGCTGGGTGGACTGACGAGTGATGGCAACTTGATTTGAACCCGGCACCTTTGCCGCGAGAGACCAGCCCTCTAACCACTCTGCCAATCGGACATCACAAACATATATGAGGTCAAAACCAGAGGGCTAAAGAAATGTGTATTTCACGAACATATATGAGGTCAACATACAAGTGCAACAAAAAAATTTGTATTTTCACAAACGTATGTGAAATGGACACACTAGAGCTGCAGAAATGTGAATTTTCACAAACATATGTGAGGTGAACACACTAGTGCTGCAGAAATGTGAATTCTCACAAATATGTCTGAAATTAACGCAAGAGGTTAGATGAAGACTGCATCTGCAATCGTGTACAGGTAAAAGGAAATCTTAGAACAAAACTAAAGACAGGAAAAAAGAATTGAACAAATATAAAGCTTGATTTAAATTGACATAAATGTACAAGCCAATGAATGAACACAATGAGCATGAGGACAACAAAGACAACATTCAAAAAGCTACAGGCTTTCATAAATAGATGCTTGCGTCGTGTTGAGAGCTGGTCTGGGGTACTTGAAATTACACCTGATATTTTGCAGTGGTGGTTTTGAACCACAGAGCGCTCTAATAAAAATAATGGAAAAATGATGATGTATGCTAGTTGTGAAGGGTGACGTGTCTGTAGTTAAGGGTTTTTGGGTTTGTGTTTTGGATAAGAGCGGATGCGCTACTGCTAGTGTGAATCATATGATTTATCTGTGGAAGGCAATTGTTAAGGGTCTTTTGGCGCACCATATCGGTCGATATCTTTTGAGACTATATGCTGCACAAAAAGACATGATTGAATTCGAATTTTATGCGCGGCAACGCAAATGACGTGCGAATGTTTTGAGTAGCAACTGGATTCTTTTGTGTTTAAATGTGTCCACAGTACGGCTATGTATATGGAGTGTGAGGATTTTGTCTAAGTAGAATTATAAGACTATGGATCTTAATCATGGATCATGTCTCAATGAAATTGTACATTGATGTTGAGGAATCACGAGCAGTCAGAAGACTAGAACATTACGTGAGATTGTGAGATTGTTAATTGTACGAGGATTATAAATAACTAGAATGCCGTGGGGACTATGCAATAATGGATGTCTATTCATAGGAATTGATATGATGTTATAAATTTGATTATGTTCGACAATGAAATTACAAATGATAATGATGAGACAATATGCAATAAATTAACTGTCGTTTAAATGATACCCACGTGTCTGGAAATTATGCTATTCATTCATTTATCGAGTTGGCCGTTCTGACTGTTGATATTTGTGTTCTACACCCCTAGCCCAGGGCGTGGTGGTCCTAATAAAAGAAGAGACCTTCGTATCAGCAAGTGATCTTTGATTGACATGTACTTTTTTTAAAACAATACATAAATATAATTTCTGCAGGAAAATGGTGAAGTCCCAGTGTCTGAGAGAACTACTGGTACACAAATTAGTTACGGCTGTGAATGATCTGATCTCGAAAAATTATTAGAGTAGAGACAGTCATAAAATGCCACCCCGCTGGGTAACTAACTGTGATATTAAAACAAGGAAACAGATTTCACTTAACAATTATAAAAATTGACAAGTCGTTCAAATACAATTTCCTTATTATTTATTAAGTATATACACTATCTACTCTTGTGCTGAAAGGTGGATGTTGGAAGATTGAATGCAATGGATTTGTACGTTTACATATGATTTACACACACACACACACACACACACACACACACACACACACACACACACACACACACACACACACACACACACACACACACACACACACACACACACACACACACACACACACACACACACACACACACACACACACACACACACACACACACACACCCACACACACACACACACACACACACACACACACACACATATATATATATATATATATATATATATATATATATATATATATATGTATTACAAGTCTTCCAATTATAGGAACAAAAAATTATATCAGCTGTGCTGTTAATCAATTATAGTAAATGTATCAGCTGTGCTGTTAATCTTGTCTCTCACTACGCTGAATCACTTTTTCTTCCTTGACAGTTAATTGCTCACAATTGCCGACGGAAATGGTACTAATGTGTACTCATCTCTTAGAACAGTTCTGTCCTTTCTAATTTGTTGCACACAACACCCGCTGATGATCGTTCCTTTAGCCCACCCAAAACTGAGGGGACTAAGGATGTAGCTCCGGTACAATCACTGTGCTCCTGCGAAGTTCCAGGCAGCTGGATTGACTCGAACATACGACCTTAGGTTGGATGACACGAATTAACCTGTAACAAGGAAAAATAGGGGCTAATTTCTGTCATAAAGCCCACCTATTTGTAGTGTATATGAGATGAGCGTGTCTCAGGTGTCTGCATATAGGATGAATGACAACATGGCTCAGTATGATTTAGCAATAGCGAGACAAGACAGGTGTGTACATGCAAAACATTCTTTCTGATAATTCAATACATGAATACATCCAATAATTTGTACATCTAGGTTTAAGTTTTCATTCCACCCATAATATACCAGACCATCTCTGATAAGTGCTATACTGGCTGGTAAAATATATCTTAACAATACTGTTGTAGTTATATGAGTCCTAAAGGTTATATTCAGGTTGGTTTTCTTCTTCAGCAATCATACCAGGAAATACAATCATTATACATAATTCCCCAAGATACAACCAGTATACCTGATACATTCATAGTAAAACAAAATCCTAAAGTTATATAAAATATATACAGGTGTAGGCTATTTTCTGGTGGTTTCCCTCTTCAACAGTCATACACAATCATTATACATGATACCACAAAATACAATCATTATACATGATATAGTCATAGGTTATATTCAGGTTGGAGTTATATGAGTCCTTAGAAGGACTGTTTGGTTATATTTCAGAGTGGAGTTATATGAGTCCTAACAAGGACTGTTTGGTTATATTTCAGAGTGGAGTTATATGAGTCCTAACAAGGACTGTTTGGTTATATTTCAGAGTGGAGTTATATAAGTCCTAACAAGGACTGTTTGGTTATATTTCGGATTGGTTTTCGTCTTCATCAATCATATCTGGAAATACAATCATTATACCTAATTCCCCAAGATACAATCAGTATTCCTGATACATTCATAGTAAAACAAAATATATTAAATATATACAGGTGTAAGTAGTATAAATGACACACAAAAAATACAAACATTATATATCTGATGTAGGCCTATTCTCCTACAAGTTTATAGTAAGTTTACCTACCCTCTAAGATTAATACAAGCCAGATTTTGACTCGACTTTAGTGAAGCAAGAGTGCCCGGTCATGCAGGTAAGCAATAAATCAATCTTGACAGCTTTCTCTTCCCCAGTCGGTCTAGCTGGCCTTCGTGTTTGTGTTTTTTTTGGTTTAAAAATAAAACGCTCCCGTATATATAGGTAGCCGCAGGGAATCTGCCAGTGCGGAAGGAACTCTTTTGATCGGTTCTCGGCATTTTGGTACATTTAATGGCCTGACGTTTTCGTACTTTCCATGACCAAGTTCCGAATCAACAGTTCTTTTTCCTTTTTATTTTATTTGTTCCAATTTATTCTGTCTGCCGCCATCTTGGGAGAACTTGACTTCGTGTAATTTAATCTGTTCTGTCTCAGAGTCTGTTGAACGTGGATTGGCTGTGCATATTTGTATCTCGACATAGTGTATAAAGAAAGAAGTGGGTTTACACCCGACTTTACGACAGGCGGGTTGTCTCTCTTACTCTGCAGTAGTGGTCATCTAATGACCAAACTTCGAGTAACAGGATGAGGGTTTTCAGAGGTATCAATCTTCAATATTTCTCTTGGCAGAGATATAAATAGAAGAAAATTGCTTTTATTTCAGGGTCTCACGGGGATTTTTATTAGGGCAAGTATAACAAATGAGTCATCTAAATTGTCGTAAACTTAGCTTTCTCCGCCCACTCCTGTGAGAAAATATGTTTTGACATATCTCATGAGCCCTCAGCTAAAAGTAATTAAGCAAAATATTAATTTAATGTAGCAGTTAGGTTGGTTAAGAGGGATAATGTGGTTAGATTTTTTTTTAATTAGCTGAGTTTAATTTATAGTCGAAGGGAAGGAATACATAGAATGTAAATGGTGGGACAAAATGCATCTTACATCCCTTCTTTGTTTTCAGGGCATATGCCTTTGTTTGTGTCGTGAGATGGGCTAGGTGATCGTCATTCACGTGTTTTGAATGGAGAGGTGAATTGTTTGTCAGATAAAGTATTCTGGAAGGTTCGAAAATAGTCGTCGCTGCAAATCGACGTTTTAGATTAAATCAGTTTGCTTCGAGATGTGATAGAATTAGCTACTAGATGTGGTAGCGACTAGAAGTTCCATCGGGTGATAAGCCAATGTATATTGGTTGCTTCTGCGGTGGCAGCAAAGCTGAACTATCATCCAGACGTCTATCTCGGTATTTGCCACGTTTGTGTATAACAGTATTTATTAATTCTGAGAACGAGATGTCAGTGTTTCCAAGTGAGAGAAATAAGTATATTCAAGATACCAGGTATGTAGAGTTTACACAAAACATGTCGATGAACCTTTAGGTAAATGAGAAGAACAGTAGACAGCCGATAGTCTTGAGCTTAGAAGATAGACTTGGTGAATGTACACCCATGGTGGTTAGGTCAGTTTCATTAAGATACACCAAGGCAGAAGCATAAGAATATGTCAGAGCATTGGCGAAACGTGTTATTACATATGAAGAAATAGATGATAGATCAAATTATGGGAACAGTGGTTCTCAAGGTGTGGTCCCAAATAGCCACTAGAGACAGTTATGATAACTGAAGCAGCGAGAAAGATAGAGTGACACTGAAATATTACCTACTGATCTTGTTGTACAAGTCTGCTTATCTCATGTGGAAGGTTGGGCATATTGTTTGCAGATGTTGTCAAGAGCCAGCATTTGGCCTATTTTACAATGGCTTATGTAAATAAAGTTCTACGTTTAATATGAAGCCTGCTGTCATCGTAACTCATTTATCAACTGTTATTCTGAATAACGTTGTCGTCTGAACGAAAGAAGTTTCTTACCATACAACAAGATGCCTTCTGTCTGGGCAGAGATACGAACCTATACGATCAACCAAATAGAAGTAAGGCATAACAGACAAGCCTGTCTGTCAACGGCCACATTAATAGCTCTTTCTCTATATGTGTATAAAAAATGAGTCATTCGGATGCAGACATCAATTCACTAAACTAATCGATTAACTCTACTAATTATCTATATTTACATATAAAACACGACGTTTAATGGTGAATAATTTGATCAACAATGGTCAGATGAATAGGATATATTTTAGGTCAGAAAAAAATACAGTTAATTTTATCTTCATAGGAAGTTATCAAGGAATTTTGATTTGTAAAAGATAAAGTGTCCGTAAGCTGAGCCAGCACTGGGTACTTAACTGGAAAGTGTGGGAACAGTTGTATTCTGGTTCAGTCACCGCTGATTCCCGGTAGGGTTTTGACTGTTCTTTCTCTGCAGGTTGCTCGTCAAGTGTCATCAAGGCCCGTCTGTTGTAGGTGTCTAGCGTCGACTTCTGGCAACTGGTACCAAAAACTGAGAGAAAACAAATGTCTCCCTTGAGTATTATGTTTCAATATGTAAGCATCAGTTGACCTCTGCTTCCCCCCACCATTTCATCCTCTTCAGAATTTTTTTCCGATGCCCCTGAGCATTAAATCTCGACACACTGAGTCAAAATAAAGCGTTAAAGAAAAGCAAGGACATGGACTAGATAACGAAAACAGCAAAGGAAACTTGAGAAAATTGGAAAGAACGTGATAACAAAACAATGAGATCTATGACAGTGGTTACATACCCGATGAACTCCTAAAAACCATATTCACAGATTTGCCAAACCTGGAGCTACCAACAGTGAAGACCACTGCACAATTAGTATTAAGAGTCGTGTGAATGTGACCGTAATATAAAGACTTTTCATGAGAAGGGTGAGAAGTGAAATTAATCCTGAAATTGGCGTTGAAAAGTGAGGATTTGTAGATAGCAAACGAAGCGTGAGGGTTTGTAGATGGCAAATGAAGAGTGAGGATTTGGGGATGGTAAAAATGGAAGAGTGGGGATTTGTAGATGACAAATGAATAATGAGGATGTATGGATGACAAATGAAGAGTGTGGATTTGGGTATGGCAAATGAAGAGTGATGATGTGTAGATGACAAAAGAAGAGTGAGGATTTGTAGATGTGTGACGGTATTATCTCCTCTGCTCCGCAGTAGTGATCAAACAATGGCCAAACTTAGAGTATAATGATGAGCGTCTTCAAAGGTATCAACCTTCACTCACGATTACTTTTGGCAGAGATAAAAATAGAGGAATAATGCTTCTATTTTAGGGAGACCCACAGGATTGTGAAGAAAAGCAAGAATAACTACTGATATCATCTAAGCTGTCATGAATTTATTATTCTCCGGTCCCTTCTATGAGTTAATATATTTTCATTCGTATTTTCAGAGCCTCAAGCTGAAGGTGATTTAGCAAATATTAATCTAATAGGTCTTAATGTTTATGTATTTGAAACAGTATGATTCATATAGGAGCAGACATACAATTCACTCAAGAGTGATGAATCCAACTATAGCTATAAAGCTACAGATAAACAGACTTATCAGTCACTTATAGTTTAACAAGGTAAAATAAATAAAGTTGTTAAAAAATTAGCTATGATATTTATCGTATGGCACTCCTATATTGTGGGTCATAATTTTCTTGAGGCAATTGGAAGTCAGTGAAGTAGTTTCACCACGATGAAGAATATAACGAAATTTTTGCCTACACATCCAGGCTGCTACTTTGAGGAGAAGTCCAATCAGGAGCAGTCTATTTTAGCATCTCAAATGCCAAACCTATTGCAAATGTGTCGGATATTGATAGAGGTCTTGTAACAAACATCTTTTGCACGCCACATGTGAGTTTTATATTTGAAGTGAATGTAGTGCTTGCGTACGTTTGCACATATTTTGTCTCTATGCGTGAGTCGCATATGACGTGCCTTTGTTTGGCCTAGCGACAAGGGCTATTCCGATGTGTTTATTCGAGGTGTATGCACGTATGTTTTTCAGTATGGAATATGTTCCCATTGGAAGTTACAGATAAATAAGTGAAATATATAGTTTGCGTCCTGATATGGACTAAGTTGTGGAAGATTGGATCATTAATACACATTGTTATAAGGAATCATTCAATGTGTAGATATACTGATGTTCGTGATGAATCACAATACATGTGTCTGTGTGGACAGAGGAACGTATGCACTTGATGCCGTTGCCACAGTTGGCCAGTTATATTGTTTGATATTGTTTTGAGATAACTTCATCAATGACTCGGGCCATCTGTTATGAACCATACCTCACCTGAAAGTTCCATCACAGGTCTATCCCCCCACTACCCGTATGTAAAACATTACTACATGACAACGTATGATATGATTTTCAAACTGCATAACCATATAAGGCATTGTTATTTTCACGTTTACAAACTCACTACTTCTCAGATCTATCACTGATAATATCTTTCACAATGTTATTTTCTTGAAGTCTATTGCGACAAATTCCATCTGCTGGACGTATTACATCACAGTCAGTGTCTAAATCTTTACCAAGATTACCATCGACCGTGTATTTGTGCACGTCATGTTTGCAAAGTAGCACCTTATCATGCTAC
>JAMPIV010007458.1:0-47140 GCA_024509875.1 Oreohelix idahoensis | reverse complement strand
ATTAACTTTAGTTTTAGAGGCATTTATTTGGAGACCTATTTTAACTGATAGATGACACAGATTATTTACTGCTTCTTGGGATTGTCTGGGTGTTGAACTTAAGAATGCTAAATCATCTGCAAAATCCAGGTCCCCCAGGAAATTTCCATTTGTCCATTTTATACCTAATTTATATTGAAAAGCCCAGGGCAAAAGTAGTGTTCTATAAAATGAAAAGTATTGTATGCAACTCCTTGTTAATGGAAGTAAGAGCAGAAGTTCTTCAGTGTTAAATAGAGCCAATCCAGTCATACGGAAGTGAAAGATATCTTCTACGGACAACTGGCTGATGGCAAAAGAACAGAGGGGGGGGGGGGGGGGGGGTGGGGGGGGGGGGGGGGGGGGGGGGGGGGGGGGGGGGGGCGACAGCAGCTGAGATTCAAAGATGTATGTAAGAGACGTGAGAGCACTGGACATAAATCAAGCAACCTGGGAGGATGAAGTTACCAATCGCACCAAGTGCATGGGGGCTTACAACCTCATCATGTAAAACAAATAGTCACAGAAACCACTGTTACAAGAGCATGTGACTGCTTGGTGCAGGCTTCCTACCAGGGGATAAGCTGCAGTGGTGGCTCTATGTTATATAAGTAGCGCAATAGAACATGATGATGATAAGTATTTTTGTTATGAAATGCTCTATTGTGTATCTTAGTGTTACCAGCATGGACATTTGAGATCATATCTGTGGAGCTGCCCACATGTTAATTTTTTTGTCTTGTCTAGGTCAAGGCTGACACTTGTACGTGGTAACAATTGTTGATATACACTATATGAATGGTTGTGACACTTTTGCCTCGAGTTATAGAATAGACCAGTTTGTTTTTAAGAAAGCCAGTTTGTGATTTATTAGAGAGAGCTATTGTGTGGAGATTTATTAGAGAAAGCTATTATATGGAGATTATTAGAGAAAGCTGTTGTGTGGAGATTATTAGAGAAAGCTATTGTGTGGAGATTATTAGAGAAAGCTATTGTATGGACATTAGAGAAAGCTATTGTATGGAGATTTATTAGAGAAAACTATTGTATGGAGATTTATTAGAGAAAACTATTGTGTGGAGATTTATTAGAGAAAACTATTGTGTGGAGATTTATTAGAGAAAACTATTTTATGGAGATTTATTAGAGAAAGCCACGGTGTAGAGATTATTAGAGAAAGCTATTGTGTGGAGATTTATTAGAGAAAGCTGTTGTATGGAGATTTATTAGAGAAAACTATTGTGTGGAGATTTATTAGAGAAAGCTATTTTATGGAGATTTATTAGAGAAAGCCATGGTGTAGAGATTATTAGAGAAAGCTATTGTGTGGAAATTTATTAGAGAAAGCTGTTGTATGGAGATTTATTAGAGAAAACTATTTTTGTGGAGATTTATTAGAAAAAGCCATGGTGTAGAGATTATTAGAGAAAGCCATTGTATAGAGAGTATTAGAGAAACCTATTGTGTGGAGCTTATTAGAGAAACCTATTGTGTGGAACTTATTAGAGAAACCTAGTGTGTGGAGATTTATTAGAGAAAACCAATGTGTGGAGATTCAAGCAAAAGCTCATCAAGCTGTTTGACATGATGTGACCACCAAGGTGTGTAGGAAGTCTGTACAGATTACACTTTGTTTGGGCTATAAATTTGTTTTTAATATCACTATTTACATTTTTAAATAATGTTGACTAGTCTTTATTGTTGCTTCTGCTCCACTTTCATTATGTGGAGCAATGACTTTAGAACTAATACAGCTATAAAGTGTTTAACTAGAAGTCTTCATTACATAGCTTTAGAAAATGTAGAATATTTTGGTACTGTTAAACAGATAGACTAGTGTAAACGTGCCACTCAAAATTCTGATTTTTAAAACAAACAAAAAAAGGAAAACACTTTTGTTCTGACCAGAGAAGGATTAAGAATATTATTGTTAATAAGATGGAAGAGTTTTAGAGAAATTTCTGAAGGGAAAACTAGAGACAGGAGGAGAAAAATAATACATGAAAAAAAAAGAGTTTTGAAAACACTGTCAAGAAGTAACTTAGAAACATTTCTAATGAGAGAAGTGAGCGGAGATTATTGGGAGTCAGTCACCAGAAAGAATTATTATCAGTTTATTTTCTCCATCTCTCCTGCTAACTGCTATCTGACACAGTGAAACAGCATAGATTCAACATAACTGGGGCAGTCATTTATCCCTGCTTGAAATGAAATTTTCTGTAAGAAGTGCTGGGAGTCCGAGCTCATATGGCCTTGCTCTAAACTACAGTTGAAGTTTGATACAATGAGAAATATTTATTATAAAATTTATATTTTGCTAATTCTAGATGTTTCTGGTGTGTGCTTTTTCAATGAAATTTATGTATATAAAAATATCTGAAGGCAAACTTGAGTTTTGATTGGTTTTGTTATTATGCATTTGCAAAATGTGTGCTGCTTTATTTATAGGTCAGTTTCAACAATGTTTCCTTGTTTAAGCACTTAGATGCGTTTTCCTCATCCATACAAGGTTTTATAGAAGCTGGCAAATACAGAGGAAACCCCAGGGTAAGATAGGTAGATGAAATCCCAGGGTAAGACAGGTAGAGGAAACCCCAGGGTAAGATAGGTTGTGTTGTTCGTCCATCACGGGTGATGAAGACCACTCTGTTCATCCAATTGTTTAGGAATATGTTAGGTTAGTCTATGGGTACGATGGTGACGGATGAGCCCGATGCGGGCCTGGAAAGATCTCGGACAGTGTGGGCAGGGAATGTTTGCTTCATGTGAAGGTTTTATTACACGGTCCTTTCTAGCTTGTCTCCGCTGTTCCGCTGCTGCTCTTCTGGATGATTCGCATGCCGCTGCACCTTTAGGATGAATGGATGAAAGAGTGACTTGCGCGGTGATTTGGATTAAAGTGAGGAAGAGTTGCGCAATTCGTCGACCTCACTCTCTCGCCTGGGTCCATCTCAATCCAGTGGCAAGACAAGTCAAGACGACTGGAGATGAAGTCAGGTGCAGTGGATG
This sequence comes from Oreohelix idahoensis, assembly GCA_024509875.1. NCBI lineage: Eukaryota > Metazoa > Mollusca > Gastropoda > Stylommatophora > Oreohelicidae > Oreohelix > Oreohelix idahoensis. The sequence continues at coordinate 44,113 of JAMPIV010007458.1, read as the reverse complement.
ACCAGGGCTTTCTACATGCCTCGCCGTGCTCCTTACGCTCCACAGCGCGTTGCTGGTAATCGCCGTCATGCCCGTTGAACCAACAGGTGGTTTCTTCCGCGCAGTCTATCGAATCCAGTCTTCGCATGCATGGGTAGGCAGACCCTAACTCACCGAAGGTTTATAACCATTCGGCTACCCTCACCTAGTTTAGCCGGCCTGTCAAAACCGTTTCCCGGGGGGTGGCCGCTGTCGCATGCTGACAGCTACGAGGAGCCACAGGTGAGAGCTGGATGCCAGGTTTGGACCAAAGGTGGCCGAGCTGCCCTGAAAAGGGCATGACAGCTCCTTCACCAGAGGTACTACCAATACCTGACTAGGGTAAGATAGGTAGCTGAAATCTGAAGAACATGTGGAGAAGAGAACTGCAGACAGATATGAAAGGAATCAGGAAGACCTTGAGCTGATGGCATGGGATAGGAAGACTTGGCATAAGATTGTTGAAGGCATATGCTCCTTTTGGATCTGAAAGATGATGATACAAGGTCATAACACTGTGCAGATACTGTCTTAAATGTGGGATCAGCAAAGTTTTTGATAAACCCCACTACCCTCAGATTCATAGATTGGTATATGAATAAAATTTTCCTTCAAAACTATTGCGTTTACCAGAGAGATTTTGGTTATACAAAATAGTGTGCACTCAGCTTCCATTTACCAGACTCAGATGCATACTTTTAAGGCCACTGTGGACATATATATATGAAGGGGAGAAAGACTTTTTAAACTAGGGAAATTTCAAACTATGCCTCTCCCACTGGCATTTAAAACTGATGTGTACTCTGGATCAAAGGTACTTTTCCTGCATTCCCAATGAACTCTTGAGCTGGCTACTAAAATATATTCATGAACTGCATGAGATAGGATCGTGGTCTTTTCTTTGTAAGGTTCATCATCATCATTCCCTCCTCTCCGAGCCCCCCCCCCCCCCCCCCCCCCCACCCCCCCCCCCCCCCCCCCCCCTAAAATTACACACGCATACACATATATATATGTGGTAGATCTTCACAGGGCTCAGTAATACTATAGTAGATCCCAAAAGCTGCTGGGTTGTTGTCCCCTGGTCTACACTCATCAAGTCATCAAAATTTATGTTCAACAGTGCCATTTATTTTTAAGAACTTTCTAGATTTAGCAAGTCTGTCATACAATCATTTTAGAAGCTTTTTATTTTAAACAAAAAAAAAAAAGTAAATCCAATTACTCATGAGTGAGCTAAAGCTCAGAGGGTCACTTGTAAATAACACTGACCACAAATATATTAAAAAACAATAAATCTCAGAATATAATGCATATAATTGTTTCAGGTTATATAACATCATATTTTATTAATAAAAACAATTAGCCAACCATAATTCAAGCATCTTGCACCCTGTACATGTCTGCACCATTTGATGAGTAAATGAGCTGTGATCATGACAAATATGTACCTAGAAAAAAGGCATTAAATATACGACTTTTTGATCATGACAAATATGTATCTACAGAAAAGGTATTAAAAATGTGACCTTAACAAATATAAATCAAGAAAAATATATTAAAGATCTTTTCTTGACCATTATGTATCACAATAAAAAAGATAAAATTGTATTTAAAAAGTATAAAGTATGATGAAAGCAATATATAGGGCATTTATTACAGGAAAGTTAACAGCCATTTGTAAAAGAAAATGATGGAGAAAAGTAGAAATGACTACAGTCTTATTTAAAGCTTTCATTTATACACCTTTCAACTCCCCAAGGAGCACAGGCCTTCAACAAATTTAAGCAAAGTCTGTCCAGCATCATCAGCTCAAGGTCATACCATGTCTTCCTCATTCCCTTCATGTCTTATAGTGTGTCTTCCCACAATCCATTTTCTTCATCTGTATCCTGCCTTCCTTGGTCTCCCTCTACCACTCTTAACCTGGGGATTCCAGAACAAGAACTACCAGGCCAGGCTATGCTGTCAACATGTTTCCTTAATGTGTGTGTCCTATCCATCTCTAGCTTCCTCTTCTCATCTCTAGCATCCTCTTCTCATCTCTAGCCTCCTCTTCTCATCTCTGGTTCTTGTTTTTAGTTCCACATTAGTGATCTTGTCATAACACTTCATTTGTCAAAAAATGACACAGAGGAAAATGACAAATCACCACAGTCTAGCTTAAAGCATTACTTATCATAAATCATGAAAAGTTTGACTACAAAAATACTACAGTAGTGCTTCTACAAAGAGAGGAGACATGTCAAATGTCACAGTAGTGCTTCTACAAGGAGAGGAGACATGTCAAATGCCACAGTAGTGCTTCTACAAGGAGAGGAGACATGTCAAATGCCACAGTAGTGCTTCTACAAGGAGAGAAGACAAAGCAAATGTCACAGTAGTGCTTCTACAAAGAGAGGAGACATGTCAAATGCCACAGTAGTGCTTCTACAAGGAGAGGAGACAAGGCAAATGTCACAGTAGTGCTTCTACAAGGAGAGGAGACATGTCAAATGACACAGTAGTGCTTCTACAAGGATAGAAGACAAGGCAAATGTCAAAGTAGTGCTTCTACAAAGAGAGGAGACCTGTCAAATGCCACAGTAGTGCTTCTACAAGGAGAGGAGACAAGGCAAATGTCACAGTAGTGCTTCTACAAGGAGAGGAGACATGTCAAATGCCACAGTAGTGCTTCTACAAAGAGAGGAGACATGTCAAATGTCACAGTAGTGCTTCTACAAGGAGAGGAGACAAGGCAAATGTCACAGTAGTGCTTCTACAAGGAGAGGAGACATGTCAAATGCCACAGTAGTGCTTCTACAAGGAGAGAAGACAAAGCAAATGTCACAGTAGTGCTTCTACAAAGAGAGGAGACATGTCAAATGCCACAGTAGTGCTTCTACAAGGAGAGGAGACAAGGCAAATGTCACAGTAGTGCTTCTACAAGGAGAGGAGACATGTCAAATGCCACAGTAGTGTTTCTACAAGGAGAGAAGACAAGGCAAATGTCAAAGTAGTGCTTCTACAAAGAGAGGAGACATGTCAAATGCCACAGTAGTGCTTCTACAAGGAGAGGAGACAAGGCAAATGTCACAGTAGTGCTTCTACAAGGAGAGGAGACATGTCAAATGCCACAGTAGTGCTTCTACAAAGAGAGGAGACATGTCAAATGTCACAGTAGTGCTTCTACAAGGAGAGGAGACAAGGCAAATGTCACAGTAGTGCTTCTACAAGGAGAGGAGACATGTCAAATGCCACAGTAGTGCTTCTACAAAGAGAGGAGACATGTCAAATGTCACAGTAGTGCTTCTACAAGGAGAGGAGACATGTCAAATGTCACAGTAGTGCTTCTACAAGGAGAGGAGACATGTCAAATGTCACAGTTGTGCTTCTACAACACATAGAGAAGAGAGCTGGAGACAGAAATGGAAGGAATGGGGAGGATATGGAAAGACCTTGACCTGATGGCAGGAAGACTCGGCATACATTTGTTGGAGGCCTGAGCTCCTTGGGAAGTTGAAAATAAATAAGAGGTGCTTCTACAAGGATTAGAGACATTACAAATGTCAAAGCAGTGCTTCTACAAGGATTAGAGACATTACAAATGTCAAAGCATTATTTCTGCACAGAGAAACAGGTACAATAAATGTCAAACAGGTGCTTCTAAAACAGTGGAGTAGAGAAATGACAAAAGTCAAAGCAGAGCTTCTATAGGGAGAAGAGAAATGACAATTGTCAACAATAGTGCTTCTACATGTTGAAGAGACATGACAAATGTCAAAGCAGTGCTTCCAGGGACAAGAAACATGACAAATATCAAAGCAGAACCTCTAAAAGGTTACAGTAGAGCCATAATAAATGTAAAAGCTTCTATATCAAGTCAAATCAAACCATTACAACTGTCGAAGCAGTGCTTCTGCATGGAGTTTACGCAGCATGATAAATATCGAAGCGGCATTTGTACATAAAGTACAGACATGACAAACATCAAAAACAGAAGGAAAGAATATACACATTTTTGTCACTGTCAGTTCATGTGAAAGAGATTGGATACCATTATATAAGACCCTACTCAAAATGTAGAGATTCTATTTACAACTATTTCAGAACCCTGCTGTAGTTAATTACATTAGTCAATATCCATTGCTATAAGGGGCTTAACCCTTCTGTATTTTATCCCCTAATTATCGGGAATGCCCAAAATGGCTCTCTGCCAAATTCGTTGTCTATTGGGCATGGACAACACCCCATGTGAAAACTGGGGTCCAACGTAAAAATGATCATTTTCTTTTTAAAACAAAGTATCCTGTTCAACCCTCGATGGGTTATAATAAGGATATATAGTGTAATAAATTCAAGACAATATAGCAACTTCTTCCCGCTTCCACTCAGTCCAAATAGAATAAATCAAAACCAAACCTCCCCTTTCCACGAAACAAACAAACAATGAAAATAAAAACAAATACAAACGACAAAATGAACGGAAAAAAAAACAAAGTAAAGTCTCTCAGAACTGCCCTGTTGTTATTCGGTGACAAGGAGTGAGAAAGCCCCAGGGTGTCTGAGATTACACCAAATCCACCTATTATCTGCCATCATTCACACAAGCACCCCATCAGACTACCCCTTATCCTCACACGATAATTGATCCTTATATACAGTATTAATTTTAGTTCTTGTTATATACTGTTTTACTATATTGTGCAATTCTCTAGGTCTGTCTATTCTCAACACCTGTTCCACAGTTATGAATGAATTGCATGCTTGCAAATAATCTAATAATGGTTTTCACTGTCGTTCATTCTTACATTTTAGTAGGAAACACTCTATAATATTTTTTTTTCTAGACATTCTGCACAGTGAGGTTCTTCTATTCTAAAATAGCCCATTCCTAGTTGCAGTCTACGAAGTTTCTTATTGCTAGGAATTTTTAGTTTTCTAGATACCTGACACGTTCTTGTTGGAGTCTTGAACAATTTATATGCATGTCTGCCCTTTAGACTTCCATCCCACTCTACTGTCCATTCCTCAGTTATTATTCTTGTAATTAGGCTTTTGATCTCTGTTTTACTCATCCCCCACATTTACTTTTTCACCAAATCACATTACACTAAAGTAGTGAGTGTGGTATATATGTTCTGCAGCAAATGACAGCATTTGTTAACAGGGGTCATTGATTATACAGAAAATGTGACTATTTTTAGCATGAAATGTATCAACCAGGACCCAAGTACTTCGAGTGGGAAAACCATAAGTCTAGGCTGCTTAGGTAATAGAAAAAATATGGTTTTCAGATGAAAATGAACATAAATTTGATGAAAGGTATCCTGAAATCTTCTGTGATGAAGTAAGTAGATCTGATAGTGATAACAAGCAGGAATTTAGCAACACTGTGTCTAGTGTCAGGGGGTGAGGCCCTCATTCAGCTGGTAGTGGACTGATCCACATGCTGGGCTGACTGGCACACTAAGTCATAATACTGGTGCTAGATTATAAGTGCGCCTGTTATTGATAATGTCCTGAAATATTATGTGTATTTGTGCAGTGTAAACATTGTTTCTGCGACACATGTGTATTTTTATACATTTTTGCTCAGAAACTCAAGCATCGGGGGACTTAACTCTCAGGAAATCAGGGCTAGAAAGGTCAACTTCTAATGCAGGTAAAATCACTAGTAAGGAACTTAATGTCTAACCTTGATTAAAGAAATAACCATCCAAAGACTTAACATATGAGATTAAAGTGCATATTAAGACGGGATTTAACTTTTGACCTACATTAAAGTAAACTCAGAGGGGTTCTGTAGATTGAAAATAATGCAGGTCAAAACCATAAAAACAAAACCTAAAATTCATGCATTTTGTCATTAACCACTTAAAAAGAATGGGAAATAAATTAGAATCAAATACTGTCTAAATAAAATACAAATATGGAGTAAAACAAAAGGAAAACATTTTTAAAAGTATCTGGACCAAAAGGCATTTGTAACTGAACATATGCCCTAATATAACTGACAGATCTTGTGCTTAAGTTGAAAGAGGCAAGTCTCGCAAAACCCCAGTCACAAGCATAGCAAATATATAAAGCTGGACAAACAGCATACAGATGAAGAAAATGGATTGGGGAAGACAGACTACAAGACAGTTTATCAAAAACACAATCCTGGAAAAACTGTACAGAGATACCAACAGCCTTAACTCTTTGACTCCAGACCAACGCTCTGAGCGTTGCAAAATTCAACACGCCGTGCCAGCACAATGCTCAGAGCGTTGTTTTTAGTTTATCACGAATAAACCCCAAACATCGTCCGTTTAATGCAGTTCATATTTTAAAACTTGTAGAATGACTTCCGCTACTATTTAAACAACTAATTTGACTGTAGTTAAGCAGCACATATGCGTGTTTTGATATTATTATCACAATTTGTGTGCCGATTCACGTGTTTGCGTTTTTCGTTGTTATTGCTAGAGAAATATGTCACGCTTTATATTTCCATTTTCTAAGTCTCCTAAGCAAATAATTGTGTCAAACTACTTTGGAACATTGATGATTGTTTGGTAGTCACAGTTTGTTGTCAAAATATGGAATCGGTGCAGAAAATCTAGACACATTAGATTTAGTTGATGAGTGGGCGTAGTCATATTCTGGCTGATCAAAAAGCAACAAAACTAGACCTACCATAACATCTAATCACGAGTCCTAGGTAGAAGATGAAGCTAGGGATACTATTAAAACATTAAACAAGTGTAAAAAAGTATTTATATTACGTTATTCTTCTTTATTTGTGTGAAAATTACGTAATGCACGATTGCATGATTAATTTTTTTCTTACAGGGACCACAGTAAAAACTGGTGTGAATAACACTAAATGTACTAATTGTGGCCATAAGCAATGTTTTTCTACTTTGTATATGGATTAACTTGATGTTTGAAGACTAAAAAGAAAATTTGAATGTCTACAACAGTAATTTGTCTTTGGTAAGATCGTATTCTACAGTTAACTTTTTAGTGTTTGTCAATTTTACATGCAAAATGTTTTAAGTATACCGAACATACTTGTGTTAATACTACCAAAGACGTTATATATTACAATTCTCTATCCATTTCCCTACAGTTGGGTATATAATAAGTACATGTTCACACACAAAATTTACATAAAATTTACACTAAAAGACAGTACATTTCACTGTTTAGAATTCTTCAAAAAATAATTATGGCATAGGGTGGAAAATAATTATGGAGTCAAAGAGTTAAGCTGACCACTGCTCTCATTGAACATATTCAAGCCGACGACGTCTGAGAGTGAACGCAGAAGAAGATCAAAAACACTGTATCCTGAATGGGACAACTGAAGACCCAAAGGTATAGTTCAAAGACTATGCTATGCAAATGAAAACAAACATGTATATCTTACGGCTGAGGTACTTGGAGAGAGAGAGCCTTCTTTGTTTTACAGTTTAATATTAGCTTCAATTAATCAGTGTTACTAACTTCCTGGAGCGCATAAGTTATGATTCTTTTTCTACTTGGATCCTTAGCCCTTGATTGACAAAGCAGTCAGTGGCCATCACGCCTAGTGGCGTCTTGTAGGGCAGCAACACACTGTCTCCATTTAAGTTATGATTACATCCATCTTAAATGCCCTTTGGCTCCCTGTAGAGAACAGGTCTTCCACAAGTTCACACTAAGCCTCTACCTATCCTGTGCCATCTGTTCAATGCCTTCCCATGTCTTCTTCATCTTTTTCTTGTCTGTTTCCAATTCCTTTCTCCGTGTGTTTTTGGATATCCCTTTTTCTTTTACCCTGTGGATTCCAGAATAAGGACTACCCAGTAATGCTATTAATTGGTTTCCACAATGTGTGTACTGTCCAATGCGAACATGTTTTTCTCACCTATTAGTCTACTGGTATTTATGAATTATTTGTTTACTAAGGATAAGAAGTTAACGTTACTGAAGTTTTTTTTTTTTTTGGCTTTAAGTTTCTACAAGATGAAGAGTCGGCCCCATGCCCAAACCTCCTTAGTCACCTTTCATGACATGCATGATAGGGTACAGTGTTACTATTCTCTGCTCTCCATTCAGGCCATGGCAACATACAGTTTGATCACACACTTCCCGTCATCATCTAACTGTCATTATACCTTATCTTCCTCAATGCATATTTCTCAGCCATGAGATGTGTGACAATGTCTTATCTCTATGTAGCCCCTGGCCTCTCCATCCCTCTCCTTACCTGCAGGTTCCATGTATGTGCCTGGCTGTCAGTGCTAGAGGTTGCAAACTTCAATGTTTTTATTTGTTTCGATCCATAAGGATTTGACTTTTCACCCTTTACCCTTTTGTATTTGGGGTAAGTTATAGAGCATTCTTGCAAACTCAGAGGGCTTCCCCAACTCAGCAGGCTCAACAGTGGTAAAACATACCAAACCATCTAACTGACAGGGTGATGCAATGCCATGAGTTAGTTAGTCCTCTACTCTAGAGGGGATCTGTTATCATCAATGCAAGTGCAATCTAACTCCGTTTCTGTTTCCTTATGTGTTGCTCGGTGCTGTATCTTGGCTTCCCAATGTAGAATCACAGAAATTATTAAATTTAGCCTTTAGCACGCTGCGGTCGACATATGTCGACGAAGGTAACCTATGCTCTCCCTGCTGTTGTCGACATATCTCGACTGCAGCGTGCAACGTTTTTTAGCATTAGAATGTGTGTACACGTGACTTCACCCCCGGATGTTAAGTTTTAAACTTATCTGAGAGAGAGTTAGCTTCCGTTTCCGATCTTCTTTAGTAATGGGTGCATCCGCGTTTATTTTCTAAGAATTTTTTAATCGAAATGAATCGGCATCGAACACGCGGCCATTTTTGCTCTAATTTTATTGGATTCTGACGCCATGCAGTGGGGATGAGATTTTTGTCTTTATAAGCGCTGATATCGGTTCTCAGAATATGTTTGATGGCCGAGATGGAAACGAAAGTAGAATGGCATTGCTAGTATGTATAATTTTAGGGGTTAGGATTAGGAATATCGGAAAGGTTTAGGATTATGGCCGAATGTCACTGCTGACGAGGGCGTTTGTTGCTTTGCTACTGATGATGGGTGTAACGAAAAGATCGTCACTTGATTTGTATTGGTCTATTGGTCAAATGACTTTCATTGAGATGCAAGGGATATGGACTCTTCGTTTGTTGGTCATTTTTTTTAATTTAAAAAAAAAATTTTAAATAAAAAAAAAATTTTTTTAAATTTTTTTTATCTTTTTATCGTTTTTCCATCTTTCCATTCCTCTCTTCCTATCTCATCTAACATGTACACAAACAAAATTTACATCATCAGATTCATCATTCATTCATTTCTATACAGTCCAAAAATGATAGCAATTGACCAAAAAACAAAAAAAAACTATAGAATTTACTGGTCACCCACAATAAAAATGGGGCGTTGTGAAAAAGAATGCAGTGGCAGGGCAAATTTTCTGAATTTGTATGCAGCGTGCTAAAGGTTAAAAAAAATATAACAATAATGATCTTCCATGTCCAAAATCTTTTGGCCGAATACCATCAGCAACCAAGAACTACTTATTCGGAGTAACCAGGAGGACATGCACACCATCATAGCTGGCAGACGCTGGAGTTGGGTTGGCCACGTCCTCAGAAGGGACCCTGATACCATCACAATAACAGCTAAGCTATGGACCCCCGAGGGAAAGCGAAAGAGAGGCAGACCAAAAACAACTTGGCGGAGAACTGTGGAAGCCGAGATGCAAAGAATGAACCAGAGTTGGGGCACTGTACGAAGGATGGCCGCCGACCGAGCAAAGTGGAATCAATTTGTTGCTGCCCTACAAGACGCCACCAGGCGTGATGGCCACTGACTGCTTTGACGGTTGGTGGCTATGGATCAAAGAAGAAGAAAGATGTCCAAAATTAACCAGTAAATGTTTCCAGTCACAAAACAGTGATCTTCCAAGTTTATATTTAGTGGCTATAACCTACAAGCAATAAAATGGCACTCACTTTATGTAATGACTACAACAACAAATGTTATTATTTCAAACAAAATTGGGACTTTATAAATAATTGTAAATATCTCAAGTGAAATATAGTTGTGAGGCAAAATATGAGCTATAATGCCTGTTATGAAGGAGTGGCATTTGGCTTCCTCACTGGAAGTGGTGGAGGAGGGCCCTTAGTGGCTGGTCGTGGAGGAGTCATCGCTGTAACCATATTCGACTTTGGGTATGATGGTGGTGCAGGTGGGTCTTTATTTACTGGAGCACGCGATACTAAAGGTGGAGGTTTGTCAGCTGAAGGTGAAGAGTTGGTTGACTCAGCTATGTCTCTGTTTGCAGGTGACCGACCAATAACTGGTGGTGGCACATTAAGAGGTGAAGGGCTGGGTGGCTCAGTCTTTTCTTTGTTTGTGGGTGACCGCCCAATAACTGGTGGTGGTGGTCCATCAAGACGTGAAAGGTTGGAAGGCTCAGCATTATCTCTGTTTGTAGGTAATCGACCAGTAACTGGTGGGGGTGGTCCATCAAGACGTGAAGGGTTGGAAGGCTCAGCATTATCTCTGTTCATAGGTGATCGACCAGTAACTGGTGGGGGTGGTCCATCAAGAGGTGAAGGTAGTGTGCGCACTGGTGACTTTATTGAAGAACGACCAGCACTGTCTGTGTTCCCATCACTATTATTCACAGTGAATTTACTTGTAAGTGAGGATATGGATGGCCTCTTTTGTGGGATAGGTGGTGCAGCTTGAGCAGCTTCCTCCAAGTTAGAACCACTGGTGTAGACTCGTATGTTTGAACCCCTGGAGTCAGTGGATCTTGTAGAATCTGATCTGTTGACAGAAGATGCTGACCGTCTATCCTGCTCTGAGAAAGATCCTGACGACTGAAACAAGACAAATTTAAATTATTTTGACATCAAAAGTTTTAACATTTACATTCATCCTCATTTCTCTTTGTGCTCCCCACACAGCATAAAGCCACTATTGCAGCTTCCCCCCCTCCCCCCCCCACCTTGCAGGAAGCCTGCAACAAAGAATTCATGTACTCTTGCAGCTGTGGGTTCTGTAGCTATTTATTTGACATGATGAGGTTGCCAGCCTCATGTAAAACCTCATATTAGTCATGTCATATCACATGCCTGAGGGGACAGTAATCCTATCCTATTCTGTCCTCGGGTAACTACATACAAACTTTAAAGTAAATTAGAAAAGGTAAAGGCAGTCCCATAGCAGATACTACTCTAGGGAGTGAAGTGTTAGAGACTTCTCTATACTAGGTCTCAGCTTTATGAGGTGGAATGACTGGATGTCTTTCTTGCTGAGTCAGGTACCCACTTTACCACAGGGAAAACTAGAGCGTGATGCTACCTGGTGTCATACCTGGTAACACACTCAATAATTGAAAATTAAACAAGACAAAAATTATAGCCAAAATCAGAAGTTAAAGAGAATAAAATTATATGAATATAACAGGAAAAGCCAATCAAAGTACCAGAGACAGACAACAAGATATAAAGATTGACGGGAGGGGAGCATGAACAAACAGAACAAAATAATCAGGAATGACACAAACAAATAAACAAGAATATGAAAATATAATACAGGACATCAACCCTATACATCAGTGGTGGCCAAGCTAAGGTTGGCCGAGGGCCAGATTATGGTAAAGGGTAACACCAGAGGGCCAGACCTATAAAATCCTTAAAAAATAACGTTCTGAGATTTAGTTTTACATATATAATGAACCACGTACAGAAAGCAACGGCAAACTACTATACTGCACATCTGCCAAGACATGTATACCAGTCTTCGGACTGAAATTACTGTAAAAAAAATATAATGAATCTGTTGTTTTAATTTGTTTTGTAATTTGTAATATGACATGTAATTATTTATTTCAAACATACATGTGTGTGTTATTTCATTGTCAAGAGAGTTTATTTTGAAGATCAATTGAACATGGTAAGTTGTCTCGCAGGAAGTCAAATATTTCATCCTTCAGTTCACAAAATCTTATTAAACATTTTCCTCGACTAAGCCATCTCACCTCAGCATGAAGCAGGAGATCACCGTAAACAGAATCCACTTCTTCTAAAAGTGCAAGGAACTTCATGTGAGTTAGAGAGCTGTGTCCTCCTCTGATCAAATTCGTTATTTTCACTACAGTAGCCATAGTGTCATTTAGGTTTATGGATTTTGCACAAAGGGCCTCTTGGTGAACTATGCAATGTAATGTAGGCACGTCAATTTTATTTTGCTTCAAAAGTCCAACAAAACTAGTATTTTTCCCAACCATAGCCTTGCAACCATTAGTACACACAGCAGACAATTTTTCATACCCACCATATTCTTCCATGGCATTTTGAACTGCAGAAAATATGTCATCCCCTTTACTTGTACCATGCAAAGAGCAAACTTTCAGTAATTCTTCAGAAACAGTAAAGTCTTCCTGGATTACTTTAACAAAAATAAGAAGCTGGCTAGTGTCTGTGATGTCTGTACTTTCATCAATCGCCAGTGAAAAGTACGGACAATTTTCAATTAAAGATTTCAAGTTTTGGGACAAATGCAAACTAATATCTTCTGTTCTCCTAGCTATGGTTTGTTTTGAAAGAGGTACATTTTGAAATTCTTTTACTACTTTTTTTTCATTGAAAGCTTCTGCCATTTAAACTGCACACTTTTTCACAAACTCTCCATCATTAAACGGCTTTTTTTGCTTTTGCATAACTAATCGCATAGGACGCCATGAGCGATGATTCCTGAATCTTATTTACATGACTAAATATACTCTTTTGCTGATTCAGTTTTTTCTTGAGTTGTTCTATCACAAGCTTTCTCGACTCGCTGCTATGCTCGTCGTTGTTTTTCTGATGATTTGTGATGTAGTGACGTTTCAAGTTATATTCCTTCACTACGGCTAACACCTGGTCGCAAACTAAGCACTGAGGTTTATTATCCTTATTGAGAATGAACAAATAATCGAACTCCCATTCTAGTTTAAATGCGCGATTTTCACTGTCCACTTTTCTATACTTGGAAAACATATTTGCAAATGCAAACTCTTATACATGAAAACGTGCACAACAGCTACAAGCCCAGAAGTGTCACTGGCTGATTTATACTTAACACACATCACAAGACTAACTGTGCACCTCAACTCCTTCCTATAGAAATGTACCTACCATCCACCCCCACTCCCACGATCACTTTCCCATACCGATGCTAAAGACAAAGCAACATCACTGGATCTCAGAGACTTCTGACCGCAGAAAAGATCTGTCATTGCTTTCAGTTTCTCATTATCAAAGTAGGTACCGACACTGTCTTCGCCTGTCCACGTGCACGATCAGAGATTTGACGTTATCATTTCCGTTTTGTCGGCACTATCTAGTAGAGCTCAATTGGTATGAGAGAGAGAGAGAGAGAGAGAGAGAGAGAGAGAGAGAGAGAGAGAGAGAGAGAGAGAGAGAGAGAGAGAGAGAGAGAGTTGGTGGTGTTGTGGGAGGTAGGGAGATGTTAATCGTACATTTTGGGTCTTTTTGGTTTTGTTTCTGGTGCCTGTGCATGCTATTTTGTAATATTTTTTTTAGCACAGTGGTCGGAGTATACAGTAATTTTCAATCAACAATAAGAGGCCGGCCAAAACAGGTTGGCGGGCCGGTCAAAACTGGTTGGCGGGCCGAATCTGGCCCGCGGGCCGTAGTTTGGCCACCTCTGCTATACATGAAACACTTGGGACCAGAAGTATTTTCAGTAGAGTTTTTTAGATTTCAGAACAGCAGTACTGTGCATGCTGTATATTGCAACAACACCTTAGTGGGGTCTGGTGGCCAGCACCCATAAGCAATCACATTAATAATTCTAAAATTCATGTTTATAAAAAAAAAAAAAACTTTATTATTTATTACTGTTTACCATTGAAAACGTAAATGTTTTATAATTTATAAAACTATTTATAACCCAAAATAGTATGTTTATTTTTAGAAGTCACAAATTAAAAATGTTCTAAAATGGGTATTTGACAATTATTTGAAATATAGTAATGTCTGAGTTATTGTACAACAGTGGCAAATAACAGAATCTAAGTATATTGTCTATACTGATGCCTCACACTTGCTTGGGTACACTAATGACGCAGCATGAAAAAAAGAAACTTGGTTCTTTTTAAAGATTTTTGAATTTTGGATTTTTGGATAAGGTGTTGAGGGCCTGAACAAACACAAAGAAAACGTATTAATGACTCACATGGCTCAACTTTCTGGATGGTATTGGAGGAGGCTGGGAGGAAGGTGAATCTGAGTTGGACAACAGCCCAATGGGGAGCAGATCTGTTAAGAATAAAATCAAATATGTCTAACTGTCACAAACACCATGAATTTACCAAAATATAAAACCTGTTATAAACTTTTAGTGTCTGGGAAAAATATCCACATATTATAAATATGTAAATCTGAAAGATTAACATATAAAATATCCACATATTATACAATAGTTAAACCTGAAAGACTAACAGAGAAAATACCCACGTATTATAAATATGTAAATGCATGGAGGCATATCTGGAGTCATCCTTATATGACCACTAGATAAGCACAATACTATAGTATGTAGATTTGGATGTGAACCTCTGTCTGTGAGGCTTATTACACCCTGATTGACTCTTGAAATCATCCACACACTTCCAGGGATTCCCCCTGTGGTGAAACATTTTGAGAACCCAGCATTGCACACTGAGCTTGGAGGAGTCACTTGAGCCCCAGACGTAACTCTGGCTTTTACCTGGTTGCTTGCATGAAAAAAAGTCTCACTATAGACCCCATGATGGGCAGGGGGAAGCTGAGAAGTGGCTCTGTGAAGGATGTGATGATTCCTTGGGACAGCCCAGAACCAGAGCACAGTATTTTAGCTCTGCATATTTGGAGAGCCCCTTGGATGGTGAGGAATACAGAGCATGCCACACACTTCTTCCTCCTAGTTTGGGACCAGATGCAAGCCAAGCTGGAGAAACTGGATCTAATGACTTCAACTCAACAAGTTTCAGAATGGCAGAAAAGCCACAGGAAAAGCCTAGATCTACAGTGTAGATAATACCAAGGAGTCTTCAACTTGGTATTGCTGTAAAAGAGCGTAAAGCTCAGGAGCCTTAGTTAAACAACTACAATATGTAAATGTAAAAGACTAACTGAGAAAACGTCCACATATTACACAATATGTACATGTGAAAGACTAACAGAGAAAATACCCACGTATTATTCAATATTTAAATCTGAAAGGCTAACAGAGAAAACATCTACGTATTATACAATATGTAAATGTGAAAGACTAAAAGAGAAAACACCCATATATTAAACAATATGTAAATGTGAAAAACTAACAGAGAAAACACCCATATAATATACAATATGTAAATGTGTACAAATGGCTCCTGGGTCGACCCAGCCCCAAATGGGTACCAGAGCAACTCTGGGAAGGTTAAGGCGGCCACGTGATGTCGACCACGTCACCCCTAGTGTGCCGACAGTCAAGAAAATATGGGCCTAACACCATATTCCCAATATGCCTCTACGGGCGTGTAACAGGATCCTTTTTAAATGTGAAAGACTAACAGAGAAAATATCCACATATGTTTCAATATGTTAAGTGTCATAGACTAACAGAGAAAACACTCACATATGATTCAATATAAAAGTGTGAAAGACTAGAAAAACCCACATATGATTCAATATGTAAGTCTGAAAGAGTAGAAAACCCACATATGATTCAATATGTTAAGTGTGAAAACTAGAAAAACCCACGTATGATTCAATATGTAAGTGTGAAAGACTAGAAAAACCCACATATGATTCAATATGTAAGTCTGAAAGAGTACAAAACCCACATATGATTCAATATGTAAGTCTGAAAAACTAGAAAACCCACATATGATTCAATATGTAAGTCTGAAAGACTAGAAAAACCCACATATGATTCAATATGTTAAGTGTGAAAACTAGATAGAAAAACCCACATATATGAAGTTCAATATGTAATATGTCTGTGAAAGACTAGAAAAAACCCACATATGATTCAATATGTAAGTCTGAAAGTGAAAAAAACCCACATGAAAGACTAAAAAAAAAACTAGAAAACCCACATATGATTCAATATGTAAGTCTGAAAGACTAGAAAAACCCACATATGATTCAATATGTTAAGTGTGAAAACTAGAAAAAACCCACATATGATTCAACATAAAAGTGTGAAAGACTAAAAAAAACCCACATATGATTCAATATGTATGTCTGAAAGAGTACAAAACCCACATATGATTCAATATGTAAGTCTGAAAAACTAGAAAAACCCACATATGATTCAATATGTAAGTCTGAAAGACTAGGAAAAACCCACATATGATTCAATATGTAAGTGTGAAAGACTAGAAAAACCCACATATGATTCAATATGTTAAGTGTGAAAGACTAGAAAACATCCACGTTATACAACATATTGCTCTGTGTAGTTCTCCGTTAGGTGATTCCCATGTTAACTTGTGATTTCTTTGTGATGCTGTATGTTAGATGAGTCTAAAATGATCATAACTGCATTTAAATTTCATCTGAAAAAAGACATACTGACATGATGCTAAATATTAAGCCAGATTATCTTTGTATCAGACATCATATTCACAAAAGTACAACTCATTGCTAACTTTTTTTAATGCTATAATTGTTTTCACAACCACAAAGACATTTTATGAATCTTTCTTGTGGTACCAGCATTTTTAATATTTCAAAGTGCTGACTGTGGCAGAATTTGACTTGGATTGGGAACAGGTAACAAATAATGGCTCAACAACAACTCAACAAGTTCATATTTCAAATCACAACAGTTTTCATGGTCGATCCTAATAAGTTGTATTCACAAACTGATAGACAGCAATAGGTCATTTTAATATAAATTATGTTCTTTCCACTTCAAAACAGTTTGGCAATTCACACTAATATAGTACGTGGGTATTTTCATCCCATACAACATCAATATCTTCATCTCATGAAGTGCGTACGTCAATCATCTTTATGTCCAAGACCAAACATTAAAAAGCGATTTTCAAATAATGTTAATATGATAGTTCCTCTAACTCATGCTTCAGACAACGATGAGGATTCCATAAGTATGATTTCATACTGACATGTATATTAGTATTCACTGACCATAACACAGACATATATATCCCCACTGTACGCTCCAAACATTACACATCAAATGATCACTATTGTAAACAGAAACACCAAGATGTAGACACCAAACAACTTGTGTACATAAAATAGCCAAGATGTGCTCGTGTCTAAAACCTACAAGCAAAAAAATTCTCAAATGTTTCACACACCGGTTACTAACAAGTTACTGTGTCATGACACATCCCTATCACACAGTCAGATATGCACATTGTAATTGTCTTACCTTGTGGCAGACAACTCAAACTAGGGGAAGGCTCATAAGTTGGTAGTGAACACTGTAAAAGACATGAGAAAAATACACTTAATACAGCACACACATGAAGTTTAGTCTACCTAAAGTCTCATATCCTGACTAACTTCATTAATTATAGCCCTTCAGAACACAATCCCTCAGTGACACAAAACATAATCATGTCATGCACATACTCTAGTGCAAACACACTTACTTACTTAGTCGTTCCCCTTCTACCGTGAGGTGTAGAGGTTTGGAAGAGAGAGCGCCAGACCATCCTATCGGCTGTCTTCCTCCTGGCCTGGTTCCATTCTAGTCCTCGGTCCTTCAAGGATTGTCTAATGTTGTCCTCCCAGCGGACTCTGGGTCATCCTGGGGGTCTGGATCCCTGGCTCTTTGTTTCCCATGCTTGTCGTGGTAGCCGATCTTCTCCCATTCTGCAGACATGGCCAAACCATCTTAGTTGGGACTGTTCTACTTGGGTCTGCAGGGGGTGGGATTTAAGGCCTTGACGTATCGTCTGGTTGCGTACCATGTCTCTTCTTGTTACTTCAACCACCTTCCTCAGATACCTCATTTCTGAGGTTTGGATCTGGCTTTTGTGGGTTGTAGTCATTGCCCATGACTCGCATCCATATGTCAAGACTGGGACATAGGTGGAGCGGTATACAGCCATCTTCGTTTTCTTACCAACCTCTCTCTTGCTGAGGAATCCACGATTTATGGCCTGAAAAAGTCTCCCAGCTGCTGCTTTTTGAGTGGCCAACTCTTCTTTGATGCCTCCCTTTTGGTCTATAATAGCTCCGAGGTATTTAAAGTGGTCGACCTGCTCCAGGACCTGTTCTCCCAGCTTAATCTGATGTCTTCTTTCTTCTCGTGATATTACCATGGATTTTGTTTTAGAGCTGCTTATGACCATCCCTCTCTTCTCCAGCTCTTCCTTCCAGACTTGCAGGTTGGATTGGAGATGTGCCTCTGATTTGCAAACACACACATATTCATTCTTTACTTTTTGGAGCATAAGCACACACACACACATATTCATTATCTTTCGGCCAGCCCCTTACCCAACCACCCACATACACATACTCCCTGTTATTGTTGACTATATATCAACACACCCCGTGTAGTTTCTGGGGAGTCTCTGATGTGACAAAGAAAGAACATGACTACTGCTTCCTTAGGCAATGTCATACAAGGCAACTAATATGAGGGGTTGTACGTGAGGCTGGAAGCCTCCTCACGTAAAACATTGCTATAGAACAACAACAGCTGCCAGAGAATGAGAAAGCTTGGTGCAGGCTTCCTGTAAGGGAGACCAGCAGCAGTGGTGCCTCCATACTCAATAAGGAGCAAAAATAAAAGTGATGATGATGCTGATATGTCAAAATGTAAACCATTACCCAGACAGCCCTTTCACGAAACTTTAGTGTAACACAAATTTTCAAAAACCTGATAAAAGAATAACTCTGCCATAACTCTCACTAGGCCAATTAAAAAAAAAATGAATTATCAACTGTAGAGGCATAAGTATCTTTCAAGACCTTATGCTAGACAAGGAGCAAAAATAAAAGGGATGAAGTTGCTGATGATATGTCAAAATGTAAACCATTACCAGATTTTCAAGAAACTTTAATTTAACACAAATTTTCAAAAACCTGATAAAGGAATGACTCTGCCATTAACTCTTTCTATGCCAATAAAAGAAATGAATTATCAATTGTAGAGACATAAACATCTTTCAAGACCTTATGAATTATCAGAAAAACAAAAAAAAAGATAATTAAGGTAAAGTTATATTAAACTTTAAACATAGTTCATAACTGTTATTATTAGTACTATCTTTTTTTTTTTTTAAAAGACAGTGTAGACCCTTCAATCCTTGATGGGTTATAATTATGATATATAGTGTAGTAAACTCAAGATAATAAAATCTGATTTTCAATATCTAAATATAGTTTCTTCTCCCCCTTGCACTCAGTCCAAATATAGTAAATCAAAACTGTAAAATTGTGTGAATGTATGTGTGTGTGCCCTCCCCTTTCCAAAACAAAAACAAAAACAAAAAAATAACTTACTTACTTAGTCGTTCCCCTTCTACCGTGAGGTGTAGAGGTTTGGAAGAGAGAGCGCCAGACCATTCTATCAGCTGTCTTCTTCCTGGCCTGGTTCCATTCTAGTCCTCGGTCCTTCAAAGATTGTCTAATGTTATCCTCCCAGCGGACTCTGGGTCGTCCTGGAGGTCTGGATCCCTGGCTCTTTGTTTCCCATGCTTGTCGTGGTAGCCGATCTTCTCCCATTCTGCAGACATGTCCAAACCATCTTAGTTGGGACTGTTCTATTTGGGTCTGCAGCGGATGGGATTTTAGGCCTTGATGAATCATCTGGTTGCGGACCATGTCTCTTCTTGTTACTTCAACCACTTTCCTCAGATACCTCATTTCTGAGGTTTGGATCTGGCTTTTGTGGGTTGTAGTCATTGCCCACGACTCGCATCCATATGTCAAGACTGGGACATAGGTGGAGCGGTATACAGCCATCTTTGTTTTCTTACCAACCTCTTTCTTGCTGAGGAATCCACGATTTATGGCCTGAAAAAGTCTCCCAGCCGCTGCTTTTCGAGTGGCCAACTCTTCTTTGATGCCTCCCTTTCGGTCTATAATAGCTCCAAGATATTTAAAGTGGTCGACCTGCTCCAGGACCTGTTCTCCCAACCTAATCTGATGTTTTCTTTCTTCTCGTGATATCACCATGGATTTTGTTTTAGAGCTGCTTATGACCATCCCTCTCTTCTCCAGCTCTTCCTTCCAGACTTGCAGGTTGGATTGGAGATGTGCCTCTGATTTAGCAATCAGGGCAACATCATCAGCAAATGCCAGCTCCGAATATAGACCTGTCTCATCTTCCAGTACCCCACTGAATACTTTCTTGTTCTCTCCTTACATGCCTTGATGACATCGTCCATAAGGAGTATGAAGAGGTAAGGTGATAGGATATCACCTTGTCTTACACCAGTGGTGGTCCTGAACTCTTCTGACTTATGGTTTGCTGTCCTCACATAATGTCTGCAAGAGTTCAGGACCACCACTGGTGTAAGACAAGGTGATATCCTATCACCTTATCTTTTCATACTCCTCATGGACGATGTCATCAAGGCATGTAAGGAGAGAACAAGAAAGTATTCACTGGGGTACTGGAAGATGAAAAGGTCTTTAACCCCCAAAATCAAGACTCCACTGAATGTGAAAAGGCATTTGCTGATAATGTTGCCCTGATTGCTAAATCAGAGGCACATCTCCAAACTCAGCTAGGCGTCGGAGTCTCTGCTCTAGGATTCTAGAGTAGATTTTACCAGTCACACTGAGAAGGGATATGCCTCTATGGTTTCCACATTGTCGATTGTCACCCTTTTTGAAAATTGGTGTTATGATGGCAATCTCCCAATCCTTTGGTATGGTCTTGTTGCACCATGCTGCCTGTAGGATCTTTAAGAGTAATAGGTCGCCTGATGCTCCCATGTACTTAACCATTTCTGGTGTTATACCATCATGCCCTGCTGCTTTGCCCATCTTGATTTTCTCTAGTGCTGCCCTCAGTTCTTCCATCTTTATGTCATCTTCACCATCATTGGTTTCCTCTTCTGTGCTAGTGTTTCATACACCATATTCTTTCATCCATCACCATCCAGGAGTTCTGAGAAATATTCTTTCCATCTTTCCATTACTTCCTTCGGGGCAGTAAGCAATTTGCCTTGCTTGTCCTTTATAAATTTGAGAGGGCATTGTTTTTCTTTCCTCATGTTCTTTAGGGTCTTATAGAACAATTTCTGGTTTTCTTGTGCATCTTTTTCTAGCTTTTCTCCAAATTCTTCCCAGGACTTCTGTTTTGCTGCTAGCACTTTGTTCTTTGCTTCTGTTCTGAGTGTCACAGATTCTCTATATTTTTCCATTTGTCCTGTTGTGTTTTTAGCTCCTAAGTATTGTTTCCATGCCATTTTCTTCTCTCTTATTTTCTCTTTGACTTCCCCCTGTCCCCCACAAGGTTCCAACTTTCCCACCCCCAACCCACCCCCCCCACCACAAGGTGTCCCCCCCCCAAAAATAAACCCCCTTTATTCCCAATCCAAACACAACCCCAACCCCAAGTCAACACACAAATCCCCCCCCTTCTGCAAGCTGTTTTATCCCCCCTAAAATTTATTCCAGAGGGTTTCCAATCATCCCCCCCACCCAACTCACTCTGTACAATAAGCCCCTGATATCTGGTCTTAATTTCTGGCTCTCTCAGCTTGTAGGTCCTAATGCTCATTTCTCCTGCTCGTTTACTTGGTTTCTTGCGTGATGTTGGGCAGTTCCTAGGCTGAGCAACTCTTTCAGTTGTTCGTTTGATTGTTAGCAGGTAGTGATCACTTCCAATCTCTGGCCCCCCCCAGACTCTTGCATCTCGGACATATCTGAATGAGCTTCTCCGAACAATGGCATAGTCGATCACTGACTTCTCATTCTTGGTTGGTTCACATCTAGTGTATGCATGTATGCGCTTATGGGGGAAAACCACCACCACCAACTTGTGTTTGCTGTAATCCAAAATCACACCTTCTGCTTCACTGCACCACCCCAAACCCACCCCCAATAAGGAGTCGCACCCCATTGTCATTGAGAGTATCTTCTCCATATCTTCCGATAACTCCACCCCATCTAGCATGGTCATTTCCAACTCTGGCATTAAAATCTCCGAGCATGATAACTTCATCTAGGCAGTCATCCACTGTCCATTGAAGCAGCTCGAAGAATTCCTCCTTGACCTCTGCTCTCTCATCCTCATTTGGCCCATACACTATGACCAGGTTGACTATGGTTTCTCCTTCTTTTAGTTTTACAACCATAATGCGCTCCGAGACAAAGTTCCATCCCTTGATACTATCTTTTTGATTTTGGACCACAATGCAACCCACGCCCCCTTTAGCTCTTTCAGATATGGGTACACCACTGTAGAGCAACGTGTTGCCATCGAGATCCATGACTCCTTGTCCTTTTTTCTTCGTTTCCGTTATAGCCCTTTTTTCCTTTTAAATGTTTACGATTTTCTAGTTTTGCTTTCCTCATCTCTTCCACCAGCTCCTCTTCCTTCCCATTTATACTTCTTGTGTTCCAAGTTCCATAAGTCGTAGTCCGTAGTCCGTTCCAGTTCGTCGCCTTTAGAATCAGTCCGGTTTTCTCTCTTGTAGTTCGCGTAATCATGATTTAAAGCAAACAGGTGATTGGCCTGTTGTGCCTTTGCATGGTGGAGGGGCTGCCTCCTTACGGCCTCCATGCAGGCCGCCCTCCTCCTTTTTCATCCGGGCTTGGGACCGGCATTGGCGGAGTTCAAAAAAAAAAAAAAAAAAAAAACCAAAAAAAAAAAAAAAAAAAAAAATAAAAAACAACTACAAAAACAGCAACAACAAAAGTACTATATCACATCATATTACAGATATTGGTTTTACCATAATAAGATTTTCACAACTCTCCTGACCTTATAAGTAAAGTATTACAATATGATGCAAGGATGCAATCAAGGATAACATAAAATCTTATTCAAAACATATACAACATAGTTATGTGTACTGAAAAAATTTAAAAAAAAACAATTCCATTAGCACATAAACAAACTAGTAATATCACTGTATAATGTTCCCTGCCCTCAATGGATTGGGGCAAAGTTTATTCCTTGCTGAACTATGCTAGAAAATTTGTACAAGACACCCAGGTTAGAAGACTTAAAAAATATGACAAATCTTTCTGTGATAGATAAATGGTAAATCTGACCATCCGAAGTGAAAGTTCTGTGTTATTTTTTTTCTTAACTAAATTATTTTATGTATTAGGGATCTTATTAATTCCAACTTTGGATCAATGCTTTTAATCATTTTATATTTATTCTTAAAACTTGATTCCTGCTTTTACTGTTTATTAATTTTACAAGTGGAAACTTCCCTCTACTTGGTCTTATCATAGTTCTAGCCAGATTCTTTTACTAAAAACCAATGAAAATGAAAATATTACAATACTTCTGCCCAGCACAACAATGGACAATACTAGTTTATTTTAATATATTCCTGTCTGGGAATAAACTCCACTGAATTTTTTCATTAAATACTAACATGTAACAACATATAATATATATATATATAACAATAGCAATATATAAATAATATTCAAAACTAATATATAGCATATGGTGAATAATTTAAGAAACCCCTTTATCATTACATATAAAAAAACTGTTGTTTCCCCTGACATCACATTCAATATCAGGTCTTTCCCATTGACAACACAGCCTACCATTACATTTGATCCACATAACAAGACTATCTGTGTGACAGGGGCCCTCAGGCATTTTTCTGATGAGCTATTTCTAAATGGACTTACTATACTTCTCTTGGGTAATGGGAGAAATCTATAGGAAGTGTCAGTCTACTCATATGTAATGGTATTGAATTAATCACTGAAGAGCTCGACTCATAATAATCATGGTAAAGGGGTTAAAAAGCCATTTGTAAAAGTCTTACAGGTTTATGAAATTTGAAATATTATTCTAACTGGCGGGGGGTGGGGGAGAGATATGACAAACAAACTTTATTTTCAAAGGGTTGAGAATTGGGCACAAAGGCCCGTCTGAAATTCTGCCCTTACTTTCTCTCACCTTTCATACTGAATTCATTCATTCTCATATGCATTTTACATATCAATTTCAAGGAATTCAATGTTGTAAAGTAAAATAATAATATAGCACACTCATATTAACATTAATTACTTATAAGCATGACATAACATATGTTGAAAAGTATAAACATCGTCATTAGAACCTACAGTTGATATTATAAGAAAAGATAATCCGATTAGGGGGGCATGTAATCAGAATTCAGAAAGTATTCAAAAATTCTATGATTGTATGAATAGGAACTGAGGTTGTTTCTTAGGTTATGTGGAAGACAATTCCAAAGATGAGCATCAGAGTACGCTAAGCTTTTCTTGAATAAGTCAAGCCTAGGCTTGGGCACTTGCAATCTGTTAAAGCGTTGACTGCGTTTTTCATTGTATTTGAACATTGTGTGACAGGATTTTATGAACAAATTTAGCTTTGTTAAACAGAAGGCCCTTTCTTAAGGGCAGTATTGAGATTTCTATAGAGATCTACACACTGAGTTAGGCAGTTGTCAGAGATTAGACGCACTGCACGCTTTTGTAGTGAACAGAGTCTCTTTGTGTTGGACATTGAGCAACCATCCCAGATTGATGAGCAATAGTCAAGGTTTGCTTGTATGTGAGATATATAGAACAATTTTCGTGCATCTTCATCTAGGAAATGTTTGATTTTAGCTAACTGGTAAACTTTCTGTGCCGTTTGCTTAGTCAGTGCATGTAAATGTGAGTTCCAATTTAGAAGCTGGTCAACGACTATACCTAGAGTTTTATGTTTATTAGCGTTTTCAATTAGTGAGGCACCAATGTAGATCTGAAGTGTTGTTATCTCTGAATTTTGTAATTTTTGTCTAGTTGATATTAACATGCATTTTGTTTGAATGATATTTATTAGCATGCGATTACCATTGCTCCACTAAATCAGATTATTTGTATCATTTTGTAACGATAGTTCGAGTGTGTTACAACTTTTATCACTCTTGTAAACAGTACAGTCGTCCGCAAACAGGTCACAGGATGAGTGCTTGATGTGAAGTGGAAGGTCATTAATGTATATGGTAAAAAGTAGAGGACCAAGTACAGAACCCTGAGGAATGCCAGTATTTATTATGGCTGGGTTTGAATAGGAGTTATTGTAAGAAACTACATGTTTTCTGTCTGACAGGAATGATGTAATTATTGTCACCAGTTGAAAGTTTACTTTTCATGTTTCTAGTTTTCTAATTAAAATAGCGTGATCTATCATATCAAATGCTTTTTTAAAGTCTACAAAGACTGCCCCACACATGTTATCGTTGTTAATATTTAGATGCCAGTTGTCTATCATCTTAGTTAGAGCAGTGTGACATGAATGTTTAGGCCTAAACCCCGATTAACTATCAATTAGCAAGTCATTGTTAACTAGGTGTTGTAGAATTATTTAATGAATGTGTTTTTCCAGTGGTTTGGATAGCGATGATATTAGAACCTGGGATCAAATTAACAATTATATGCAAATAGCTATGACATCTTAAGAATGGATACATGTTAACATAACACAACAGAATGATAACAATACAATAATAACAATTCTGAAATTAATTAAAACTGGGGATTTCTGATCTGCTACAACAAACAAGAGAAAAACTCACCATGATAAACAAATACAAATCTAACTTGAATAACTGTATTTATCCTAAAGTATACTACTGGACAAAAGTTAAGGGCCGCCATTCAGTTTAGACAAGGTTTGTATAATTCTTCCTGAGCAGGGTCGATTTTCCAAATGTCCAGTAGCTTGAAATCTCTCAAGAAGTCTCTGAATGGTAGAGTGGGACACTGCTAAACATCTTGCAACATGACGAACAGATTGACCATCCTGAATCCATGCCATGGCTTGACCACAGTCTACAGTGCTGAGACTTCTCCTTGGTGGCATGGCTAATGCAGTGATCATTTCGACCACTTGTCATACTGATTTATTGCATACCAACGGTGAACACTCTTTACCGATGATCATTTTCCACGTGCATTCAAATTCAACTCACTTTTTCACCTTTTGAACTAGTGGGGCGTGTTGCAAAAACCATGAGTTTTTGCAGCAACAATGGCAATTTTCACGTGTGAGTTAAAGTGACCCAGTTTTGGGACATTTAAAAAAAATTAACCTAGTGCACACAGAAATGTATACACATTTCTCTGAGCTTAGTTTTAATGACATTTTCAATTGTCTTTACAGTTTGCCAATCAATTATATAAACCTTGTTTTAACTGAATGGCGGCCCTTAACTTTTGTCCAGTAATATAGTTTAATATTTAACTGCCATCACTGGGGAAGATTGGGAATGTTTATCATCATCTCATACGCATCAGCATTCATCCATAGTTTTCATTCCGTATTCTTCTGTCTCATTCACCTTCAGACTTCTACATTAATAACTTCAATACAGGCAGTAGTCAGCTCAAGGTTCCTGACATCTCCAAACAGTTTTTCGTGGAGAGAAGTAAGTAGGTTGTTGCCATATACTACTCTATTCACTGCTGTAAGTTTGGCAGGACTGGAGCAAATGTTCGGCTGTCATGGGGCTGGTGCCACAGGAGCAGAGGTTTGTTGGACCAATCCTGTACTTGTGATATAGATGGTATCTCAAAATATTGTGACAATGCGTAGCCGGAAAATAATGACCTGGCCTCGCCTGGATAATGAAACTAATGGCTGTACTTGCTGCTCATCAGCTATTTCTACTAAGGTCATCTGCTTTATTCTGCTCATGAGACTATATTCTGCTATACCTGGTATCTGCTTGGTCTTCTGCTATTCTCCTGGTTTTTGTTTTTGGCATCCACATTCTTCTCTTCACCTGGGGGTTCATCTTCATCATCAGCCTTCAGCTCCTCAAGGAGCATAGACTTCAACAACCAAGTCTTCCTCAGCTCAAGATATTTTCATGTCTTTTTCATTTCCTTCATGTCTGTCTCCAGTTCTCTTCTCTCCGTGTTCTTTGGTCTCCTTCTACTTCTCTTACTCTGGGGATTCTAGAACAAGGACTGCCTGGTAATGCTATCAACAGGTTTCCTCAATGTGTGTTCTAGCCATCTCCATGTCTTCTTCTCATCTCTTGTTAATGGGTTCATATTACACTGGATTTATTGTCTGGTTTGACCTAATAAGGACAGCTGTCTTATTCATCCTACAAAATATTTATATCTTTGTAACTTCAACAAAGTGAAAAGGATGACTGTTTCAGCTTCAGGCTATTTGCATCTCCATACAGTTTTTTTGTGCCTGAAAATGGTACTGGTGATGGCCTTATGTGCTTTCTATGTTCCTCTAACAAATTTTCCATTATTTATAATAGTGCTAAGTACATACATATGAATAATGCAAGCAAATACACAGAATTAAGAAGAAGCCAGTAACAGAAATAAACTGCTGAATGTGGATTTTAAATGCTGAAAGTTACACAAACAATGAATATGACAACAGTGTTTTCTTCTTCTTCCTTGTTCGCCCTGAAAAGGACGGTGGTTGCGTTGTGTCTGTTTACGCCTAAGCTGTGATATCTGCACCTTTCGGTCGACACATCCGACTTCAGCACGGCATTTTTTAGGACCGGGTTTGCCTTCCCATTTCGATCCGCACTCGCCCAGCCAGACTGCACTGCTGCAGACTGTTTCCAGGACCACCACGTGGAGGTGGAGTGCGGTCTTGACCAGCTCTGGTTCGCTGGTCCTGATGCAAGCAGTACAGCTATGGGTCGCTGACTGCATTCACTATTGCATTCAGTGTTTGAAAGTTATTACAATAAATAACAATCCAGCACAGGGGTATTAGAAGCAAACAAGACAAACCTGCTGGTGGGCTGCTTGAAGTAAGAATTGCAGAAAGAGGCCATGAAAATGCAGATTTCTGAACCACATTTATTAAGGATATAACCTACAAACTGCAGCAACTGATTTTTAACAGGAAAAGGGTGATGAGGTGGACATAGGTGGTTTGATCTTGTGTCAATAAGTTGAAAAGGAATAAGGGAACCATGGGGAAAACAAAAGAGGGAAAAAATTAATCAAACAAACCGTGAGGAAAATACTAATAATTCTTCTACACCTTTTTTTTTTCACTGGCAAATAAGTGTATTGTTCTACCAGGCATAAACAGCATAAATCATGACCATTTTCCTCTAATAGTGTAAACCATGATATACACTTTAGTGATATATAAGAAACTGATTTATAAATACATACTTATCTTTTGAGTTTTGGAAGGCCATTTTTGTTGTGTCAAAACAAGATTAGTAGCAAATACTGTGTTCCACAGGAAAAGACAGAAATCTATTTCTTCATATGTAAGAGGTTCTTTGATGAATGACCATTCTTCTTAATTCTTTTATGTTCTCTCTTTCCATAGCCCTGAATGTGCATCCTTTCATTACCCTACCCATCTTTATTGTAGCCATATTCTTGTTCTACAATTCCACAGTTTTCCACTTGTTTTCATATGTACAGATCTTTCTTTATCACTATATTTCATAAGGCAATAATCTCTCAGTGTATTTGTCTTTTAGGAAGTTTGGTACCACATAATTTATAAAATCATGTACATATTGAATTTAAATCACACATATGACTTATCACGCATAATTCACACAGTTAAAATAATGATTTATATAATCTTGGATTTATTGTATTATACAACCTATGCTAAGCAAGAAAGAAGGTTCAATACCTTCCATCTACGGTGTCTACGCCACATCCACAGCATTTCGTGGAAAGATAAAGTGACAAATGTCGAGGTGTTGTCACGTGCTGGCCTTCAAAGCTGGCTTAGACAATGCAGACTACGCTGCCTTGGCCATGTCCGCCGCATGGAAGATGGTCACATCCCGAAAGATATCCTCTACGGACAACTGGCAGATGGCAAAAGAACAGTTGGGCGACCGCAGCTGAGATTCAAAGATGTGTGCAAGAGAGACGTGAGGACACTGGACATAAATCAAGCAACCTGTGAGGATGAAGCTGCTGATCGTACCAAGTGGCGATGCTATTTGCAGTGCCACCTCAGATTGGGCGAAAAGAAGCTCACACAACAAGCAGAAGAGAGGAGAAAGTATCGAAAGGAACACCAGGAAAATAAGCAGCTGAGGGCTGTCACCTCAGGGGCGCATTCCCATAGTCAGTTATGACTGAAGAATATTATTATTATTACTATATAATCTATACTTCAGACGTTTTTGAAATAGCTTGTGAATCCTCCACTGCTTTGGCCCCAAAATGTTTCCTATCTTAGTTCAAACTAACTCTCAAGTTCAAACAGTTTTTTAACAACAAAAAAAAGTTCTCTCATCTTGTTTCTTATCACTTCTTTCACAAACTGGTTCTCTAGTTGCAGCCATTCATGCTGGTTTTCAGATCACATCTTTACTTACAGTACAGAGTATGATCTATCATGTATTTTTTTACAGTAAATTGTTCTACCATTTACTACTTAGAAACATGTTAGAATGCAAAAAAATAGATAAATGGGGGGGGGGGGGGGGGGGGCACGCGCAAGTAAGAGAAAAGTATACTAGCAATTTAGAATATAAGAAAAAATACAAAGTGTCCACAGAGTCATGCATCATCATAGGAAATGTGACATTTATCTGCTAGGGTGATTACTCATCACTTGTTTAAAATGTGTTCCACTACTCGCAATAGATGTCAGGAAAAGTAAACATAAGACTTATTTGAATAATATTTAACACAGTGGTTGGCAACCTGCGGCTCGTGAGCCGCATATGGTTCTTTGAGCCATCTCGTGCGGCTCTTGGCCCTCGGCTACTTAACACTTAGTGTCCGTGTACTAAAACCACAGAGAAAGAAACTGGCAGACATTTGGCAGACAGGTTTCGTGAGCACTTGAATGACATCTATCATGGCAAACATTTACCGGTGGCCCTTCACTTCAATAGCCCTGACCATTCAGGTAACTCTGACATTCATGTCACTGCCCTCCTTTCATGTGTCGGCGACGACCGAACTCGCTTCTCGTTGGAGAATCATCTCATATTTCAAATGGGCGTTTTATCTCCTGCTGGCCTTAATGTCCAGCATCATTTTGCCTAATTCTGGTGGCTTCTGTCTTCTGTTTCATACTTTATTTCTTCTGTCGTTATTTTCCTATCTATCCTTGTTTTTGCTTTGGTTCGTTTCGTTTCCTCAAATATCTTTTCTTAGCCGTCACTAGCTCATATGTCACTTCCGTATGACGCCTTATTTTCTCAGCCATCTTGAATGTTTGTTTCTTGGATCCAGCTAAGTGATTTTTTACTTGTTTTAATAGTGTTGTTCATTTCTGTCTTCGTTTCATTGATTATTTACTTTCTTGTTTCGACATGTCTTTCTGGTTTTACGATTTTCTTGCATTATCACTGTTATCGTTTCGCTCATCACCATTGTTTCATCTGCTTGTATCGCTCACTTGGCGTTTTCCTCATCATCATAGATTTTTGTAGTACCTATATGTAGTCCTTGTCCTTGTCACCTGTTCGTAACTGTGGCTGACGAAGGGTAAAACCTGAAACGTCCCTTGTTTCATGTGTACCATTTACTTGTAAAACTGATTTCATACCATATTATTTTTTAATTTATATATTTTCCATTATATTTTTTACTGTTTTACTGCAGCCTACTCATTCTCTGTTATACACTATCCCTAATTCATTGCTGCTACCCTGTTTTCGTTTTGTGAACATTTTAAATTATCCACGTTTCTTCTTTCATTTTTTTGCGTTTCTTCAATATGCCCTACCAGAAACATTTGATTTCTTCTCTTCATGCCTTTATTACCAATTCTTTTTCTCTCATGCCTTCTGACATATCTCGGACTGCCACTGCCTTAGCCTTCACTACATACAAAAAAACACGCTTTACATGTCACTCTAATTTTCTTAATAACTGTCTTCAGGTTAGAGTTATCCCTAAAGGGTTTCTTTCCCACTTCCATCCTTCGACTGGACACTTTCATCTTTCTGTACTGCACCGCTTGCAGTTAGTTGATAAAAAGTGTTCCTTTCAACTTATGAGGTGTGTTATTGCTATGCATAAATGCCTGCTCACTGACTTGGAACTTTTGAAATCCAACCTCACTCACCAACTTCGTCTACTGACTTCTTCGTAACCGACAGCCTTGCTTCTTATTCGTACTATTATTCATGATACTAATAAGGAGCTCTACACTCGGCTGAGCACGCATAAAAAAGAAAAATTGCGTCGCCTCCACCTTCATGTTCCTTCTGAATCTTCAGCGTCCCCTGTTCCCACTTCTACTAAAGTTATTTGTATTCCTCCTGATCTACAGCTATCTCCTGATGAATTATCTGTTCTTAGTAAAGGTCTCAAGTTTGTTCCTCTTCGCTCAACATTTGATAAATATTCTATGCTCCAAGATGTCTACCGCTTCCACCATCGCATGCGTCTTCAATATTACCATAGGAAGGGTAATGATTCTAAGCCAGACGGGGATATCTTTCGTCATTTTGATAAACCATAGTCAGACTGGACTCCTGCTCCAGGTGCCTCTACGGCTCTCGATTTATATATTGCTAACACTTTGCATGACATTAATCAACTTTCTCTACCCCGTCTACGTCGATCTAACCTGACTACTTCTGAGTGGCGGTCATTGTCATCCCTTAAAAAGTGGAATGACATTATCCTCAAACCTGCCAATAAAGGTGGTGCAGTGGTAGTTTGGCGAAAGGACTTGTACATTCAAGGAGTCTCACAGCTTGGCAACTCCACCTTTTACTCTCCTAATTCTGGTGATGCCATAGTCTGCAATAATCTTACTGTTCATGCTACTATTCGTGATCTCATCCAAGATAACCTCCTTCCTTCTAGTGCCTTGTCTCTCCATATTCTTGATAGTAGTCTAGGTAAACCTTCCTTCTACATGCTTCCTAA
Organism: Oreohelix idahoensis; assembly: GCA_024509875.1. Lineage (NCBI taxonomy): Eukaryota > Metazoa > Mollusca > Gastropoda > Stylommatophora > Oreohelicidae > Oreohelix > Oreohelix idahoensis. Next base: position 12,041 of record JAMPIV010007458.1, on the reverse strand, counting down.
GGTTCATAAAATTGACAATCCGGGTCGACCTATTGTTTCAGCCTGCTCTTGTCCCACTGAACGTATCTCTGATTTCCTGGATCGTATTTTGTAACCCTTAGTGACCCATCTACCTTCTTATTTGAAGGACACCACCCATGCTATCACTACTTTTGATTCCATCCAATCCACACCTGACCACACTTACCGTCTTTTCCTTCTGGATGTTTGTTCGCTTTAAACTTCCATTCCACACTCTGATGGCCTTAAAGCACTACAATTTTTTCTCGACAGACACACTGACCTTACTTTCAGCACAGGTTCTCTTCTTCGCCTTGCAGAATTGGTTCTCACTCTCAACTCTTTTGAATTCAATGGCCAGTTCTTTAATCAAATTAGTGGCGTTGCTATGGGCACCAAAATGGGCCTGAGTTATGCTTGCCTCTTCATGGGTCACTTTGAATATTTGGTGCCTTAAAGTTACGATGGACCTGAGTTTTACCGTCGCTATATCGACGATGGTATTGGAGTCACAGACATGTCTGAAGTTAACCTCCGTAGATTCATTGACTATGTTGGCAATTTCCATCCTGCCATCAAATTCACTTCTCAGATTTCTACCACTTCAGTTAACTTCCTTGGCCTTATTACCTCTGTCTTTTATAAACCTACTGATGCTCATGGTTTCCTTCTTTACACCTCTTCTCACCCTCTCAGCTGTAAAAATTCCATTCCCTACTCTCAACTTCTACGCTTATGTCGGATATGTCACGATGAAGATGATTTCCGTGAACAAGCTCAAGAAATGCTCGAGTTTTTTCGCCGACGTCACTATCCTGAAAGAGTTTTATCTGATGCCCTTAACTCTTACTACACGTGAGCTAAAACCGTGTTTTTACGCGCTAGTTTAGCTATCGTTACCGTCGCGCGCCACTTCACGGGGTGAGCCGTAAAATTGGTACTAAACCCGCGCCACTTCACGGGGCTTGCCGGATAGTAAGAGTTAATCGCATTAGTCACGTTAGTCGTCAGGTTGCACTTACTGCTAAACCTACTACTACATCTGACAGACTCAAACTTGTCTTAACTTTCCACCCTCACTGTTTGGCGGTGAAAAAAATTATGTTTCGTCATCTGCCTATTCTTCCCTTGGGAAGCTGAAGGGTGATTAATTAGATTTTTATAGTCTCACTTGTATCTATTGGATATATACAAAAAACATGTCAAAACAATGTGAAATAATTGCCATTCTAATATTTTTTTTTTTTTAACTTCCAGAAACAAATAAAATAAAATAAAAACTGACACTACAAGAGACCCCTGCAGACCCTAGTAGAATAATTCCAACTAAGATGGTTTGGCCACGTCTGCAGAATAAGGAGAAGATCAGCTACCACGACAACTATGGGAAACTAAGAGCCAGTGATCAAGACCTCCAGGAAGACCCAGAGTTCGCTGGGAGGACAACTGTAGACAATCTCTGAAGGACTGAGGACTAAAATGGAACCAGGCCAGGAGGAAGATAGCCCATAGGATAGTATGGCACTCTCTCTTCAAAACCTCTACACCTCATGGTAGAAGAGGAAAAACTAAGTAAGTAAGACATTACATGAAACAACAAAAATTGATGTCTATTTTCTAGTTAGGTGTTGAACAGGCCCGATCTCATGTTCAGCTGTAATATTAATGTAATACCACATTTTATGTAATAAAACAGTAGTTAATTCTCTTTATTTTGGTGATTCTTTTATTTAAATTAGTTGTAGAGGAGTCAAGAAATAAAAATGTAAAAATAGGGAGTGACTTTTCAATCACCCTATAGTTATGACAAGGATGACTAAGTTCTTCAAGTCATGACCAAAAAAAAAATGTGATGAAGATTTTATGCACTACATAATTAGCATTTAATTCAAAATCGGATATGACCTCAAGTCACGTAACACCAATCATCACTGTCAGACTCAAACACAGGATTGATTCTATTTTGTAAAAGCTGAGGAATAGAGTTTTATTTTCAGAACTTTACCTACTGTCACTGTGCAATCAGCAGGATTGCTACGACTCAGAAAATTGTAATATATAATTCAAGTCCCAAGCTGACGCTATACTCTTTCATGTCAGTGTAACGACAGATGAGGGAGAGCATGCCTTTGCCATCTTAGAAGATGGCCTAAATGTGAGATGCCAGGATTGCTATTAGAGACAAACGATTGTAATTAAGCAGAAGAGCTTTATAGTGACTTTGCAGAAGAGCTTTGTTTGACTTGGAGGTCTTCATTTTTCTAAGAGCTAAGGATGGTGAATCAGAAAAGGCTCTGGGGTTGCCAGACTTAATTAAGTCAAGATGGACAAGACTACAGACAGAGATTACAAATCAACAAGGAGTGAGTTGTTATTGATGAAGTGGGGTGGATCAACAAGCACATACTCATCTGTAGAGAGTCATTACTAAAACAAGGAGAGACAGGACACTCACAAATTATGAAGAACCTATGACAAACTACAGAGTGTTTAGAGTGCTGGTCTCTAGGGATAAAGGTGAAGGGTTCAAAGGCAGTGAGGAAGGGAACTAGTCACACCACCACTCAATGCTGGACCTAGTATGGTGAAGTCTCTAACACTTCCCTCCCCTATGGCAGCATCTGCTATGGAAATACCTTTTTATGACAAACCAACAATATATGAGAAGGTGGACAAGGCAAAACTGAAAGTTTGGAAAGCAGGAAAAGCAGGGAGAGTAGAAACATGAGGAAAACATGGCATTACCTGAGATAATCAACTGAAACACAACAATCATAATCTTCAACTCAAATGTCAAGTTAGTCCTAGTGTGTGGCTGAAGAACAACAAAAACAACAACCAAGAAACTATACGAGAGTTGCGTACTTTCTGTACTTTTGTATGGCGTGGAGTGCTTGAGAGTAACAGAAAAGGGAATGTCCAAATTATCCTCTTTCCACACAACCTGCCTTTGACTGCACCATGTAACCAGTTCCTGGTTACATGGTGCAGTCAAAACGGCATGCACACCATCATGGCAGGCAGATGCTGGAACTGGGTTGGCCATGTCCTCAGAAGGGACCCTTACACCCTCACCAGAACTGCTATGTTATGGACCCGAGAAGGACGGTGAAAGAGAGGCAGAACAAAGACAACCTGGTGGAGAATAGTGGAGGCTGAGATGCAAAGAATGAACCAGAGTTGAGGAACAAACTAACGAACAAATTTTCCCGGCACGAAGGATGGCCACCGACCGAGCAAAATGGGGACAGTTTGTTGGTGCCCTACAAGACACCACTAGGCGTGATGGCCACTGACTGCTTTTTCAGTTTAGGGCTAAGGATCCAAGAAGAAGAAGGAAAAACAAAAACTACAGACTATCATAAATGTTTGCTTGCACAGAACAGAAAGACTGAAGTGGTATGACAAGATTACCAATGTGGAACTGATGACATGAACCAGACAAGTGCCAGTGGAACAAGAGCTGAGAAGAAGACGCAAGAGATGGATAAGACACACACACTGAGGAAAATTGTTGATGGCATTACAAGGCAATCCCTGTTCTGAGTAAGAGAAGTATAGGGAGACCAAAGAACACATGGAGAAGAGAGCTGGGGACAGAGATGAAAGGGATGAGTGAGTTAGACAAGACCTTGAGCTGATGACACGTGACAGGAAGACTTGAAGGGTGATGATGATGATGATGATATGAGATACCACAGAGCATGCTAATTAGTCTCCTGGGTAAAAGTAGGCATACCCTAGCGAAGCAAATGATGAGACATTCACATGACATATGCAGCAATTTAAACTTCGAAAGTGAGAGATCGGTGTTAGACCTAATCATCTTCTTGTGAGATGTTCACCATCAATTATCACCAAGAGCTGATGCTCATTGACAGTGGATCAAAGTCAAGTCAAGTCACCCTCAACGATACGTTAAAGAAGGGAGGGATTTTCCATTGTATAATTGTATTTTTTTTGGGTGCCCAGATAACTATCAGTCTATGCTGAGTAAATGAGTCAACTGGATGAACTGTGAAGTAAAATATCTAATTTGATCAACTGCTAGATGTTCACTGTAACATGTCACATTTTCTTGTTGCTTCTATACTGCCTGAAAGGTTCTATAATAAAGCTGAATGTCTAGAACCAGAGTTTCTTTGATTTTTTTGTTTTTGGTGCCGTCAGTGTGAGAATGAGAGAAGGGCAAAGAGGTGATGACACAACATAAACATGCCAATGATCATTACATCCCATCACCACAATATTCCACTCCTTCTGCAATTGATTATTTGGGCACAGGTTTTGAATGATTAGGAAAGGAAATGAAAAAGGTAGGTTGAGACAAAATATAGAAAAAGATGAAAAATTTTAATTTAATAAAAATATGCTTTACCTCCTGTACCTCCGTATCATTATCATCCTTGTAGCTGATATCACTGCCAGAGATTATAGATGACCTATTGCTGTCAGAATATATTTTTGTTTAGATTACAACCAAAATTCTGACAAAATAAAATTTTTGATTTATACCGCAACCAATACTCTGATAAAATAATGTGATGATTTACACGGTAACCAATCATCATAATTTTCCTCTTTGCTCCCAAGGGAGCATAAAGCAACTACACCAATGTGAACCGTGCAGCTGGCCATGCATCAAAGCATTCTTGTGCTTATGCATCCATGGTTTCAGTAGCAATTTGTTTTACACGCTGAGTTTGCCAGCCCCATGCCCAACCTCATATTAGTCGCTTCTTAGCAGAGAAGGCAGCAGTCCTATTATGTTTTTGTCTCCTCAGAGGCCTCTGGGAACTACATGGAGCAAGGCATGTAGCCCCTTCAGTCATAACCGACTATGGAAATATGCCCTGCAGTGATAGCTATCAGCTGTGTTTTTGCCTAGTCTTCCTTTCGGCATGTTCTTTTCTCTTCTGCTTGTTGTGAGAACTTATTTTCACCCAATATGAGGTGGCACCCTAGGGAGCTTCATCCTCCCAGGTTGCTGGATATATGTTCAGTGCCTTCATGTCTCTCTGGCACACTTATTTGAACCTCAGCTGCGGTCATTCAACTGTTTTTTTGCCATCTGCCAGTTGCCCGTAGAAAATATCTTTGGGGATGTGACCATCTTCCTTGTGGCGGACATGGCTAAGCCAGCGTAGTCTGTAATGTCTAAGCAGTGTATACATGCTTGAAGGCCAGCACCTTGACATTTGTCATTTTTGTCCTTCGACAAAAGACCAAGGATGTGGAGTAAACACCATCGGTGGAAGGTATTGAACCTTCTTTCTTGCTTAGCATATGATGTCCATGTCTCATTGCCATATATAGAAGCATGCTGGTGATGCAGGCATTATATACTGCAGTTTTGGTCTTCATTGTGAGTTTGGAGTTTCCCAAACCTGCGTTGTGTGGTGGGCAAAGATGGCTGCAGCTTTGCCAATGCGACAGTCAATTTCTGTGTCCAGAGAGAGTTTGTCATTGATGGTAGACCCCAAGTATGTGAAGTGGTGCACCACTGCCAATTTATAGTTATCGATAGTAATAACTGGTGCAACATCCACATCCTGACACAGCACTTTTGTTTTCTTTTGACTTGTTACCAAATTACAGTAAAAATTCTGTCAAAATAGACTTATGATTTTGAATGCAATCAAAACTCTCAGAACACAATATGATTACATTAAAGCCTATGTTCTGTTAATAAACATATTAAATCATATGATCTTGCCTTCCACTAGAATTCTGTTAAGCAAATAGATTCGATTACGGGTTACGTTGCTTGGTTAAGCTGATGTTAAGTTAAAATAGTATTAGGGGAATTCCCTCGTGTGATCGAGAAGTTTCCAAGTGGCGAACACTGGTCAGTTCAAATCGCGGAGATGTTTTTTTTCTCAGAACTGTCTTGAGCTGTGAGTAAGCTCGTGTGACTAGCCCATGCAATTATCGAGACTGAGTTGTGTTTTTTAAACAACCGAGTCTCGTGTCTTTTTTGGCGGGTCTAGTGTGTGAACTAATTGCAGTCTGTTTTTTGGGTACCGACGGGAGAGGTCGGTTCTACAGTGTGTGTTTTGAGAATGCCTGCGCAGTGCAAAAGTTATAAAGGCCATATTATTTGTGTAGGCCTATAATTTCTGAATTTATTGGAGAATTGTGTTTGTGAGTATTTTTGATGAGGTAAGGATCCAGGACATTTGTTTGAATATATAAATGTCAAGATGAGTGAAGGCGAGATTACTGCAGATTGCCAGGGAGTGCAGTCTTGCGAGAAATTGCCGAAAGTATTCACCATTGATGTAGTTAGCACGGCGAGGATGATGTCCGTTGGCTAACCGGATCTATATGATATTTGAGGAGGCAATCGTTATCATTGAGAGGATCCACACATACATTAAAGCGCCAAGGTTGAGAGCGTCTTTGATGAAGCATATTTGAGAGGCCATCGTTATCATTGAGAGGATCCACACATACATTAAAGCGCCAAGGTTGAGAGCGTCTTTGATGAGGCATATTTGAGGAATTTATTATTGTCAGCACGGCGAGGATAAACCGTTGCTGGGAAAAGGGATCCATTGTCTGTTTATTGTGATGCTGATGTTGGAAGCATCGTTGGAGAGGCCATTTATTATTTACATTAGAGCGCCAATGTTGAGAGCGTCTTTGATGAGGCATATTTGAGGAATTCATTATATTAGCACGGGGATGCCGACCGTTGCTAAGCATATTTGAGGAATTCATTATATTAGCACGGGGATGCCGACCGTTGCTGAGAGGATCCAGTATTAATATCATTATATTAGCACGGGGATGCCGACCGTTGCTAGACGGCCATTTATTATTTACATTAGAGCGCCAATGTTGAGAGCGTCTTTGATGAGGCATATTTGAGGAATTCATTATATAAGCACGGTGATGCCGACCGTTGCTGAGAGGATCCAGTATTAATATTATTATATTAGCACGGGGATGCCGACCGTTGCTGAGAGAACAGTAGTAATATTATATAGCGCTCATGATTATGAGAAGTGGAGATGTGACTGGAGTACTGTATTATTGTATTGCTATGACTTGTACTTAATTGTGACTGTGTATTCTGTGTATTTCATGAACGTGTTGTGGTGTAAATAAAACGTTATTAACAGTACACCTGCCGTTACACCATTCCATGCCTCTGATGTGTGTATCTGTGGCGTGTGAATGCACCACGCACACTCACTACAACATTTAACACGGTGGGAGAACGGTGGGCGTGATTATAGTCACGCATGACCATAAATAGACACCTGAAACTATTAAAAGGAGTAATCATCAGACTGAAACCACATATAGTAACAGTGGTGGTTTTCAGTTTAGAAGGAGCTTACACCTACGTATTCGCGTAAATAGCCTGGGTGGCGGAAATCTAGGTCAACAAACAGAATGAATTTAATAGCAGGATCTCGTGTGAAGCAGTGGTATGTTTAGTCTTTCAGAATTTGATATTTTGACATTCGCGTGATATAAGAAACTGTTCTGCTCTGTGTGGGCGTATGAACAGTGTAACCATTAAAGGAACACCCATCACCATTTAATCAATCTCTAAGACCAGTCAGTCAGTGCTAATATTATAATGATAAAGAATCAACTTCAGATCTTTACAGTGGTGGGCCATTTTATTTAACGGAATAAACCCACGGAGTTCGCGTGATAGGAAAGCCTTGTGTAGGCGTGGCTTATGTATCCTCACATTGTGTCATGGTCCTCGACCTAGTTGGTTAACTGTGTCCAACACGGTAGAACATTACAATGGGAAGTTGACATGTTGTTGGTAGACAGTCAAGTTTAACTAAATGTGAAGTGTTTTGAAGAGTCGTTTGCAGATTATCTCTAGTCAACAGTTACAGAGGATGCTGTGCTGCGTTTCCTGTATGCTGTACGTGCTGATGCTGTGTTGAGCGTATTCTACACTTTGGCAAGAACCTGAAGAGAAGAAAATCTAGTTTGTGTACCTTTCTGCGCTTGAACGGTTTTATCTGCAGAACTTTGTGATATCTGGTGTGTCGGCGGAAGGGACAGAAGAATATTAAGATAAGTGATTTTGTTCTGTGTAGATTGTGCCACTTTTCTGCATTTCAGCAAGTCTGCCTATACTATCCATCACTTATTCTGTTGATAATTGTCATTGTGTTTCGATAATTATATCGATTGATGAAGATATGTTGATGCATAGATAATGTATGTTATATATAGGTACTATAACAGAAGTTGGTGTACAGTAATTAAGAAATAATTGCAATTTCTTAAAAAGATAATTGGCTTGTGGAGGTGAAAGTTTAATTGATACATATATAGTTGTCTAAGTAAGTAAGTCACTATGGACTATTATACAGATGCTGATGAAAAAAAATACCGTGAACTATTAGGATTTGGAGACCGTGAGCTGACTGAGTCTGAAATAACAAGATTGATATATGAAAAGCTAATTCATGAATGTGATGAGAGGATTGAGAAAAGGATGCTAGAAGAGAAGAAGCAACTGGACATAAAACAGAGTACCCTAGAGCAAAGGGAAAGTGTCATAGAATGTACTGCTGAAGTAAGTGAGTTACATGAGAAATTGTCTAAACTAACGGGTGATTAATGCAAATCAAACTCAGAACTTGCTAGTACTCAAACAGCATTGAGTGTAGCATTGTGTAAGATCAAAGAGTTAGAAACTCAGGTTAAAGATAACGATAGTGAAGTTAGAAATCTAACTCAGGAACTTCAAGAAAGGAGAGAAATATATGACAAATTGAAACTTGAGACTGATGAACATAATAGGACGTATACAGAAACGATCCTTGATTTATTAGATGATATTGCAAATCTCGGTGGCGAACATGAAGAGAAAAAGATTCATGAGCTTAATAAGAGCAGTGATGATAATAAGATTGAGTCACTACAATTAGAGTTGACTCATTTGAGAGAAAATAAAGAACAGGACGAGAAAAAGATATTAGTAAAGTTAACGGCTGAGAGAGAGAAGGTCGCTAAGATTAAAAATTTGCTAGCAGAGGAAAGCTGCAAGGTTTTAAGAGTTGAGAGGTTAAACAAGAAATTAAGTGCAGATATTTCACTTAGAGATATTCAAATTTCAGAAGCCAGAGTGAGATTGGATGGTCTACTTGACATTCTCTTAAAGAAAAAAAGGTGGTCTTCTGTCAGTGTTGACAGTGAAAGACATAAAGCGGACTCTAAAGGCAATAATAATGGAAAGAAATCTTTCCGAGGGAAATATAACTTTCAACGCAATGCCGATAATTCTTGCGATATTGGTTCCTGGCGGCAAGCTAGCAAAGGAAAATCTACAGTATTAGATAACCCTGTGGATAACAAAAGAAACAATAATAAATTTGAATTTAAGTTGTTAAAAACAAACAAGGTATTAAGTGAGAACCCTGATGGAAAAAAAAAATAGAAACTCCTTATTCCAGGAAGGAAACATATTTTGTGTGAAAAACAATAAAGATATGGTTAAATCTTTCGGTCACACCCAGTCAAGTCAGTGTGACCCAGTTCTTAAACACACTGCCACAAACAAGAAAAAAAAATACTTTTGATAGGAGATATAACCCTGAGGTTAAAATGTACCAAGGGATTTCTTCATATAGTAATGTTTCTTTGCCTAAAAACAAGAAACAATTTGACAGATCACAACTTCGTGATTCTGAGAGTATTAGAAATTGTAATGGAAATAAATATGTGAAAGTTTGTCAATCTGGTAATGAATTTGTTGATAAAAAGCCATTTCCATCTGGTAGATATTTTTATGCAAGAGGAAATGCTAATTGTAATCATGCTAACTGGGATGTAAAACAGTACAACTGTGTCAATAGAACAAATAACAATGTTCTTAACAGTAATTATAGATATCGTAACCAGGTTAGCTGTACTCCACATGAGAGCAAGGTTGTTAACAAGCAAAGTAATAACACTGTTGATTGTCACTAGTGGTGTCGAAAGGTCATCTCGCTCTTGTGAACGTAGTAATTTTTTTCAGGCTACAACAAGGATGAACTTTCGTTACGGTCAAGTGATCGTTAAGCCTTCTGTGATGTTTACATCGTGTAAGGAGGACTTGTTGAGGTGTGTGAAAAGGGGCCAAGACTCTACCATACCCCAAGGAATAGGTAAACGTGAAAGTTGATTTTCCGTTTTTCCTTATTAGATCTAACAGATGATTAATAGAAATTTTCATTTGTATTGTCTCGTAGCGTGCGACGTTGTGATGAGTTGGCGCACTTGTTGACATTATTCATGAAGAATGTGGATTATTTATCAAGCAGAACCTATTAGCGTCTCGCTATACATCTGACGAGTCACTTTTGGAGGATCAAGAATTAATGACGGATTGTCGGGATATATTTTTTTTTTACAGCTGATTTATTTTTTAGAATAGTACATGTTATTGTATTCTGTGAATAATATATCATATGATGTTGTATTAAAATATTGGTAATTTCTTTGAAACATTATGATGGTTATTTCGATGAATCATTTGATTGCTTAATATATATTTTTTGTGGAACATATATGACTGTTTCGAATGTACCAGTCCAATTTTTTATGCAATTGTATACTATTCTGTTTTGATTGTGTGTAACATATGTGTTGGTAATAATTTGTGTGTAATTTTTGATAAATGCAGTGAGCGGTGTCAAACCTGTGCTCATTTTTTCTGTATATTTTTCGGATTGTAGCTGTAATTGTTAGGATAATTATGTGGATTTATTGTTATGTTGTGTAATATGATTTTGTAGAATTATCTTGCATAATTGTGTATTTAAATTGTTAGAAACATTGATCTTGTCAGAATATAGTACTTAGAATTTAAATAATAAGATTTTTTTTAACATTTTTGCAACAAATTAATTTGATAAATATTTTTTATAAAAACTTTGAAGATATTTTTATAGGATCTTTTTCATATCTTATTGTACCATTAAATTTTAGATTTATACTAGGCTGAGTAAGATATAAATTTACAGTTAAATAACACTGAAGCTCAACGCTATTGTTAATCAGAATTAACTTATAAATTAAATTCAACTTTTTTGTAAAATTGATAGACACATCTGATATTTTTGTTTGTTAAATGATGGACAGATTGTTGTAACATTATGTTATATTTGTATGTTGGAAAGTTGATATACACATGACATTGTAATTTTCTTAGGTTTTTTTTGGTGATGTATTTTTTTTTAAAAAAAAACTTACACGTTTTGATTTAAGTGTTTGTCTAGAGATAAGATACTTTATGCTTCTCTCATTTTGTTAAAAGTTAATTTCATTGTTAGTTTATTAGTTATGACTTAGAATTACTTAAATAATAATTCGATTTTTTGATAACTTATCGTTTTGAAATACTTTGTATGGTAATTTAAAAAAAAAATTGTTTTTTGGCATTGTAATTTATTTTTGTGTGCCCTAGGATTGAAAGGGATATTACTTCTTTTGGAACTTGTCTTATTTGAGATTATGATGTATTTTTATTATTTAGCGGTTGATTTTGCGTTAGGTCAAAACTTAGTTATCGCAAATGCTATTATTTGTTTGTGTAAAGTTTATAATTTATTTTCAATTAAGTATAACTTTTGTAACTTAGTTAAATTACTCATTAGACTTTGTTTAGTTATGGATTATTCTTTTGTGTTGTTAGTATTTATACTAGGCTGAGTAAGATATAAATTTACAGTTAAATAACACTGAAGCTCAACGCTATTGTTAATCAGAATTAACTTATAAATTAAATTCAACTTTTTTGTAAAATTGATAGACACATCTGATATTTTTGTTTGTTAAATGATGGACAGATTGTTGTAACATTATGTTATATTTGTATGTTGGAAAGTTGATATACACATGACATTGTAATTTTCTTAGGTTTTTTTTGGTGATGTATTTTTTTTGAAAAAAAAAACTTACACGTTTTGATTTAAGTGTTTGTCTAGAGATAAGATACTTTATGCTTCTCTCATTTTGTTAAAAGTTAATTTCATTGTTAGTTTATTAGTTATGACTTAGAATTACTTAAA
>JAMPIV010007457.1:0-32830 GCA_024509875.1 Oreohelix idahoensis | reverse complement strand
ATTCTGTTACACAGATTATATGCACCTAATGTTAATACACAACTGTGTTGTCATTGTTTAACTATTAATTTCTATTATCGTAGTGTTAATGCTTTTACACCGTGTCACTTATATCCGTACTTAATATCACTAACTAAAATGGTACCTACATTATCTATACCTTACCTAGTTGTGTTGATTCTTCGTTGGAGCGCTCTTGTTTTCTAATGTCCACTTGTAGATTTGCTACACCTTCATAACCGCTGTGCTCCAGGTACTTTTGTACTACACAGTACGTTACAGGAGTTCACACGTATTCTTGCTTGACCGGTGACCACGTACAGCTGCGATGACCTTTTCTCGGACAGGTGGTTGGAGAGAAAAAAAATGTTTCGTCGCCTTGCTTGTGATTCGGTCTGGTGATTCTCGATGTCAACACTTCGAGTTGTCCACAATGCTGCTACTCGAAGTTGTTCTGTTTCTTGCTGCTGTGTCTATTGTTGACGTTATTTTCTTTCTTGCTTCTCTGTTCATTGTCGATCTGGCGATTCTCGATGTCAACACTTAGAGTTGTCCACAATGTTGCTACTCGAAGTTGTTCTGTTTCTTGCTTCTGTATCTATTGTTGAGATTTTGTTTCTTGCTGCGTTGTTTGCTGTTGACGTTGTTCTGTCTCTTGATTCTGCGTCTGCTGTGATGAGTCGTCCCCCGTGCTGGAAGGTTTGAAGGAAAACAATTTGTTTCCGAGTTGTTGTTTCAGAAAAGCGAATGTCAATCTTGCCTTGTTGTGGCGACGTATTCTCGTGCAGGTCAGTTTGAAAGAAGGAAATTCTGACTTGGTTTCCGAGGTGGCGTTTTCGCTTGGCTGGTTCCGATACTGTACACTTTTTTCTGTGTTTACAACTTTCACTGTTGTCACTCTGATTTTTCATATGTTACTGAAATGTAAATATGACTTTTGTCTGAGTTGTACTCTGCCGTCTGTAGTTGGTGAGGTCTGTCACAGATCCGAAAACGTATTATGGTGTCTTCTGTCTGTGTTATTCTGTATTATCATGGCTATCTGTCGTTCGTGGTTGTTGAAATCTGTCACAGCGTCAAAACGTATCTGTGTCTTCTGCCTGAAGCGAGGCTATATGACAGCATAAAGCATAGTTGCTGAACTACTGTTTATAAACAATGTGTGTGTGCTGCTAGAGGTTGGTCTCGGCACCAGTTCTTTAAAGGATGTGGCAGCCTGGTCGCTGTATCATGAATCATATTATTTGGCAATGTCTGCCCAGGTCCTTTTACCTCTTTGGTTAGCATTGACATGCTGCATAATTATAACAGTCACACACACACAGCAAGCGATGAGATAACGCCATAGTAATTGAAACACTATTTATTTACATACGAGAGGATCATTGCTGTCTGCTCTGACCTCCACATCTGGTCCATCACAGAATATACAATGTGTAAGTTCTTTCTCAATATTTATTCCTTCCCTCACTCTCTCTGTCTCAGTATCGAATCTACACCTTCTGATCTTTAACCATAGATGATCATTCAGGTGCTATAGTCTCTATTTCTGTTCTTTCTTCCATACAATTTCTTAGATTATTGTTATATATATCCTCTCAGTGTTCAGGTTATCTATTGATAGAACCGGACCTCTCCGGGGTTGTTACTTTCCCTTTCATCACTGAAGAATAGGACTACTGTATGTATATGTATTAGAATTCACTCTACATACCTTTTCCCTTTCTGAATAAAATCTAACTCACACCGTTTCTCCTTCTAGACAAGAATTCTCACTATTCAATATTTCGGGTTAATCATTACCCAAAACTACTTCTTGTCCGTGAAATATTCATCACCTAAACTACTTGAATACTGCCTTCAACATGGCCACTCGCGTACGTGCGCTCTATGGACTGCTGCTGAGAAAACGTGCTTCACTGGATTATCGTTCACCCCTTTCATGCGCATCATTGTTCGCGCATCCCCTTTTTGTGCTCTATCTGAACCTTCCCATATCTGATTCTCATGATTCGTTCCCTTACTGCCACACTTTCAAGAATTCCTCTTTCAACACTAAGAAGCGCCAGGTTACTCATACGTTCGTGTCCTATAGACGCTCGTAAATACGAAAGAATTAGCTTTAGTTTACTACAAGAACGCTGGTTACTGAAGTAGAAATTGTTAACAGAATTCGCAGTACGGTACTATGCGTAGGTCTGGGATTACATCATTTCCGTAAGACACCAGGAATGAAAGTAATTCCTAAGCAGCTGTTTGAAAATAATCAGTTCGTAATTTCAGTATCCTACAATCGCATATCTCCAAAAACAAAAACAAAACTACAGTTAGTTGCCATCAGTGTCTGTGCCATTAAAGCTTCCAGATCCCATCAGCGTTATATGTCTGGAAAAGATGAGAAGGAATCTAAATTGTGTGTTTATATTCTTCAGTCAACTGAAACGTGTTCACATTTCCTGCATTGGCCTGTCTACGATGCACCTGATCCCACGAGCAATTAGATTTTCTGCTGTAAGTGTAATTTCCTGTGCAAGGTCAATGGACATCTCGCATCGCCATCTTATTCGACCTTCAACTTTGATCCCCTGTTTTTTGCATGTCTTGGCATTCAAAACTGCTTCTTTGCAAACACTTTCGCGCACATTATTCAGTTCTGTGTCGAGAGACTATAAATCAGTTGTCGTATCTCTGATGTTCATTAATGGATTTTGTAAACGTTTTTGTACGCGGTCAATTTTCCCAAGAATTTGATGCCACAAATAAAGCAAAGCTACAAAATTGAAATTAAAGACACTTTGACATAGACTGTATGCCTTGCTTCTTGTGTCATGTATTTGGTTTAAATATTCGGACCAGGACCGGATTTAGGCATAAGCTACAGCTCAGGGTCTCGCAGTCTGAAGGGGCCTCTCTAACAGTGGTGTAGCGAGGTGGAGGGGGTGGGAGCTTAGCGGCACAAAAGCTTGTAGAAATAATTATAGTAGGAGTAAGTCTTTAATGTTAATTACCACTTATAATGACATTAACACAGTAAATCTCGATATGCCTAAATGGATTTGCTATGCATCTTGCTGGCATTCTTGACAAGTTCAGTTGTTGCACGGCCTTATTCTCTGTTATCAATTTCCAAATTGGGCCTCCACAGCTTCCTATAGCTTGGGGCCTCACCATGTCTGTCACGAAATAAGTTCGTTCTTTTTTCTGGTCTTCGGTCCTCTCCTGCATTATTACTTTGCCATTCCTGTACGTGCTAATTCTTCCAGTATTCGTTGTTTTCGCTTTCATCGTTCAATGTTTTCTTATCACATCTTGTCAAACCTCTCACCCAACCCTCTCTCCTGGTTCTTTTCTCCTTTGTTATCGGCGACGCGTAGCAAAGGAGTGGACTTGCCACATTGAATTTTCCCTTATCGCTACCTCCAGACTGAGTAAGGGTCTACATTGAGCGACACTTCTATTGTTAACTTCGACTTCTAATATGGGAAGATATACGCTACCGCGCTGCCGCATGATAAGGTGCAAGCTAGAAAACATGACACGATAAATAACACGTCAGTGTTAAGACCTTATACGGTCATGAAAGACAGGCAGAAGAATTTGTAATTGATATGTAAAGAAAATATCTTGTGTGTCATGCAGAATGTTCTATACCCCTACCGCTATCAGACAAAACTGTAATGCCAATGGATTGGCATGGAGGCGCTAAAATACACCACTTCTGATTGGAGTTTTTCCCAATGAAATAACATGGGTGTGTGGGCGAAAATGTCGCTTATAATCTGTAACATTTAAGACTACTTTACTGAATTTTCATCTCGCCAAGAAGACATTTCAGACAGCTAGGTTAACGAACAGAAACATTATTCCAACATAAGGATAGGACCAAGTGTTAGAGAATCTTCTGATGTTAGACATAAAGAAACCACAAGTCCTAGGAGCCTATATACAGAATAAAAAATTGGGATTATAATTAAACTAAACTTTGCTGCGGGATGGACATTCTGAGTCTGTGGCTCGTATGACTGTCAGTGGTGAAAGTCATAGTGTCAATCATAAAAAGCCTCTATGCAAACTTTACGTGCAGTGTTGGGCAGAGCAACCTAACCTTTGAGGTGAAGACAGGAGTACGACAGGGATGCCCCTTATCAACCACTCTATTTTTAACAGTCATAGACTAGGTGATGCGCCAGACAACAGAGGGCAGTCCAAGAGGAATAAGTTGGACAACATTTTCTACATTGGAAGATCTGGAATATGCAGATGACATTGCACTACTAGCACATTCACATCAACACATCCAGGGAAAAACGGATAGACTTAATAGGTTTAGCCAGCAGGTGGGCTTGAACATCAATTTAAAGAAGTCTGAGGCCATGACGCTCAATGTGAGCAACCCTGAGCCCATATCAGTAAGCAATAAGCAATTGATACAGACAGATACCTTCACATACCTAGGAAGCATAGTGTAGTGGATTGATGGTATTGTATGATGGTGATATTACTAAGTGTGATGCATGAGGTCAGCTGTGAATTGTCAGAAGGCCCTTCTTGCTACCACTACGACCTCACACCTATCTTTTTTTACTAATGAATGTGGCTACGTTAAATGTCTAGGGTAATGATATGTAATGTGTTGTGGTAGTTTACATACACACACACAGATATTTACTAAGTCTAATAATATTAATAAATGTTATAATACACTGAACTAACTCAAGTGTGTAAAATTAGGATAGTAATTTTCTTTAACTTTATTTGTTCTGAACCAAGGTTTTAATTTGGTCACAACATATGAAAGGTTTTGAAATTATGAAAAAAATGCATGAATATTACATAATAAATGCAAGGTGTGTACATATGTATGTTACTAGACTAGTAATATTACTACTGTTTATAGTTGTAATCTACTTTGGGAGAACATTTAATGGATGTGCTGTTGGGGTGGCCTCATCACTCCCTGTCTATGGCGACTACACATTGTCCAGTTATTTGATGGAAATTTTATGGGTGTGTTAGCAAATAAGTTGAGTTGGTGAATTCTCAGCAGACCAGACGCTCACGTAGCTTGAAAGTGTAGCTCTGGTGCTGAGATCTGGTGGCCCCACCTCTCCGTGCTTGGAGGCAATATCAGAAGTCTGGTGGCCCCACCTCTCCGTGCTTGGGGGCAATATCAGAAGTCTGGTGGCCCCACCTCTCCGTGCTTGGGGGCTATAATAGGCTGCTCTGACAAAATGTTACTGCACGGGTCCACTCTGGTAATATTCAACAACTCATTTGACACCGCATTGGTGCCAACTGAAACTCACAGTTCTGCAATCAAAGTATTAGTCATGTGTCAGAATTCCATCCTCTAACCATTTCTGGACACAACACTACACAACAACAACACCACATAGACGGGTCAGATCTTTCTGACCAAACAACACATCTTACCAAGTTGGTTTCACATAGGATAAGTTCTCCCAGACTACGTATTCTGAAATATGTTCATTAGTTTCCTGCCATAGAATAGGATAGGTGATATGTTTCACTGATCTCAACACTTGATCTGTCCTTCATAATCCTTGCTGGAGTTTATGTATTTTATTTGTCTCTGGACCCTGAACTGGGGCGGGGGGTCTAGAGCGAATCCTTACTTGTTGTAAGGGACAGATTATGCTATTGCAGTATCAAATCACTCGAAACCTTAAACAAATATTAAAATGTACAAAGAAATAATTTCAGTCTTACCAGAATTATGAATATAGAACACAGTTAAATGCTAGCAAAACTCAGCTGAGCTGCTGGCCTTAGGATGGCGTCCCTCTAAATATTTCAATAGCTTCTGGGAATTACACCACTTAATAATTCACTGTGTCTACTAGGACAACTTATAATGAATGACACAAAATGCGCGTCTGAGCGCCGATAATATATTTATCTATGGCCAATCACTGCCTTTTCTTTTTTCAAATTCAAATATCCTACCCAAAGTCATTTCAGTCATACCTCAGTCAAGTATGCCTTATTGTCTGTTGGTCCGTCCGTCTCTACTTGCGTTTCACAAAAAAACACACTTGTTTTTCGAACCAACTCTGTCTTCCCCTACACAATTTTGCCCTTAAAGTTATTTTTAGCCACAATTCACCATCCCACCCCGTCTCTTCATTCCAACTAGATTTTAGCATTTGCGTCTTCAAGGCCACAATTTTTTGAAAATTAGTGACATGTTTTATTTCAATGCAGTCGATCGTTGATATGAACAACACAGTCTTTTGTCAATATCTTTCTTATTATCTGTCCGTCTGTATAAATGAAAGCATATTATTTCACTGCTCAAGATGGGCCATCCGGCCAGCTAGGTTTTATATTCCTAACATTATTATTAAGAAAAGTTACTTTTCAAATATTTTCTAGAATCTTCTGGAATGCGTTAATCACTGCATTCAAATAAACGGACTAAGTTTATCGCAAAAGCGTCCAAGAAATATAATATCCAAGGTCCCTTTTGTCGATTTCTTTACTTTATGTCAACTTGGGGAACGTGATTTTTTCCTCCTTTCCCCACCAATTTGCGTCCTTTTAGCCTCGCTAGTTTCAAGCACGCGTTCAGTCGTGTTTTTCCTTTTGATCTCCGTTCTCATCCCGTTCCGTTTTGCCTTCAAGTCTAACAATTTAATTTCCATGGCGGGTGATGACCCGCGGCGTGGGCGATCATGTATTCTAGCAGCTTACGCATTAGTTTTTATCCCTACGTTGTATCATTGGAGATATTTTAACGTTGTATCACGGTTAATTTTGTGACACATAGTAACACCAGACGGCGGGGCAGGCAAAGACATCAACATCAGAATGAATAAGGCAAGAACAGCCTTCTTTAGCCTAAACAACATCTGGAAGTCCTCCCAATACAGCACAAGCGCAACATTAAGATTACATCAGAGCTGTGTGCTTTCTGTGCTTCTCTATGGTGCGGAATGCTGGAGAGTTACAGAGAAGGAAATGTCGAAATTGTCCTCTTTTCACACAACATGCCTAAGAAAAATTCACCGAATCTTTTGGCCGAATACCATCACTAACCAAGATCTGCTTACTCGTAGCAAGCAAGAGGACATGCACACCATCATAGCTGGCAGACGCTGGAACTGGGTTGGTCATGTCCTCAGAAGAGACCCCGATGCCATCACAAGAACAGCTATGCTTTGGACCCCTGAAGGAAAACGAAAGAGAGGCCGACCAAAAACAACCTGGCGGAGGACTGTGGAGGCTGAGATGCAAAGAATGAACCAGAGTTGGGGCACTGTACGAAGGATGGCCACCGACCGAGCAAAGTGGAATCAATTTGTTGTTGCCCTACAAGACGCCACTAGGCGTGATTGCCACTGACTGCTTTGACGGTCGGCGGCTAAGGATCAAAGAAGAAGAAGAAGAATTAAAGTAATACCCCGATCACCTTTAAGACAGCCTCTTAAAACAGTGGCCCGACACTATTCGGAAGTTTTCACTGTGCACGAAGTCTGTAAATTCATTCTCGATATTCCAGGTAAGTTGTAATGTGTACATTTTATAATTTTATAGTTTTGCATTTAACATGAGTAAATTGCTTGTGGATGAACCATACGCGGCTGACAACATCAAGATATAAAATGATTGGATTCATGAACCACAACTACAAAAGATGCTTCGTGCGAGTTTCCTCACAAAGAACCCAAAAGCAGAGGTAGCAGCCCCAGGCTCCATGTGGAGCAGGGAGTGGATGACGATGAAATATGCTCAGGAATGGTACAGTTTCTGAGGAAGATGAAGTGGTGGAATGCAGGCGGAGGGCGCCTGATTCTCATGGCAGGAGACCATATACTTAAATGAAACATATGTTTTCCCTTAG
The DNA here is from genome assembly GCA_024509875.1 of Oreohelix idahoensis. Classification (NCBI taxonomy): domain Eukaryota; kingdom Metazoa; phylum Mollusca; class Gastropoda; order Stylommatophora; family Oreohelicidae; genus Oreohelix; species Oreohelix idahoensis. The sequence goes on along the minus strand of JAMPIV010007457.1, from coordinate 24,966 downwards.
TTTGTGGTACAGGTTTGTGGTACAAGCTTCAAGTCAAGTTTGAAGCAGTCTACGCTAGATATCTACATCAGACGGGTCATGAAGACGCTTGCATTGACAATTGGAGCGGTTACCCCCAGGATTACCGCCCAAGGACGTACTACTGCCACCGAATTTGACGATTAACAGAACAGTCAACAACATCCTTGGGAACCAACAGTGGCGGAACCCAACACCAACAACAAATTATCGTCAACACCTGGCTGGTTAAGTATTACAGTCAAGTCCAGCAAAAGAACTTTTATAACGATAGTTACTAACAGTGATGAAAACATCGGTTCTTCATTTTTTTCATAAACAACTGTATTTTAACTTTGTTAACTATAATTGATTATTAAATTTATATCTGTAAATACAAACTAACTGTTGATTTAATCATTATTGGGCGAACTACACCTATATGACTCAATTATTTAAAATACATAACTGATAAAGTAATATTTTAATGAATCATTTCAGTTGGGGACTCAGACAACAGGAGCACACGTCTTTTTTCCTCAAACAAGAGGCGTGAAGATAAAAAGCTCATGACAGCTTAGATGATCTCAGTTGTTATGCTTGCTTTCTTAAAATTCTTGTGAGGCTCCCTGAAATAGAAGCGTCATTCTTCTATGTGTATCTCTGCCTAGTGCAATGTTGAGCGAAGGTTGATGACCTTTGAAGACCTTCATTTTTATACTCTAAGTTTGACCGTCGCTGCAGAGCAGAGGAGACAATCCCGTGACTATGTCTAAATCCGGCCCTGATTTGGACAGCCTCTGAAGTAAGTCTGCCAGTTCATCAAATCTTTCATAAATGACTTTAACGGCTTCTGATCTCGAACTCCAACGGATGTCACATTCACACTTAAATGTGATGGCAACCTTACTTTTCATCTGCTGCCACCTACGATTTGAAGCAGGGAAAAAGGAGTAAAGCTTGTCTACTGTCCAACAAAAACATGATTCACAAAAATAACTCACTTTTTAACTGTTTGTAACAATGACAATAGGATCCTGTTTGGCAGACTGTATTCCAACCAAATTTATGCCATGGTTGTCGCAATTAAATACCGCTCGATTATTTCTGCCTACGAGAGGACGTTCAGTTGCTCACTAACATCAGTTGTGATCGTATAGACGAAGTCAAAAGACGTTTTGGATTTGAAGACGAAATTGAAAATGATAGAATCGGCTGAGAAAGACAAGGTTCGGTGTGTGCTAATGGGACACAAATGTTAGCAGAGAAACGACTTGACTTTTTGGCACCTCTTCCTGCGGCGCCTGGTGCGGCCGCCCAACCATGACCACCCACCCCGCCATATTCTGAAAAATATTGATAAAATAAATAAAGCTCAAAAATTGTGTACAAAGATGGAAACTAGTCACAGAAAGCTAAGCCGCCGCACGCAACACGTCACATTGGGTGTTCTTGTAGACAAGTCTCTATAAATAGATATCAAGTTTAATGTAAAGCCGAGGAATTAATCAAGATTCTATTGGTCAGACTTACAGGAAGACTTTGTTGATGAGTTTGTCATGTTTTCTGCATTGTACAAGAACAAATTTCCTGCAACGGAACTTTTAAACACCAAATAAAATTTACATTTGATATAAGTTTTCTAATGTATCATACCGCTATGAGGATTGATCTGTCCATGACTGTATTAAAGGCAGATCAGTTTCTAAACTTAAGAAATGAAGAACCGTATTAGCCAAGATTGCATATCGTTTTTTGGTTCTTCTGTTCACGGAGCGCGACATTGATCATACTGTCAACTTTGAGGACGTCACTGCAGACGCTTTAGAAGCTGCAGGGAAAAGACGAAAAATGAAACTGTCTTGGGAAATTTAATAAGCAGACTAGACATCATGTGACATTATTTTTGTTAAATTTAATTGTGAAGTTTTAGTCGCTTTATTTTTCTGTTGCACAATATTTTTGTCCTTATTTTTTAAAGAAAGTTATAAGTGTGTTGTAATTGTTCTATTCATTCGTAGGCCCTAATATTGTCGTACGCTCTAAGGCGCTCTGCCTACAGTACCTAATGGGAAATCCGGTCCTGAATGCGTACATTAAAACCTTTTCTTTTTTATGGATGCAGATTTAATGCGTAATTAATATAACTCCTTTGATTTGTCTGCCGCTGTCTGCCTGAAAGTAAGTAGGAAATAATGCAGAAATCTCCCTCGCCTGCTGCTGTTATTTTATTTCTTGCTTTGGTTCCAAAGCCAATTGTGGAAATGACATCATTTAACATTTCCACCACCAAACACCAAAGCTGTAAGCGCGAGATGGAAGGGCGAGGAAATGTGTTTAATTCGTTCATTCTTTAATTGTTTCTCCTACTCGAGTTGATTTCCTTGTCCACTTAGTCCTGTTTGTCTCCCCTATTACACTCTGTTTACCGCTTCTGCTTGAAGTGGGCGCTGCTGAGCGGCGATAGCGGACAAACATTGGCGTCTGCCGTTATTGTCATAATTCCAATACAAATTAAACGGCCGACACTTGAATTAAACGACAGACCTCGTGTTTACGCCCCACCCCTTCTTCATTTCTTCGCTATTCTTGTTTTTATTTTAACTCGTCTAACGCTGCCAATATATGACCTAAATTTCTGTTAGCGGACAGCCTGCAGGGTTTTATAATTAAATTGAGTTGTTATTTATTCGTTGTTGAGTTGTTGAGTTAAGAAGAACAGAAATCCGGTTCTACTGGGGGAGGGAGAGAGAGGGGGGGGGGGGGGGGGGGAGGAGCGGGGGGGGCGGGGGGGGGGGGGGGGGGGGGGGGGGGGGGGGGGGGGGGAGAAGATGTGGCTATTAGTTATAAACAATTTTTAAACTTTTATTTTATACCTTAAAAAGTCATGTTGGCAGTATGAGCATTTGGGTGATAAGTACTTTAATTATAAAACACGTGACACACAAGTCCTCTACTCCGAGAATAAATGATGATAGAAGTTGTAACTAGGTCACGTGGATAATAACAGCATATACTTCATCCTTACATTCATCATAATCATCACCATCATCATCAACCACAATTTTCGCTCCTGGTGGAACATAAGGCGGGAATGTGTGAATGTCTGCAGTTTGATCACGCTAATCTTCATGACATGCCAGGTGCTATGTTTTTACACCATAGAGTAGGCCATATGTAACATTTGTTTTGAAAATTCTGATTTCATAATTATTGGTAAAAGCTGCATAATTTGATTTGTTGGCAGAGAGTTGAAGATAAATCTAGCTGTGTGAATCCTGGCATTAACGTCAGATTTTGTTCCGCCATCTTTATCGACATGACTACCTAATTCTGGCAAGTTGTACACTTCTACGTCAATGTCGCCATTGATGGTTTATCATGTCTGTATTTGTTCTCATCTCTTGTACTCTACTTACATCGACGTGTAGCTCGGCGTTTCATTCTTCCACTCGTATATATTTGTCATGTCCTGCATATTTTGTTGTTTATGTAACTGAAGACTGGGTCATCCGTAAAATCAAGATCTTCTAGTTGTTTGACAAAGTCTTCATTGTTTCTTTCATTTTGTTGTTGATCCCATGACTCAGTCCACGAACAGCTTGAAGATATTTGGTTAACAGCAGAAATCCGTGTCTGATCCCAGGGCATGCTGAAAGCAACGGCAGGGAACTCCGACGCTGCGGAGATCTACTTTAGAAGCATCGAGCTTTCTAATGATCTACTTTAACAAATAAAATCCATGTCTATACAGCTAGTTGGAATATTAGTGTAGGTTTTTTCTTGTTGTTGTCTTTTGTGTGTGTGTGTGTGTGTGTGTGCGATGCGTGAGTGTGTGAGTTTGGTGTGTGTGTGAGTGTGTGTGTGTGGTCTTTTTTTGCATTAATTCTTGCCAACTTTCTTGTACAAATATAAATGAAAAGTTTACACGCAGGCGCACATCGAAATCATGTCACAAAAGAAATAAAGCCTGGACTGATAAATTATTACAGCACAGAGACAGGAAGAGAGAAAATACACTTAGATAGCATAATCTCATACCTAAAGGTATTTTATACTTGGACATGCGCCCTAATATAATCGACTAGGTTGAACAGGGCGCCCCTCGCCAAACGAGGCAAATTTCATTTAAAAAATATAAATTTAAAAAAAAAAAACCACTCCCTCAGACCGAAACCTTCAGGTTACATATAAATTGGAACAGTGTAACTATTATCTGTGCCAGATCATCTTCTTCCTGCAATGTCATCAACAGGGCTGTAGAAAATTCAAACTACCGTAGATGACATTTTACCCAATGGTAACTAAATAGAAATACCACATTCCAACCTTACGCTGTCAACAAATAAAGTGAGTTTTAATAAATTATCTCATGGCTTTACACCGAGAAAAAGTGCCATTAATCTAGGAGACACCGAGAGTTTGAATACGGCAGAAGAGGGTTTGTCCGACATTTCTGTAGCTTAAAAATATGTTTCCTCGTCCATCCCCAAAGATCAACAAATATACACTGTGATCTATCGGTAGGACGCTGACAACCGGTTGAAAAGAGTTCTGACAGCTTGACTTTATAAACAATTCTCCAGGCGACCTCTTGATAACAGTCTGGAATTATTTTCATACCTTTCACAGAAATACCTCGGTATTTTCTAGGCGACGGTCAGGTATGGAATATCAAATACGTTTTTAGAGTCTGTCGTGGTTGAGTTAGAGTGTAGAGTATTTGTCGAGTTGGACAATAGTAGTGAAACCGACAAGGGATAGTGGACTGACAGAGTTATAGATTACACACACAGAAAGGTGTAAATAGGAGATGGACTTGAGACAACCTGGAAGAAGATTTACCAAAATGATCTCTCTCTCCAAGCCTCAACTCACTTATGTCTGTCTAAGCACCTCCTGCTCTCTCTCTTTTCTCTTATCATACATAGAGATTATAGTAAAGAGCTAAAAATACAAATATGGATGGAAAGGTCGTGAACAGCGCATTAATAAATGTGTAAAATTTATTAAAGAAGAAAAGCATGAAAATACTGCATATCATCACAACAACATAAAATTACCTCAATAATCAAATATTCATCAATAATCATATACACCAACAACCACACACACAGATCACCATTCATAAAACCTGTAGAACACAAAGAGATAAATAATCGAGTGACAGTCCTTCGGTTTTCGGGGACCAGCTGAAGTAACTCCAGTAAGTGGTGTTTTCGTATATATCCTCCATCGGTGATGGAATTAACCTGAATAACATCACTGTATAGGCGCTATCGTTGGTGACCCCCCCTACTGGCGCGAGTTGGGCTGGGGGACGCTGTTTATCTCCTGCTGACCAACTGATTGAACTGGGCGACAGCCTGTCCGCTTTTCGGGGACCAAATGTACTAGCTCCAGGAAGTGAATTACTTGTAGATCCTTCGTGAGGGACTAGCCTACAAAACTTTCTTTGTTGGTGCTAAACGTTGGTGACTCCCCTTATAGCGTGAGTGGGGCTGGAACTCTGTCCGTAGATGGCTGCTCATACGTGCGAGGTTTTAAGTATCCAGGAAATACACCAGAAGAAGTCACTTGAGGACAAAGAGACCCAGGCGCGCTTATCCGGCGCAAGGCTCCGCTTGGCTGTAAATCCTGTTTAAACTGGTTTGGCTGTGGTTTGCTGAGTGCCCCGTTTAGGCACAAAAAAAAGGCGGGTGATATGGAATTCTGCTATAGGCATGCTGAGCGGGTTTGATATTCTGGAAGCCGCAATGCTCTGGCTGGTAATCCAATAGGCGAGTAGAGAACTACTGCTGCGTTTGGCGATTCCAGATTTAGCGTTGGCTCCGTTGCACTGCGTGAGCTTAACTTGGCGTTGACAAAAAGGGGTTTTGATTCAGGAACGGGGTTGACGATTCGTGACGCTAGCGGTATTCAGAACCCTCTAGATCGAAGAGAATATTTCGTTCTTCGCCTGACTGGAATCTGCTCTCGCGAGTCGGTCTCCCTGAAACTGAGACCCAAAAGAGACACCTTTTAACTTCAAGCAACGCTAAAATCACACTAACTTTATACAGAAAGTTTCGCTCCACTATGGGATTAGATTTATTGTAGTTATTGCTATGATAGTTTAGGGCTGTCTTTAACCATGTCTCCTGTTCCTTTAAAATATCAATTATCAACACGCGCCCGCATAGGCTTAATATCTTTTGCACACCCATGTAACTGTCATTAAATATTCTGACCGCAAAATCTACTCCTTTTCTCCCAATCTCAACATACAGGAAACCTAACCTGTAGTTACAGTTAAATGAATATGCTTATTCATCTTACAACATTAAATGAATTTACATAAACAGATTACAGCATTTGACATTACACAAATAAATCGTATGTCCCCTTTGGGAAATATATTAGCATTTCCACAAAATGAGTACAAAGAAAATGCAATGTTCTTGCTATAATAATACAGTTGTGGCTAGATCATACGATATAATTATATCTATGCCTGGTGACTGCTTTCAGTGAAAGTTATAGACTAGTGCCTAGCCACACAAGTAAGCATAAAATGATCCTCCCTTGCCACTAGAAATATCTATCAAAAGGAATAAGTGCCTATCTCCTATAATCCAGAGTTATTACCTGCATCTCACTATTCAGTTTTAAAGTGAACAATCCACACCTGACATTATCTTACAGAAATGACAGTTAATTTTTGCTGACTCTTAACCCAATGGTAAGCATTCGTGGACTGATTCTACGCCTAATATCTGTTATTGTAAGTTTAACATTTAACCCATGATAAACCGTAACAGTTTAAGCACCACTTATTAGGCCGTAGACAGCGCTACCTTATCACTGAATAAATTACTAGGAGAAGTCCTCAGAAATAAATTCACTTTCCTAACAGATATATAAAAAGCTAACAAGAATCTAATATTATAATTATAAGATATGTCAACTCACCCCGAAAAATGCCAAGAAATAGGCGAAAAACATTTAGTTCTGTGTTAATGTTTGCCTTATTTCATGATGGTCATCTACGGGCCAGGAAAATTTACGAATGTCTTTGTCTATTAAAACCAGTCTACTCTTATAGATCACAAGGGACGCTCCCCCCGGCCTGCATATTTCTACAGAAGTTCGGCGAAAGACGTAATCTAGAGTAAGACAAAAGAAATCGTGCGAAAGTTCCCCAGGTAGAGAAATGCATAACATTATGCTCTATCTTGCCTAAGGGGCGAAAACCCAAAGACTGACCGCGGGTTGTTATCTTCCCCTGAAACAGATCACACTCGTTACCCAGGCCTCAAAGGGTACCAGCCGCTCGTCATCAAACGTTTTAAAGCGACCAGAGAAATTCCCCTGTTGGGACCACAGAGGGTACCCGCCGCTAACGAACCGTTTCTTTCACAGAAACCGTCTTGGCTCGTTCTAACACTTAAAGCGGACCCGAGAAATGTTTCTCTGGTCGAACAGGTGCGTTTAGATAACATTACGTCTAGCGTTAGCTGACCGCAGCTGGCCAGCGTAAACAACCTCGGGTGGGGTTGAGAAGGTGAAAAAATGTAGGTAGAATATGAAAGAAACGAAAATACAAAATGTCTCGGAAAACAGAACATTAAAAGAGTAATAACATTATGGACAAGATGGTAAAATAAATTATCTTTCACGTGACAGAGTCCACACACTTGTTGAATAGCAATTGGTGCCTTATTTTGTCTACAACGCTGGCCGTGCTTGCCACGTCCACCGCTCAGCTGGTGAGTTCACCGCTGTCCGTGCTTGCCATGTCCACAGCTCAGCTGGTGAGTTCATGCGACAGAGCGGAAACCGTGGGGGAATGGTGAGAATATGTATATTCAAGTGACACAAAAAGTAAATGTGTGTGTGTGCGTGAGAGAGAGAGAGAGAGGGAGAGAGAGAGAGAGAGAGAGGTTGAATGAGTATGTTTTATTATATAAACAAATAAGAGGAGTGTATTGAAGTGAGAGAATAGAAGTGTGGCAGGACATGTAAGGTCCTGAAGAAAACCGCTGCTAACATTACGAGGTACTACTGCCAAAATTCATGTGCTGCCGCTGCAGACTGGAAGGTTGGGGGGGGGGGGGGGAGAAGGGGGGGGGGAAGAGGGGGGGAGGGGGGAAATTCAAAGTTATTACAAGAATGTGCGACAAAGATGTTCAGCATAGCGGATAAATACAATAATTGTTTGTTGTTGTTTTTTTTTTTGTTAAAATTTGGTGTACATGTAATGAATGAGCACGTGCTATTTGCAAACGTTCAGCACTCACACGAGCTCGCTATTAACATCACTCGTGTCTTTTGTTGGGATATCATAATTAAAGTAATTTGTATGACCCGCTCGTGCCGGACCAGGCCAGGTTCTAGTTCGTGCTAACTGAACTTTTGTGGCTTAGTGGTTCAGATACAAGTTTATCTGTGGTTGTCATACAAGCTTATCTGTGGTTGTCATACAAGCTTATCTGTGGTTGTCATACAACCTTATCTGTGGTTGTCGTATAACCTTATCTGTGGTTGTCATACAACCTTATCTGTGGTTGTCATACAATCTTATCTGTGGTTGTCATACAATCTTATCTGTGGTTGTCCGGGCTTTCTTCTTCTTCGTTAAGTACTTCGTCAGCTGGCGAAGGCGATCATATTTCTCTACAACCTCTTGTCTCCAGGACTGTTGATAAAACTTATTTTTGATTTCTTTCAATGCCATGATGTCAATCTGTCCAGTATGTGCTGTCTTTGTCTTCCACAAAAAGAACAGCCAGGCGATCGCAGCTGAGGTTCAAAGATGTCTGCAAGAAAGATATGAAGACACTGGACATTAATCCAGCAGCCTGGGAGGATGAAGCTGCCGATTGACCAAGTAGCGAAGCTCCCTACGCCGCCATATCAGATTAGACGAAAACAAACTCTTACAACAAAGCACAAGAGACAAGAACATGCCTCTAGGAACACCAAGTAAAAACAACAAAAAACAGCTCTCACCTCAAGGTCACGTGTCCATAGTCAGTTATGGCTGAACAGGTCAATCTCGAAGACCCGATATTACATAAGAATGTTTTTTGGTACTATTTGACTTAGACTTAGACCCCTTTTCTCAGATTTAGGCCGCTGGTAGGTTTGGTTTGTGATCCGTACTAGATTTAGGAAGAAAATACAAAACATTTAACCATAATATCAGTATTCTATCCTAACCCGCGTAAAGGTAAAATCTCTTATCCACTCGGTTATTAAATTAGATTAGAAACCACAAGTCTAGCTTATCTTATCATTTTTAACACATGAAATAAGCGCTAGTCATTTACAAAATTACACTTAATGAATTAGAAATAAATATAGATTCCGTCAGTAGTCAATCGCCTAATGCATTTACTAGTTAATTAAAACATCTCTTTCTGGGTGATAGCGAGTAATTAAATTTACGTTACAGCTGGAAAAATTAGCTATATGTTATTTCATACGCTAGTCAATTAACACACAAATCCCAGTGAAATATAACGAAGAACTTTTAACACATTAAGTCACTTAAATGCTAATATATATATTATTACCGCCAAACAGAAAAATGAAACTCTCTCCACGAAAATCTAAGTAATCCTTTTTGTACAATGGCTCTAAGATATCGAGCTAGATGGTTTCAATAAAAATGTTCCTGCTACGACTGATACTGACTTTTGGAGTACGGATTCTTTATACTGAAATGGCGTTATTTCGCTCATTGGTGCCAAAAATCACGCCTTCGGCTATATCAGTGCAAATCAACTGTTCGATTCCCGGATCAGAGATTTCTTGCTCACCGATGCCGACAGCAACACGTTTGCTAGCGAGCTAGAGATCTTTTGATCTCGCCTCTCTCTGTAGCTAATTACGTCCCCTGGGAACACGAACAAACGGATGTGGTCGGTAACTGTGGTTATCGCCCCTTTTTGCATTCGCTTAATTCCCCCTGAGAAATGTAACTATCAGAGGTACGACTTTTGTCTTATCGCCCTTGATTTAACAAATAGACGACCCGTACTCTTCCTACATGCGTTCTGTCTGATCTGTCACTATTCGACGATTGCCCAATCGCTCGCGTGATAATTCAGTTAACGGCTCTTACTCGCTGGCTGTTACCTGTCCGGTCGTGGACTAGCTAATAGGTCTGTTTGTAAACACTCACTAGTGCCTGTAAGACAGAGAAAAATAAATAGGCGTGGCTAAAACTATGAGTTAGACAGCTATCGAGAAGGCATGGATTATGCGTAACAAACGTGCATACTAATTGAGGAAAGCAACGATGGGAATCCAGTGGACTGATCAATGTAGTCTATTCTCATAACCTGTCACACTGATACTGTCACCTCAAGGGCGCATTTCCATAGTCAGTTATGACTGAAGGAGGCTACTGATACTGTCACCTCAAGAGCGCATTTCCATAGTCAGTTATGAATGAAGGAGGCCACTGATACTGTCACCCACGCTTTTTGTCAATTTGATGTTATATTTTTTGACAACAAGCTATAAACTCCTTGAAAAATTATTTTGTGGATTTTTAGTGCATTAAAAGCGTGTGTTTAAAATATTTTTTTTTTCCTTGAGTCTTCCCTGTTCTGACAAAATAGTTGAACTTTCCTCTTGTTATAACTTGTCCAACCAAAGTGGATTCAGCATTTATTGTTCTTGTTACCTCCTTATGGAGTATGGAGCCACCACCGCAGGATGCCTGCACCCAGCATGATTATACTGCACCCAGCATGATTATACTGCACCCAGCATGATTATACTGCACCCAGCATGATTATACTGCACCCAGCATGATTATACTGCACCCAGCATGATTATACTGCACCCAGCATGATTATACTGCACCCAGCATGATTATACTGCACCCAGCATGATTATACTGCACCCAGCAGGATTATACTGCACCCAGCAGGATTATACTGCACCCAGCAGGATTATACTGCACCCAGCATGATTATACTGCACCCAGCATGATTATACTGCACCCAGCATGATTATACTGCACCCAGCATGATTATACTCTTACAACTGTGGTTTCTGTAGCAATGTGTGTTACATGACGAAATTGACAGATCCATTAATAACCTCACATTAGTCGCCTGGTACGACATGCCTGAGGTGAACAACAATCCTAATCTTTCGTTGTCTGATCAGAGACTCCGGGAAGAGAGTGGGTTTGTTTCCTTCTAATAGGCGCAATAAGCATTCTTTGCTCACTACCTTTTTTCCGGACAACGTCATTATTTTTTTGTCTTCGGCTTTAAAGGGTATTCTTAACATTGATCTTTAAAACCAAATCTGTGTGACCTCAATGGCTTCTTCCTGCTTGTCTACTAATTTCCCATGTCAGGATATACTCGATATAACACTGACAAACTCTCTGTCTTACTTCTATGTACATTGAGTTGTTGCACACAATAATGTGTTTATTTTACTGATCGTTGCTGTTACCTGGATTGTTCTACTCTTCACCTCTAAGATGCTATTGACTTGGTTCAAAACGTTAATGGTGCCTTTTATAGGAGTGTGGCGAGATGGAAGTTGCATGCAAAAATATAGTTCCCAGAAATGGAGAACAGAACTGGTGAACTAGTAGAAGGAATGGCACATGGCAAGTCAGGTGATTAACTGTACAGTTTTAGATGGTAGTTGTAGAAGAGAGCTGTGTAGTAGGTCACCTTCCCACTAGAACTGTCCTATGCTCCGAAGGTGTCTCTATAATAACACTGGTATACACACATTTTGGTGCCTTAAATTTTATAGCTGTTCTTGGGTAATTTTGGGTTGCTGATTCCAAAAATGTAATCAGATTTTTTCTATCAGCTCTAGTTTTTGAGATAACTAAGAATGACCATATTAGTAGGGCAATTGTTATGTACAATCCTAGAGTTAGGTGCTATCAGTGGCATTTTGACTTTAGTATGCATTCATATTATCTGTAATTACTGTGCATATATTACCAAAAATGTAATAAAACTTTATCACTAGCACTTGTTTAGTCAACACGCAAAAAGGATCTTTTTGAGGACTTCCTGGAATGTGATATGCCCGGACAGTCACGCTTAAGGGTCCAACAGTAATGTGCCATCATGTGGGCATCCAAAACGTCCCTGGTATCTTCCATTGTTTTTATATCTTGGTGAAATCTTTCACCTTGCTCCTCACTAAAGTCGCCAAGATTCTCCGGAAATAAATGTTAATGGTTATGGAGGTAGTGCAATTTTATGCTCATGTTGCATCCAAGTTCACAAAAACTCGACAGCATGTTTCCAACTAATTCAGAATAATTGTCTGCTTTAAAGTTACCCAGAAAGTTTTCCACAACTAAAACAAATGATGACCAGGCTGTGGACTTTGTTTTGTCCATGGAATCAATAAAATTTGGATCGTTTATTAACTTTCTAATTTGAGGTACATCAAAAATTCCAGCTTTAAGTTTGTCTATGCTCAATTCTGGAAACTTTCTGCATAAGTAATTAAAACAGGTACCATCTTTGTTCAGTGCCTTAACAAATTGCTTCATCAAGCCAAGCTTTATATGTAATGGTGGCAGTAGAACTCTTTTTTCGATCAATGAGAGGCTTATTGACAATATTTTTTTCTCCAACTTTAAATTCATCCCTCAACGGCCACTGTTTCTTTGTCCAGTGCATATCTTTTGCCCTGCTATCCCACAAACATATAAAGCATGGATATTTGATGAATCCCATTTGCTGGCCAAGCAAGAAGTTCGTCATTTTAAGATCTACACAAACCATTCAGTTATGTTCTAAATACTTCAATTTTTCCAGAACTGTGCTTATTGTAGCATACTCCTCCTTCATTGTAGTAGAATGAGCAATTGGAATTGAGCCATATTTGTTACCATTGTGTAAGAGAACACCCTTCAAACTTCTTTTAGAGCTGTCAATGAAAAGTCGCCACGCATCTGGTGTATAACTTACACCCATTTCGTTAACAAGACCTCCTACATTAGTACAAAACACAAGGTTGTTTTCTTTACAAAAGAATGGAATAAAACCTTGCTCTCTGCTGCAATAAAATGTAACCTTTGTTTCAGTAGTCAGTAATTTTTCTTCTCTCAATCTTGAAACCAAAAGTTCTGAAGATTCCTTGGAGAGATATAGATCTCGGATTAGATCATTTAGTTCAAGCTGGTCGAAGCGTTGAGCATCTGAAAAATCATCTTCGAAATCACTATCACTGTCACTTGTCGTTCCACATGCCACTGCTGTCTCATCTTCTAGCAGGGAATCCGAAATCTGACTGAAAGTTGGAATTGGTATGTGTTGAGGCTGCTTCATGATGTGATTTTTATCGCGGCAACTTATTATTAGTGCCGGATTTTTGTCACACCATGTCGTACCTCAACTGAATGCAAGAGATACATGAGAGCGGTCGCTATGAGATGAGTATCTAGGAATGACGTAAGGGGAGAATGGAATATGACGCCATAGCGTCAAGATGTGTGTCTAATGGCTTGTGTATCAGCCAGTATATTGGAGTGTGTATTCAAGAAATATTTCTGAGGATAATGGTAAGCTATAGGCTTTAAATGAAAGGCATGAGAATATGCCAGGATTATAATTGAACAGTGTTATACCGGGAGGTCTCATTCCCCGAAGTTTATGGAGTGAAAAGTATGATGTATGAATATTAAAGATACCGGGACGCTCAAACCCACCGATGTTGTTGGGAAAAAATATAATGAACTTTTAGTTATGCCGGGATGCATAATACCCCGATGTTAAATGGAATTAAGGAATGATATTATAAAAGTATCAACTATGGAAAAGTGGAATGACATTGTGTCAAAAGCGAACCAAGATAATGTTAGACTGAAAGATAGAGAGGGAGTCTTCATGCCATATTCGTGATTGTGACGTTTGTGAATTCGTACTTACTGATTATTAAACTGTTGTCAAATCGTCTAAGAACAGAGGTTTGTTCAGTCATTCAAGATTCATTCAAACGTGTTGATAGTCTCGGTCAGTATTTGAAGTTTGACAGAAAAAAGGTATCCAAGAAGATTGACTTCCAAAATATTTAACAATCCAAACCAAATCAAAATAAAAAAACTTTCACATCTTTATTAAAACTAATGGACCCTAGACAACAAAAGAATTCGGGAAATTTCTCCATCCCTTAACAGTATGTCATCTCCGTGTGGAACCGGTCGCCTAGCAGAATCTAAATCTGGATATTTCCACTTTTTGTGATTTTTTTCCATTAATTCCCTTAATATTCACAACACAGAAATAACAGTCATGATAGTGGTTCTTGGGCTCTCTCCAAACCATTGGAATTCCAAATTTTAAACATTTTCTTTTCCCACAAGTCCACTGAATGAAATACAAAAATGTCTGTATCTCAAAAACTAGAGCTGCTACAGACCAGGAAATGTGATATTTTGATTGAGCAGGCCTCATTTATGTACAATCAAAAGTAAAATGTTTGACACCAAAAAAAATTTTTTTTTTGGTAGGGCTGTGTAATTGGTGTGAAATGCACCGTGTTTATTATTCCCACCGATTTAAAATACTAAATAATTTTGAATTCCTCACACGACCAAGAATTTAGTACTGTAAATGGGATTTTAACCAAATCAATCAACTGCAATTTATAAAAATATATCCGTACACAGTAATTAAAACAGAAGTTTATTAAAAATTGCAGATAGGTATTTACACACAAAAATCATAACTGGAACTTAATAACTTATTGTCTTTTTCATCATATAGGCCATTTGGTGACTTCTAGATTTTGTTTCTTTAATGAGTGTGTTCTTTCTTTCCTTCAGTTCATGTCGCTATAGACACTTCTGTTATTGATCATGTGTAGACTTTCCAAGATGCTAAATTCACCTGGACGGGTAGACACAATGCTACTTCCAGGCGATGCAAACGTGGTTCTTTACTCACACCTATAGTCTGTTACGCCTCTTACAGACTATCTCTCTCTCGCATAGGAACCCTTCAAACACAATATTACTGATCTGAGCTTATCACTTATGCAGGTCTGCTCACAAAGCAGGCCAGCTTGGCTTTTCTCAGCTCTGGGCTGTGGCTATGTGGCTTCTATAAACGTTGGTCAGTCCTTTGGACGTTTTCTCAGCTACGAGATCTGGATGTGAAATTTTGAGTGTCCAGACTTGAATCTGAGCGGGCTTATATACAGTTTCCCAGTCCGTACGAATTTGATTGAGCCGTGTTTTATTAAATCTCCCTCGCATAAATCTGACTGGTTTAATCTGTCTCAAGCTGAATTTCTTGTTTTCGTTTCGATGAATTCTCACTTTCGCTCTTTTGCATTTGATTTGCTCTTTTTCCGCACTTCTGATTGGCTGCTTTTTTTCGTCCTCGAATAATTAGGTGATTCCCCATTTGTAAATCGTGGGTACATAAATATATAGATACGATAAATCCTAAAGGTTACTATCTACAGGGAAATTTCCAGAGTGGTCTGTGCTTGTTGCTACAATGAGTCTTTTTTCGTAATGACTATTTCTGTCCTTTTCCTGTTTAGGCTTGTTGTATCGTTTTGTATTGTGTGCAACTAAAACCGTAGTTTTCTGTGTGGATGGTATATGGAATGATGTCAAGAAGGTCTCCAGAAATTGGCTCGTAAGAAAGAAAGAGACCTATTTGAGATAAGGACAAGAAGCAGAGGAGGCGAATGTTCTCCAATAGACAGTACTTTGTAATAAATTATGGAAAGTTTTATATTTCCCTACGACCTTAGCTTCTGCCCTCTTATCTCGATAAAGGGAGAGCCCCCAGTATATGTATATACTTAACACAGACAGCACAAGTGATACATTAATGAACTAATAATGATCAAAACGGCTATCCAGTTTGTTAGTTAAATATATTCACATTGTGACAGTATGGACTGTTACGTCGGATTAACACTAAGGTGCTGCCACTTAATTATAGTTAGGGTAAGAATACTTAGCAAGATTAAACACTAAGTATTTGAACGTGTCTAGTTAGTGTAATAACACTAGTCACAAATCCTATGAGTGATTTAATTAAAGTGTTCAGGAATTACGTCATCGAACTTGGGGTAGAATTGCTCAGTAGCTAGGACGGAAGT
Organism: Oreohelix idahoensis; assembly: GCA_024509875.1. Classification (NCBI taxonomy): domain Eukaryota; kingdom Metazoa; phylum Mollusca; class Gastropoda; order Stylommatophora; family Oreohelicidae; genus Oreohelix; species Oreohelix idahoensis. Next base: position 8,862 of record JAMPIV010007457.1, on the reverse strand, counting down.
GATGGTTTGAGAGAAGGGGGTTAAGTGAGTTGGTTTTAGGCACGAGACGAGCGAGGCAGTGATTTTTGGGGTTTGGACCATCTTGTAAGTTCGATGGCTGTGTGTTATTTCATGAGATGACTGGTTTGTATACCACAGAAGCACATGTATTTATGAACTATTATGAAGTTGTCAAAGAGTGTGCAGACACTTAATAAAGGTATTCCTTCATATTTAATCCAGCTTGAACTTATTTCCTGAACGTCAGTAGGAAGTGTCGTTTGTTTACATCAGGTAATAGAGAAAAGAATGTTACCATATTTTCGACGATCATGCAGCCTAAAACATAAACACAGTTACTAGTCTCCAAAAGAATCACCTGGGTTATGTTCCAATTCCTATTCTGTAATCACCACCTCTGGAAGTCGCCAGTAAAACAACAGATGAACATTGATAAAAGATTCCACCCCATTCTCACCCTGTCACACTAGACTTGATTTGTCACCGTGACCAAGCCCGGTCACATCTAACTTGATTTGGTGCCGTTCCCGTCCACTCCCCCGGCCACATAACTTGATTTGGTGCCGTTGACCAGCTCGTAACTGCCTTTTTACGATGGATTCAGCTACTTGATTTGGTGCCCGTGACCAGCTCCTAACTGCTTTTTTTAAATGATGGATTCACCCATTCAACAGCTAGAGCATCAAGTATTTTTGTTGCAAAAGAAAAACCACCTGCTTCAACAACAATTGTCACAGCAACAAACAGCTGCTGGAAGGGCACACTGGAACAGTCTCAATAAAAGACACTGTCGAATTACAGTGAGAAACGTTATCAATGTAATCAAACAAGGAAAGATATTTGAAATAAATAATGTTACCAGTGACAAAGAAAGATGTATGGTAACGACAGAAAATGGACTAAGAGCATATATAAAGCCAGTAACACAGTGGAGAAAAACCTTTAACAGACGTTATCATTCCTGTTCCACCGCTGAGGTTCATATCCCTCTTCCTGAGCTATACTCACGTATCCACTCCCGTGACGCTCGATTGGTTGAGTTACCCTCCGTTACTCCAGGCCCCTCTCATGCTTCGCCTCAGCATGATATTATTGTACCTCCTATTACTGCCACAGCTCCTGTCCATACCTCCCTTCCTCCCCCTGTTCACCTCTCTTCTGACCCCCTTTTCCTCCCTCTGTTCACCTCTCTTCAGACCCCGCTTTTCCTCCCTCTGTTCACCTCTCTTCAGACCCCGCTTTTCCTCCCTTTGTTCACCTCCCTTCAGACCCCGCTTCTCCTCCCTCTGTTCATCTCTCTTCTGACCCCGCTTTTCCTCCTTATGGTTATTTTCCTCCGCCTCCCTCCGACCTTGATAAAGAACCTGAGTCTGACTTTTCAGATTTTGAATCTCCTCTTCCTCCTTATGGTTATTTTCCTCCACCTCCCTCCGACCTTGATACAGAACATGAGTCTGACTCTTCAGATGTTGAATCTTCTCTTTCTCCTTATGGTTATTTTCCTCCGCCTCCCTCCGACCTTGATACAGAACATGAGACTGACTCTTCAGATGTTGAACCTTCTCTTTCTCCTTATGGTTATTTTCCTCCGCCTCCCTCCGACCTTGATACAGTACAAGAAAAGTACCAGCTTGACATAGAATCAGAATTCGATTCGTCAAGTGGGGAGGATAGAGTTATGGGCCCCGACGAAATTGGATACAGGTCGGATGAGCTCGAGCATATAACGGACGACGAAGGCCGTAGAATTTATTGGCCGAAAAATGAGATTAGTGATCTTGACTCTTCCCCCGATTATTCTTCTTTTGATATTGGACCTGATGTTCCTCTTCCCTCAGCTCGTTTTCTCTTTAGACGTCGTCATCCAAAATTCATTTACGATTCTGTTCCTTTTCCTAAGCCCCTTCACCAGCGGGCCGCCCATGTACGAACCCGTTTTCGTCGCTCCAGTGGTTCTGTTCATTCTCCTTACCGTAGTCCCTCTCCTCCGCCTCTCCCTCCCCCTGTCACACCTCCGTCCCGTAGATTGCGTGTTCCCCTCCGTTATCCTCATACCAGTCCGCAGCCTCCACCACGACTCTCCCGTTGTTTCCCGTAGTCCATGTCATTGTTCCTACATCCTAACCTACACAGTACGATCCTCGCCTGTTATTGTAAGCCATTGAAAGATTGGAAACAATGAACATTTTTGCAAAGATGTTTACAAATTGAACTGCACTTACCTCCAGATGCCGTCTCCGGTCAGGTTGACATTTCCTGCCCTGCTATTATTTTTAACATGAAGTCGACCCTGCTTCTCGTGTCTTCCGATGCAGGTCTCCTACACAATACCCTACTGCTGAATTGCTTGATCGTGAAGACCAATCGTTACGCATCCTTGAACATCTGGGTTACACACTTTACGCACATTTCCAGTTCAGATAGGAAAGTCCAACAGCCGTTATTTATGGAGAGCTGTTACATTTTCGTCCGCAAGAAAGACATTGCTGAATCTACCGGTACATGAACAGTTCCCTCACGACATCCTTTTGACCACTGCTGATGGAGATCCACCAACTCAGAAGATCTCTGCAGTCCTGATATATTGTAGTTGATGTAGTTCCCTTTTACACGCATTAGCGTCATTATGTCACATTATTTTCGACTGATGTAATATTTGACCATCTTTTGTGCCCCTATGATTTTTTTTGGGTTTTTTTTGTGTTTTTCTTTTTGCCATGTTTCTGACGTAAGATTTAACCCAGATTTTTTTAAGGTTTACATCGTTCTGTTGTACCAAATAAAAGTGATTAACTAATGTACATCTTCACCCGCCACTAATGTTGGCATCATTCACGATTCATTATGATGATGACACCATATTGCATTATGATTGTTTGAATTTTCGGTTATTGTTACACCAACACTCATACATGTGATTTAACTATTTGCCCATTTATATATTCTATACCATTGTCCGTTGATTACCATGTTTCCATTCCATTCGTTGTTTCCGGTTATTGTTACACCGGCAAAGTCATTTTTTAAAATGAGATTTACCCATTTTGCCCATACTTTGCCACCAAGTTTTGTGGTTCTATGTCCATTTGTTCCATTCATATTTTTTTTCATCACCCACTTCAGTGAAGTGTAGGGTGACAGCCATTTTGGGCATCCGCCCTATTTTTATGTGCACCCGCCATATTTTTTTGCCAGTTTTTTTTTCCTTGCGACGTTAACTCGCTTGTCATGTTATTTTATGTTTTATGATTCGCACAAGTGTGAGAGATATTGATGACTATAAACCCATAAAGCGTTTTGTTAGTTCGTTAATGATTGTTAGTTACTGTTCTATTTTGCCCATATATTTTTGTTTGCCACTTATTAGTACTATTTGTAGCTACCATAACCTCCATAGTTTTTTTTTTCGTTTTTTTTTTCCATGTGTCCCTCGTTTATGTTATGTCCATCAGTCCCTACCCCTTCATGATCGATTTTTTTTGGGTGAAATGTTAATGGTGTTATTTCATCCATCATTCCCATCTATTGTTTATTGTAGTCCTTCCGACATGATTTATGGTGGGATACATGAATCCCAATAATTTTGTTTTAGAGTTAGTAAATTTTTTTTGTCTAGGGAATAAAGTGTCTCCTACGGGATACACTTTAGTGGCCCCGGGCGTATGTGACAGTATGGACTGTTACGTCGGATTAACACTAAGGTGCTGCCACTTAATTATAGTTAGGGTAAGAATACTTAGCAAGATTAAACACTAAGTATTTGAACGTGTCTAGTTAGTGTAATAACACTAGTCACAAATCCTATGAGTGATTTAATTAAAGTGTTCAGGAATTACGTCATCGAACTTGGGGTAGAATTGCTCAGTAGCTAGGACGGAAGTGATGGTTTGAGAGAAGGGGGTTAAGTGAGTTGGTTTTAGGCACGAGACGAGCGAGGCAGTGATTTTTGGGGTTTGGACCATCTTGTAAGTTCGATGGCTGTGTGTTATTTCATGAGATGACTGGTTTGTATACCACAGAAGCACATGTATTTATGAACTATTATGAAGTTGTCAAAGAGTGTGCAGACACTTAATAAAGGTATTCCTTCATATTTAATCCAGCTTGAACTTATTTCCTGAACGTCAGTAGGAAGTGTCGTTTGTTTACATCGGGTAATAGAGAAAAGAATGTTACCATATTTTCGACGATCATGCAGCCTAAAACATAAACACAGTTACGAGTCTCCAAAAGAATCACCTGGGTTATGTTCCAATTCCTATTCTGTAATCACCACCTCTGGAAGTCGCCAGTAAAACAACAGATGAACATTGATAAAAGATTCCACCCCATTCTCACCCTGTCACACTAGACTTGATTTGTCACCGTGACCAAGCCCGGTCACATCTAACTTGATTTGGTGCAGTTCCCGTCCACTCCCCCGGCCACAACATATAGGGTTAGTAGAAAGTAAAAAGAATGGTGGTGAAACCAACTCATTCACGCAGATGAACTGTAAAACTGTAGTTAATTAAATATGAGAGTGAACCTAAGTAAATAGTGAAATGATAATGTGATATATTTGTCACGGGATTTGCCTTCCCTTTGCTCTGCAGTAGTGGTCCACCAGTGGCCAAAACTCAAGAGCATCTAAAATGGGTCGTCAAAGGTGTCTACCTTCGCACAAGATTACTCTCCGCAGAGATGTAGATAGATGGATAATGACGCTTCTATCTCAAGGGAGTGTTCACAAGATAATTCAGAAGTCAAGAACAATGCTGCATAGAGCAGAGCACTGTTAACTTATATCTGATCCGGCACCATTTTGTGAAGTTTTAAGCAATGGTTTGGTTTGTTCGAGCCCCCAGCTGGTTTAATCCAGCGAAATTCCTTTTATAAGTATATTTGGCTCTATGGCAGTAAATATATGTATATATTTCGATCATACATGCTCTCTCTTATCTTTAAGAACTGAATCAACTATAAATTTGTAAAATAACATACAACAAATTTAATAATCAATTAGTCTTTAACAAGTTAAAATAAATATGGATGAAGATGATTTAAGAGGTTTTTAAAAAAATTGTCTTCACTGAGACTTAACTGGGGACTATTGGTTATTATTGTCCGTTGCTTGTGCCTGTTACAGATAACTTAACTTGCTGAGTACTGCAATGGGTCGTTGTCAGATCTTTTGTGATGACGACTCTTCTCTAGAGGCGTCTAGATGAACTTCATTCCTAATGTCAAGGTGGGTGTCTTCACAACGTGTCCACTGTAGGTAGTTGGTGGTGAACCTAGTTTTCTTGAATCACAAGATAGTGGCGAAGATTCTTACTTCAGACTGGTCTAGCACTAAGAACCGTCTTGTAGCTTTCAACCACGAACTTTAGGAAAAATAAAGCAACGAATGCCTCTGCTAAGTACATTTGTGAGCTGAAGATTAACAGGCGCATTGTCTCGCTGTCCACCCACCAATGTTAGTTTCTCTAAATAATTATTCTCCCTGAGTATACACAGTATAACTCAGGGCATATGATTAGAAATCACCGTTATTCTTCTGGGGAAAATGTGTCTGGACAGCGCGAGTGCAATGGCTTGCCTGAATTACAATTAACAAGTTACATATTCTCACAAAATGATAATATACACGCTGCGCTAATGTGATGTAATCATCTCACTTACTCACTGCTCCATTCGGAGTCTGGGAGCCACCTCTGCTGTTGGTTTTCTGTACGACTAGCAAGAAGCAATCACTAGCGCTTGCTGTAGTAGTTTATGAATATACTATTTTCATATGTTGAGGTAGCCAGCCTCCTATGCCTCGTATAACCACTTAACCAGTACAGTCACAATTCACATGGTAAAATAAATGTTTACAATTTACCCCAGATTACTTGGGAACTTAATCTCCTGGCACATTAGAATGGACACAGCAACTTTGTTTAGATGATTCGAACACTTGGTCTGGGAAGTTTTAGTATTCATCTTATGACGGGTGCTCTGATTCCTTAAGTTTCCAATCTTGGTATTTAAAAATGCGGGTTCTCTTTTAAATTATAAAGATGCCCAAATAATTTGATCTGTCACTATTAATTCTGGAATACTTTGTCCGTTCCTTCTTTCTGGCTACTGGGAGTTGCTAATTTGACGTTGTGACGCAGTCTGATCTGTGTCTCCGATTTCGCAAGATTATATTTCCATTTCTTAGTTCAAGTCCCAGATTGGTACTACTTGCCAATCAAAGCCAAAGTCTATTCCGGCTCTCAAATTAAACCAGTGGTAAGCTCTTTAGAACTATGTGGGTTGGGGTGTTAAATTATTACTATCCCCCGCGTATTTTAAAATATCAATTTTAAAATTTAAACTCGTGACCTCTTTCAAATAAGGCAGTAATACTTCCGATTTTATTTGTACAAACTCACAAACACATCGGTGAACTTATTTCTTGGCTAATGCCTTCCGCCCATATTGTCTCCTCTGACAGGTTATCCGTACTATTGTTACAGAGATGGTCCAGCGGAACTGATTACATATATCACCTGTGTTTACGCGTGCATCTCCCAGACGGATTTCTTTCCGTCGATCGGGCGAGACCGCCTGTGTGTCAGCAATGACCGTCTCTAACAAAGGTGGCTAGACGACTTACGTAATAAAAGGATTATCCGCTGACCTGTCAAATTAGCCTTGTAATACTACGATTCACATGGTGAAACGTAACCAAGTCTAGGGAGTGGTCAGAGCAAAAAATGTAAGTGCATAAAATATGCCAAATAATATGACGACGAGGAAGGAAAAATGAAGAAATAAGTTAATAATGCAGGAGAGAACGAAATTGATGAAAAGGGCACAACTGATTTCATCACAATATTAAGGGTTACCACACTGATATCAAAACTACACTGTCTATGAGTCTTTCAAATTTCCTCCAGTGTATGAGTATGCGATGGAATGCTCTACCTGTACGGTGTAGATGTATGTTACGCTTTGTGGGTTATCTCCACTTTTTTATGAACACCTTTACACGTGTAGTAATGAGAACTTGAAAGATATACTGTTCTTCAACGCTTGGAAATCTCTCCAGCGTCGACCAACTGTTGATATTTGTCTCAGGAAAATATCTGCTATCTGATCTTGAAAAGGTACTGACTAGACTGGAGCTCTTCACGAAATAATCTTCTGGTAACAAGTGGGTTTAGTGCTATGACGCTGGTCTGAGTGAATTTACGTCGTGCAATACATAATGTGAGTAGATGAATTTACTTCATGCACTGACGTAGTGAGTAGCTGAACTAGGTGAGTTGAGCTGGATATCTTGGCGAATCACCTTGTGACTGGGTGATCTTGATTAACAGACCCATCAACATGTGAGTTCCGCCATATGGCGGAGTAAGCAAAGACAAGCTGCCAATATTGTGTCGGTTGGTTTCTGCTCCAGCCGATGTTGGTTCTTTTCAGGTTGTAGACTGGTTCTTCTCGTATACTGTAGACGGGGCCTCTTGTAGGGCAGCAACAAACTGGTTCCACTTTGCTCGGTCGGCGGCCATCCTTCGTGCAGTGCCCCAGCTCTGGTTCATTCTTTGCAAATCGGTCTACACAGTTCTCCACCAAGCTGTTTTTAGTAGGTTAATATGAAATAAATATAAAGGTATGTTATCAGGCACTCGCAGGAAATAAAGAAGTAGAACACCAGACAACAGAAAAACAACAGACATGAGTGGCTTACCCAGGATTTGAACACTGGACCTTCCGTGCGACAACCCCGCCTAGCCATGCAAGCGAATCACACTATCCGCCCTGCCATCTACGCATCATCAAAAATGATGTTTCAATGGCAGGTCAACAGTGCGAACCACAATACATGACACCAGAAGTCCACCATGGGCAGTTCAGCCTATTAATGACGCAATCACTTCTGTTGTATTTCTATCAAGCAGTATAGGCCGAATCCAACAAGACAAGGACCTTAATACTGTGTCCAGTAAATGATAGTAGACTAGAACAGTGAGAACAGGATAGTGGGTAGGTTTGGTATTGTATAAACATTTATTACACATAAGGGAGGGAAACCCGAGGCCTGTAAACAGTAAATTAATATGAAACAAATATAAAGGTATGTTATCAGGCACTCGCAGGAAATAAAGAAGTAGAACACCAGACAACAGAAAAACAACAGACATGAGTGGCTTACCCAGGATTTGAACACTGGACCTTCCGTGCGACAACCCCGCCTAGCCATGCAAGCGAATCACACTATCCGCCCTGCCATCTACGCATCATCAAAAATGATGTTTCAATGGCAGGTCAACAGTGCGAACCACAATACATGACACCAGAAGTCCACCATGGGCAGTTCAGCCTATTAATGACGCAATCACTTCTGTTGTATTTCTATCATGCAGTATAGGCCGAATCCAACAAGACAAGGACCTTAATACTGTGTCCAGTAAATGATAGTAGACTAGAACAGTGAGAACAGGATAGTGGGTAGGTTTGGTATTGTATAAACATTTATTACACATAAGGGAGGGAAACCCGAGGCCTGTAAACAGTAAATTAATATGAAACAAATATAAAGGTATGTTATCAGGCACTCGCAGGAAATAAAGAAGTAGAACACCAGACAACAGAAAAACAACAGACATGAGTGGCTTACCCAGGATTTGAACACTGGACCTTCCGTGCGACAACCCCGCCTAGCCATGCAAGCTTATATTTGTTTCATATTAATTTACTGTTTACAGGCCTCGGGTTTCCCTCCCTTATGTGTAATAAATGTTTATACAATACCAAACCTACCCACTATCCTGTTCTCACTGTTCTAGTCTACTATCATTTACTGGACACCGTATTAAGGTCCTTGTCTTGTTGGATTCGGCCTAT